>VYXC01009628.1:68450-146723 GCA_013397175.1 Platysteira castanea | reverse complement strand
CCCCCCCCCCCCCACTAATTTGTAGGGTTTATGCTGCAGGCATCCTTGCTGCAAAGCATTTTTAACCCACTCTAGAAACGTGAAATTTCCTTCATGTTAAAATGTGCTGGAATTTTTAAGAACTATATTTAAAGTGCTTCTTCTGCAGTCTGTTTGGCCCATTTGGTGCCAGTTGGGTCTGCCTAATACAGATTGGTCTGCTGAGATGGAAGAAAAATCAAGCAAAATCCCAGATTTGCGCACCTGTGGGTTGTCCCTTCCCACCTTGGCCTCTGCGACAATCTTCAGCTGCTCGTTGTGCAAGCTGAAGTAGATCCCTGAGTTCATAAGAAGACTGTAGAAAGTCCTTTGTGTCTGCTTCAGCATAAAAACACAGCTCTGTGGAACTGATGGCAGGAATGTGGACTTCGACTGGTTTGGGCAATGATGCTGTTATTCTTTCACTTGGTGAGTGGTGATTGAAATCGTAAACTAATGCTTTCCACATAGATGATAGGGAGAACAGCTGCTGCCTTGAGGAAAAATCAGAACATTTCACTTCTAAAATATCTTTATAGAGCCATATAAATGTATTTTTCATGTTGTGTACCTGGTAATAGCTAAGCCCAAGCGGAATTAGGGGTAGAGTTGCTGAAATATTGCAGTGAGAGTTGTCATAAAGCCCTTCCAAGTGTTTGGGTCACTTTGGCACCTGCAGTCCTAAGACTTCGAAGATTGCACACTCGACTCAAACTCAGTCTGAATGCAGTGTGAGTCTACTTCTTTAGAGATTTGCACCTCTGACAGGCAGCTCTATTGAGACTGGCAGCAAGCCTGCTAATTTTTACCAGTTGTGGCAGATTGTTTCAATGTCTTTTACCCTTAATATAAAGATGGTCTGCTGAAATGGCTGTATTTTCGTGTTTAAAGGCATTGAACCTTTCCTCACTGGTAAAGTAATGTATTCACTCTACTTTTCTTAAATGTTTCCAGAACTCACAACTGTGTTTGCAGCTCTGTACATATTCCTAATTTCCTTCTGTCTGAAAGCCATGGAGATGTCCTGCGATGCTTTTCCCTGACCCTGAAATATCTAGAGCATTTCTTGATGTCATCGGTGGGCTCCATTTTTTATTTGTCTGTTTGTAGAAGGATTGGAGAAACTCCTGGGAGTGGACAAGCATGAGAGCAGAACGATGGCAATCCCTGGCTGGCCACTGGCCCCTTGGGATCCTGTTACCATCCGGTGCAGTGCGGAGCAGCCTGTAACTCCTGCCTGCTGTGGGTATGAAGGCAGAAGAAAGGGAACACATGACTTTCTTCTACGACTCACTGCCCTGTAAAAGGATTTTAAAGAGTCTTTGGGGAAAAATTTAGGCCTCAGATACACACATGTGAATCTCGTTCAGTTCGTAGAAGGCCATGCAAGTGTGTACATTAACAGACAAAATATGGCTTTTGATCTTTAAGAGCAATTCATATAAAATATGTAATTACACCACTGTGTAATAGGATATTTTTTAATACTTTGTTAAAAATGCTCCCCAAACTGAAATACAAAGCAATATAGCAACCCAGGCCATGGTCTTGTAATGGTCTATCTTCACCAATGCTTATCTCACCTTTGATGCTGTTTGTAAATGTGTTTGGCTGTTATGCTTTGAAATTCAGTAAAACATTTGTACTGAATGAAATAACAAGCCGAAGCACCTTCCTGTCCTCATATCTGTCCATGCTTGAGAATGGCATCATATTTGGAAGAGAAAGGAGAAATAGTTGTCCTGGCTATCTGCAGGGACTCCCCTGTGACCAGGCCTTTTCTGCTACCAGACAAAACCCCACTGTGATGGCTCAGCGCTCATTCCATAAGCCCGCAAGCACAGAGGCTTTCAGCACGTGCCTACGTTTATGAGCCTGCAGGTTGCCCAGCACCTCTTGTAGCTATTGCCTGAAAGAGTGTGATGGATTATAAACCTCTGCTGGCATAGACCTCTCAGGGGCATGCAAGACTGACAGCTTGAAGGTGGCTCCTCAGGGTCTACTGACACCTTGAAGCTGCTGCAGTTGCATCAATCTGTGAGTGGGTGGTAATGAAAGGCAATGAACCTCAACCAGAGGCATCTTGGCTTTCGTTTTACCTACCTGAAATTCTCAGTGTGTTGGTCTGACCTAAATGTTCACCGTGAAACCTGAAGCAGCTTCTGCCTGGATGGGTTCCCACAAACACAAAAACAAGTCCAGGGGTGAGCAAGCGGCATTGAGTGGAGTCTGCCTGAGACAGGTTCTTAGGAGGAACAGCAAACTCTCCTCTACTATTTCTTCACCAGGGGAATAGCACAATGTGCCTTTTGAAGAAGGAACTAACATAAGGCCTTTTCAGGTCTCTATTGGTCTGTCAAATTGCAGATAAAAGGGAGATAAACTGTACTTCTTCAAGGTAACAATCATAGGTGAATAGGATTGTTGTGTTCTCTCAGAATAAGAATTTACATGTTTCCATTGAAATAAGGTGTGCTCTCGTTCCCTGTTCCCCAGTCTGTCAGTTACACAAAAGACCTTTCTTCTGAAAGGTTTTCTTAAGTCTTCACCAGCCATATGACTGGTTTTGTTCCCACTTTTGTACTGGAGCATCTCTATTTTTTGGCTGAGATGTTTAGTATGTATTCAGGCAGAAACTGAATCTAGAACCTTTCCATCTGATCCTTTAGCTGAGATTTTATGAAGTTGTGAACAATGGAGGGAAGTGCTATAATAGAAACATGCATGCAGCCTTAGCTATAAATGGAACTTGTATTTTAGTAACAGTAATTATGTATTTTTTGCAGTGTTTCTATTTTGCTGATTCTCCAAGTCCAGTGGACTGAATATATTTTTTGCTATTAAGCTTCACATATTACAGCTAAAGTCATAATATTCTATGAAAAGCCATCTATATAAATGAGTTTAGATTGGAGTTTTACTGTTTAGTTGATTGCATCAAATGCTATTTATTCCATTTAGAACCACACCTAAAAAACATTTATTATTATTTTTGGTGACACTAATTTGGTGTGCAAAATGACTTTTTTGTCCCCCTGCCCATGTCTTTAGGGATACTGACTGTAAAATTATGCTGAAAAAATTAAAGCAGCAGAGAAATAACAAACAAATAAAAACCAGGACCTACAAACAAACAAAACTACAAAAAAACCCAAAAAAACCAAAAAACCAAAAAAAAAAACAAAAACAAAAAAAACCAGAAAACAAAACTCTGTTTTTTCATGCCTTGTTAGACTATCAGAAAATACTTATTTTGCAGCAAATTGCTGCAAAGGTAGAAGTGAGGAACAGAATACTATAGCTGATAGAGAAGTATTGACATAGCTGGAGATCGGGTACGCTACCTAGCACCCATCCCCTGTCCCCTTTGGAGTGGGAGATACGCCTGCAGTCCTTTGGAGACAAGAGAAGCTGAAACCAAAAGACTCTCTACATAATACTGTATTACAATGAACCTTTTCAATGTGTTAATACAGTAAATTCCCCTTTATCTGAATTCCATATTCTTCAATTACCGTAGCTTGTGATTCAGATAAATGGGAATCACCAAGATATAAACTTGCACTGTATATTAACTCACTGGATATTAATCTCTTCTGAGTATTATTTATATAATCTGCAGCATGCTTTGGCACATAAACACAGCAGGTTTAGTTTATTTTACAAATTCAGTGCAAATTATCTCTTGCACCAAAAAATGCATTCAAGTTATACCTCGGGGTACAAATCTGAATTAATGTTAACCAGGCTTTGTGTGTTCAAGTTTGTAAGCATATCCTAGCAGATTCATCAGAAAGAAAGTCAGTGCAGATGAAAAATAAGAAATTATTATCTGTGTTGCAGCACACGTAGAAGTGGAGATAGGATCTACTTTCATTCTTTTCCAGCTGCAGGAAGATTTTAGATATTATTTTGGATTTCTTCTTTTTTCTATTTGTATTAGCAGAATAGAGTAGAGAAAGTCTTGGGGCAACTGAAGCCCTGTGGTAAATTGATTGAAGTAGACGCAGGTAGATCATTTGTGAATTTTGTTCCTGGCACTATAAGAAGAGATGATGCTGGAGGTAGCTTTTCTGAACATCAGAAGTGCAAATGAAGTTTATCGTTTTGTGGGATGATTTAGTTGGATGTAGTGCTGCTCTTTAAAGATTAGGCTAGCCTCATTAAACATGGGTGTACATTAACCACTTCGATCTACAGCTTCTGCCTGTCTTCATGTTTAGCATTTGGTTGGTGCTGAATGCATGCTTCATTTTTAGGTTTAGCTTGTTCATGCAGCTGAAGTTTATCTAAGCTTGTTCTTTCTGAAGGAAAACATGCCCACTGGAGTCTGGAATGCCTCACTCTCTTTTGGTGCTGTGCTACCTCCTTGCTGACTGTCAGGGATGGGGAGGGCCATAGGTATTGCCCCCTGTAGAATGGATGAATCAGGTATGTTTGTTTTTGAGGTGGGAAAAAAGTGCCACCCAATCCTGATACTCATTTTGATGCTCAAAGATGACATAAAAGCTGCATGCCAGGGAGGAATGCCCACTGAGGAGTAAGAAAGCAGCCCTGCACTCCTCTGTGATTGGGACTGACTGTGTTGTTGCTGGGTGGAACAGCATAATGCTGTTGCTGCTCCTGCTCCAGCACTGTGATGTTTCTGTTCCAGATTGTGCTGACTCACATTCAAGAAAACATGATACACAGACACAATGCACTGTAACTCTTTTCCTTCCCCCCAGTAACCTCGGTAAGTGTTTGATTTCTTTTTCCTCTCTTTGGCTAGTGTGGTGCTAATATAGCTTTACTGTTAGAATTAAAAGGAGGGGGAAAGGCAACCTTGTAAACAAACTGGTAGCAGGCGAATTAATCTTGGAGAAGGCATTTAAATGCAACCTACTGTTTGTGGTACCTCCACCTCCCTTTAAAGCTGATCAATCCCGATAACTCGCCCACCTCTACAAACTACACTTGTTAGACCTGTGTTCTTAAATGGAAGAAGTGCTTACAATGCCCATTTACAACTGTATTCTGTTTAATTAGTCAGCACAGCCAGTGCTGCAGGGATAGATCACTTGCCTTTAAAGATTTGAGAATGTTAATAGTACAGTATATCATTTTAATTATTATTGGATTAATGTTGTGTCTCGAAGAACACCTAATGCAAATCACAAGAAATGGCCTGAAGTGACCCAAGGGTTGTGCTTTATTAGAAAAGTAATTAGGTCCATTGCTTAAATATAAAAAGAGGTTCTTTCTTCAAATGTCACTCTGCACTGGGCTTCTCCATGTGTGTATGTGGAAATGAAATCCTTTTACTTCCACTTTGTCCACAGAAAGTTTCTGTAGCTCATGCATTAAATGGCTGAGACAGCAACTGTAATATCAAGAGATAAAGCGGAGATCCAAAACAGCAGTGATGATGAAGACCGATTTCCGACTCAGGATGCTGTAACAGCATCCCCTGGTTGCTCTGCCAGCCCTTCGCTAGACAGCCTTAATGAAGACAAGGGAAGCTCAGCGGTGCCAGAAAGTCTGTCTGTCCTCTCCAGCAGGGCAGTGGCCCAGGTAAAAGCCCTGGCTGGCCGGGAGATGGTTAGTGGTGGCCAGGCACAGAGGACAGCCCCTGGGCTGGCTGAGCATCCTCTGGCAGCTGCAGATGCGTCGTTAGGTGCCTCCTCATGCCCTGTAGCAGCTGATGACCTGCTGCCTCTGGAGGTTGCCTCCCTGCACTCCAAAAGCCCCTGCTGTGATGGCAAATTGAGTTCAGAGGTGCTGCAGGCCCCAAGGGCGCCCGGTGAGGCCAGCGAGGCCCTGAAGGCTGGGACTGACCCCGGGGACTGCCACACGCAGCAGGCAGGGAGCAGCATCAAGAGCAATATGGCCTCTTGCAGTTTGGGCCGTGTGATTTGGATGAAGACCACAAAAGTAATGGAGGCCTTAGAAAATAAGAAAAAGGAGGAAAAGGAGAAGTACCGTCTCCAGCTCGCTATGTACCGACGGCTCCTGCTGCTGCGCTCCATCAGGAGTTTGCATAGGCAACTGGAGCAGCAGCAGGCCAGGCTGCAGGAATGCTATGGCACGGTGATAAATACAAAGAAAGAAGTGTTGAAACACATTTGCTCAACCTCACCCTCACCTTCGCCGTAATCATGTTGCTGCCTGCAGAAATGAGCTTTGCAACGCCACCAGAGCTGCCAGTAAGCTTGCATGCCATAGGTGTGGTGTCCTCGTGTGCGCCAAGAGTGGAGAGGAAACAGCAGCAGCATCAGAGCAAGAAAAGAGGAGAGAAGGTAAAGCATTGGCCCCTGAATTTATCTGGAGGAAAAAAGAGTAAGGGTGAACCTGTGCAAGAAACTGACTCCTGATGCCCCTTTAAAGACTCAAGGTGAAAAAGGATTTTTTTGCCATATAGGTTTGTAAAAAGAAAAAAATCTCCACAAACTGGGAACCTAGTCTGTTACCTGATCCGTAAAGGTGGTTGGATGCAAGGTTGCTGCCTGCTGAACATTTGATATGGCACATCTCCTTCCTACTTTCAGCGCCAACAAAATTTGAACAGAATTACGGTTTATTTGTCTGCAAGAATACCTGAATCTAAAAAGCCAGGGTATTTGAAACACTTAAGCTCAGGCTTGATTATATCTACCTAGCTGGCTGTTTTTCACAAAACTGCTAAGGACACTGTATGTTTGCAACCTCTACTTTCCTTTAAAATTTATTCAGATTAACTAGCAATTACTGTGGGAAGGTAAGCCAGCCAAACACACAGAGGAAAAGAGTGCAAATGCCTAAGCCTGATTTCCTCAGGAAAGTGAGCTAGAAACAAAGGCCTTGTAGTCTGACGTTGTACTGGAAACCCAGGCTGGCAGTGCCAGGGGAATATTCAAGGTCTGCACAATTATTAATCTGCTGCTAATTCCCAGTGGCACTAGCATCTGCAAATCAAGCATATTTTGTGCCTTACTGCTGTCATTTAATGGAAGTTGGTGACAATTAGCACTTTTTATCCAGGTGTATTAGACATGTGGAAAACCCTGGAGCACTGTTTCTCCAATTGCAAGGTTAGGATGCCTGCAGGGAATTTGATGTCAGTATGCAACAAACACGCAGGGAAAATGAAAACAAAAAGATGCAACTTTTTTGTATGCATTTAAAAGGCAATGTGAGTCACTATTATTGAACAGCAAATTGAATAGTTGAATGTGCTGGTTTAGAATTGGAAGCAAAATACGATTCAAGAAGAAAAGGTACAAAAAAGTTTCCTTTTCTAGGATTTCAAGGGATATGGAGAAATCACTTTTTTTTCAGATATTTATTTCTGATCATGCCAGCTTTCCTCTCCTTGTTGTTCTTGTTTTCTTTTCTTTTATGTAATTGATTAACTAGAGAAACAATCAAAGAGGTTTTGGTGTCAGGTTTTTTTCTGCATGAAAAGGCAGGTCTGTTTTTAATCATCCTATCTTTATGAGAATACATTATATATAGGAAAATTTTTATTCTCACCTTTCTTTTGGTGCACATAGAGAGAGGGGTATATGTGCGTTTGTATATCATGCATGCACACCTCTCTGTATTCAAGAGTTTATGAAAGGCTGGTGCTTCTTTTTCCATAGCAGAAGTAGGAATAATCTCTCAAAATAATCTCTACTGTCAACGAGGAGTTTGGTTGATTAGATTCACATGCACACATCTGTGAGCAAGGTATTGAAGTAATTCAACAAATGAAGTGCAGCACAACATTGTCATTATTCCGTCTTTGTATTTCCTGCGCACCCAAAATTATGGAAGCCCCCTGGGTATGCACAACCTTAGATAGGTTCATTCATTTCCTTGGGCCCTTGTGTAGCCTCTCATGCAGCACGAACCAGTAACTTTGAATGCAGAATTACCATAGAAACATCCTTGGCATCAAGGAGATATTTGAAGGAGCATCCTCTACTGCCTCATTTGGGGAATTCAGGTTGCCAGAGGCCTTTAGTGGGCTACAGAAGAGAGCTGGTGGTCGCGTGTGACTGGGAAACATTACTCCTGAGCTCTGATCCCACCTAGCTCTCTGCTCAGCCTTGGGAAAGCTGTTCTCTCTTAGCAGTGCAGGTTTCCCAAAGAATGCTTAAATACTAAACTCGCCTCAAAGGTAACCTGTTCCTTCTGCACATGCCTCTCAAGAAGGAATCAAGGACTTGATCATGACTGATAGGGCTATGTAAAGATTTTTAAATTTTTTCCACCCCCATACTTCTTGAACTGAAAAACCCTTTTTATCACTAGTTAAGAGTAATTGTTTTGTGAACCAAGCACAAGCAAACCACTATGATGTCACCTCCTTTGGGGAAAGATGTATTGGGGAAGGGTCACATCTCAAAAATATTGCTGCATTTTGAAATCAAATGTCAAATTGTTTCCATTAAGAAGACAGTCAAAATGAATATTGTTGTTAATGTTAGCCAACTTTTCTTTTGAACTGAAAAAGAGTTATTTTTTAAAGTGTATTCAGGTTGACTAATACAATCCTGTAACTTTCCACTGAAATAAAATAGATCAATGAAAATATAACAACCTGGAAAAACTACAAAAAACCCTGCTAAAACAGAGCAACTGTTCTGCCTCAGTAGCTGCTGAAGTACAGGATTGTCCTGCATTTGCTGCAAGAGTACCCTACATTACTGCATAGAGCTACCTATAGTGTTATATTTGCATTCAGGAGTGACTAGAATTAGATTAAGAAATAATTTTAACATAACAACTAACAATAGTTAGTCTGTCAGTCTGTCTAACTGTAAATTCTTTGCAGCAGTGATAATCTTTGTTTTGTACAACACCTCATAAAATTTTTTGATCCTAACTGGGATAAGTAGATGCTTCTGCATTGTGAATATTAAATACCGAAAGATTTGTGCATGAGCAATGCTGTCTGATAGCTGGCAAGAAAATGAAGCCAAGAGTTATTCTGTGTGTGCACACTCTTTCCATGTAGTACTTCTATGGATACATGCAAAATAAATATTTACTGAGGAAATAACATCAGTCTTTGAAAGAATTTGCTTTTTAGCTGGTGCTTCTAGCGTGGTTACTAATAAGTGGAGTTGGACAAACCAGTTAAAAGCAATATGATTTTTAAAATGAGGGTTTTTTAGAAGCTTAGAAAATGTGCTATATTTTTTCCTTGTATGTTTTGGTGTATTTTGGGAGTTGAAGGCCGGTGAGAAAATTCCAGAATGCCATGGGTAATTCATGGAGGTATTTTCAGGCATATCAGACTGAGTAACAGTCTCAGGTTGAATAAAAATGTTTCTTTTCATATTGTTTGACCTCCTCATGTTCTTAAGAGGTTTGGTAATTTGGGTGAGGTCCAGTGAAATTTCTTAGAATTTGTATTTTTATCTGAACTCAACTCATGGCACTCACAGGAACTGGCATAATGATGACAAAATGAGCAATTTCAGTAGGGCCTTTCTCCCCATTATATTTACTGACTTCCAGAGCCTGCCAAATGAACAATCTCCAGGAGAAATCTTCCCTGCAACCTGACAATTTGTGTACTTTTACAGCAAAGGTTGAAGGTAAACGATGATGCCTGAACTGTAAGGTCCTGCTGCTCGCCTATTTCTGACTTGGCAGAAAACAATAATGGGTTTACTGTGAAAGAGTGGAATATTTAAGAGGTGTCAACCCTCTTGGAGTAGTTGCTAACACTAAAAAAGTTGTAGCTTGTCCCAACCTAAAATTAGAAATATTCAAGAACAGAATGGAGTTATATGCACGTAAGGGACAAAATCCATTACTGAGATGTTCTTTAACACAAGTGCTTTTCTTCTGCATCTCCAGCATTTCAGTTAGCTAAACTGCTGCCCTGGAGACTGGTCAGAACCGTGTTTCTGCTGTTTCTGTTGTTGATGCCCATGAGTCAGCCAAGATGAACAGCCCACCTTAACGTGTTCACTTATTACCTTTTGTTATGCAGCTATGCAAGGGATTTGTTCAGTTCCTCCTTCCTGAGATTTTCTTATGTGTCTATCACATTTTTTAATTAGGACAGTTAAGATTTTGTGGATTTATAGTAAATTAGTAATGTTGTGGAAAACTTAAGAGCCATGTACTACTAAATGTAGATCAGCCTGCACTGTCCTTGGAACTGTGAAAATTAGGGACTCCGGTCATGGCATAAGCATGCAAAACATAAATTTAAAGATGAGGTTGTTTGAATCATCCCTGTATGATGAGTAGAGTTGGAGATACTCTTTAGAGTCCTTGTTACAGTTTATTTCTGTAAATGTTGTGAACCTAAAATATGAATGCTTTGGAGAGCCCCTTTTGCTTATGACTGTTGAAAGCAGTGCAGTAATGCAAAGGTGGATTTGGGATATGCTTGAGTGGGACCATATTCCAAATGCAATGGGCAAGGAGTAAGTGTTCTTCATTTTTAAAGCTCAGAGATTCAAAGTGTGATTGTCAAATGCCTGGATGGTGGATGGAGAATAGGAGGGGAACTACAAGGACGAGATGTTTCGGGGTTTGATTTTTATGCAGCATGGAGAATGTCACACTGAACAGTTTCTTTTCTCAGTTAAAGATAACCTTTTATTTCTTCTCATTCCTGAAAAAAATGTCTTGGATCATTAGGCTAGATGCATACTAAGCGTTGTTTGTGCACTGTGGGAGTTGATACCCATCTCTGAAGTTGAATGACAGTAGTTATTGTTGCCAAAATTTATACATATAACTTACTCCTCTAAACCTGGCTTCTACCTAAACTGTAATATATTGAAGGTGAGTGTCCTGCTGACTTTCAATGTCACTTGAATCCATGCCAGGACTTTGAGGTATGCCTTTTTCATGTTCCTTCTCAATTTTGATGCATTTTTATCTCCTAGTGTCTTCAAACAATTACAAATATATGGTACTAATCTTTCTCTTTCTGGCTTTTCTACATTTTGAGAAGGCCTTCTCATAAGTCCCTTGTGCTATTAAAGAAAGGGGAATTAGTTGTTTGGGTTTTTTTAATTTAGTGAAAACTTGAAGCAGGGGAGAGGGTTTTGTGAAAACATTTTTAGAGGTTTTACTTAAATGTTTTGAAAATAACAAAGGTTCTTGCAGCTGCAAGTTTCCCTAATTGTATTTATCATCTTCTCACACAATTTTAGCCAAGTCTACAAAACAAACAAAAAAGTTGCCTCCATCTCTGACAAAGGAAGTCTCCAAGTCCACAGCCCAAAGTGACTTCTGTGTGCATGAGAGGCAAGGAATTCTTGAGAATCTCAATAAAAGTTACATTTTCCCTTTGATAAGTGGGGGTTGGAAAGGAAAGGGAATGTGTGACCATTCATCACAGCACCAAGCTCGTTAGTACCCAGGAACTTTCTACTCTAAATGACAAAGAGTTTCACTGTCACCAAAGAGAAATTGCTGCTGACCTTAGACCTCTTTTTGGAAAGTAAAATAATGGAGCACAGGAGCAGAGTTTGATATTTGACCGAATTCTACACAATTATCATGCATGTGTATATAATAAAATTAATTCTGTGTCTCTGCATTGTAGCCTCAGGCAAGCAGCGTACAATCAGTTTTGTATGTATAATAGATCACAGAGTTGTTCATGAATAATACAAATGCATTGAGCAGATACTAGTGAGTGAGGATGTTTGTCTTTGCATGGAATCGAAGTGAACATGTAATATTGTGATAATATATATTTGATGAATTCAGGTCTGACTTGCCTTTGCCATAGCCTGCTAATTCCCCGACAAGGGTTGCCACAATAATTGAGTTACCAATAACATTATGATTATTTTCACATGATAATTTAATTGTAGGTATTTTTTAATATTGTAATAATGTAGATTTGTGATTATTATGCATTTGCATGCAGATTTTCATGGTGTCTTGGAGCACATCCCTACATTTATAACTTAATTTCCTCTATTATTGCATATATATTTTGGGATGAACTCATTAATGCAAACTAAAAAAAAAGTAGGTCTTTTTGGTCATTTTGCCTTTATTATAAATGGTTGAAAGCTTTGCTCATTTTTTTTAGACCAGCCTAAACAAGTGAATAAACAAAAGACAACTGTAATTCATGGATGGATTAATTTAAAATAATAATATAATTACAAATTGTGGCAGATTTGTCTGGGGTAATTGGGATGTAGACTGGTACAAATTTTGCTTTACTGAAACAAAGCTTGTTTAAATGAATCACCAAGTTTAGTAGAGGCTGTTTTCTGTTCTTCCAATTCCCCCATATAATGTGATGGCAAAGTACCGCCGGCTCAAAATTCATGGGTGCCTGTACAGATGGGTATAACAAAATAGAACCTGGAACTTCTGTACCTACCTAGATATTATTTTGGCAAGCAAAATGTCCAGTAAGAGTAGAATTGTGTATACAGGGTCATGACAGCAGCAGGGGTTTAAATCAGTTAATTTGTCCATTCTGGAAAGAGGCTGGTTGCTTGCCTTATAACAGCCTTCAGAGAAACCCTGGCCTGAAACTTAGTGGGACAAAGGGAGGTAGAAATAAACTCTGTTCCTGTTATTGGAGGAGATATTTGTGCGATCCTGTGAGCATTCTGCTTCAAATAGGAGAGCTCTCTTCCAGACCTATCAGAAATTCAAAGAGAAGGAAATGTCTTTAGCTAAATACTTCTGTTTTGAAAATAAACTTCCTGGAGAAAATGACACAGGCTTCGGATGTTGTTCATTTTTCTGGTACACGTAGTTAGAGTCCTGCCCTCTCTTCATCCATAAAATCTCAGCTCTGCAAATTGAACTAGGGTCACAACAGAGTTCTTGGTCTCTTTCATGTTATCCATAGCTGATATGTTCATTTTCCACTGCTTGAATGGCAGCAACATGCAACAGGAGCTAGGAGAACAGGCCTGGTCCAAATCTTCAGAAATTAAAGTCCAAAATTAGGTGCTGGAATATCTAATTTATTGCTCACTTTTCACATTGTTCTTCAGTTCACATCAGTGCTACTGTTTCTAGTGTAGTTTGGTGCCTGCTTTCTACTTTCAAACATTTTCCTCTAAATTACCCACAGACAAAACACAATGCAATTAAGTCCCTTCTCTTTCACCGTTCCTTGCTCTGTGGACCTAAGTGTTGAACAGAAAAGCCTGATTCAGGCAGTGAAGAGAACAGTGATGATTCTGCAGTATAAGATGGTCTCTCTAGGTTCTGCAGCAGAACAACTACTTGTATAGGTAAATTAGATTCTGTCCTGAAACCCATGAAGCCCTTTGTAAACTCCATATCTCACTAAGTACTTTGGTAACTGACTTCACTTGAACTTTCACTTGAAAGTATCAAAATATGAGTGTGGTCCCATTTACAGAAGTTTATAAATCTGTATCCATGCTCTTGTGAGTTCAAGAGATAGTTCAACACAGGATCTGGAAAGTCAGCCTAGCTGTTATTTCATTTTATAATGGCCCACCAGCATAAAATTAAGGATGTCTTTTACCCTGTGGCATTAGATCTAAAAATGATCTTAGGTGTTATTTGTCATACATGAAGTACCATGGAATATAAATATATCATTCTTTCCATAAGTCTTGGATGCATTTTATAATTCTTCCTTCTTGGGAAGAAACTTGAGATTGTGTCAGATAACAAATTATTTATAATCAGATGATTGTCTTCATTACTATATGTTTCTGATGTTGCTTATACAAAAATGATAGGTGGGTGTACATAAAATTAGAAGAAAGCCTGTTGAAAAGTACTGGTTTGTGTCCTATTCATGAGTAATTTTCTCTAATGAAGAAATTGAGACTAAAACTTTATAATGCAGAGTATGTAGCTGCCCTGGCCTCTCAACCCTTCCAGCATCACAGAGGTTAGGACTTGAAAGAACTTAGTTCCTTTTCTACCTTTACCTGATGGGTTTTGAACTTAATTTGCTCAGAGACACCAGAATTACTCTAATGTTTTAAATTGGGGGAAGTCTAGTGGAGCTCCTCAGCCTTTCCTATTTGTGCTGCTTCTCATTATGTAAAAAAAGTTGAATGATCTTCAAGGTCCCTTCCAGCCAAAACCATTCTATGATTTTGTGTCCCTTACTTTGCTCACAATATGTGACAAGGAAATGTTTAATTTCAGGTCACTTGGAAGGAAGGCTTCATTTGACACAAAATCATTTGTTCTGGCTGCTTTGTTCCTTCAGTTGAATGGGAAAAAACCCAACAAAACACCTCCAGTTTTCTTGCAATAATTTTTTTCCATTTGTAGTTGTCTCTGAAGCAGCAGGACTATGTCATTTCTGCATGAGGCAGGGATGTGTTTTCTTGTGCACAGACCAACACTTCCCAGCTTATTCTTAAGGAAAGCATTCCTCAAAAATAAGGAGGTATTTATGTATTGCCCATCTTCTCTAGTGCTTGAAAAATGCATGATTCATGGCCACTGGTTGTTCTTCTCATAGTGGGGAAGGTTTATTGGCCATAATCCTGGAAGTCTGGGAGTCCCCTGTGTGTCAAATGATCACTGATTGTATTGGAAAAGGATGCTTCAGTGACAGCAGGCAGCCCCTGGGCAGAAAGAGGTGTCCCTTGTCCCTGAGCAATAACCTGTATGGATGATTGAGACTTGTTGATAGACCTCCATGAAAGTCTTACCCAGTAGTCAGGGCTTAGCAGTGTCTGGATAGTGAAGAATCCCTCAGTACAGGATGCTTGAACTTGATTTGTTACTCTCATCAAGGAGGGCATAAAGGTAGGCAAGAACTGAACATGCCTTGAGGCCCAGGCAGATGCAGTTTTACCACAGCCTCTGTCTTACGAGAGAGAGAGAAAGAAAGAAAAGGCTGCTAGAATTTACAAAATATAGTTATTGACTAATTTCTTCATCAGCAAGAGCAGTAAGAAATCAGTGAGGTCTCTCCTGAGAGATCAGTGGTGTCACCTCACATGTCCTCAGGGTGCCAAATGGTATAAAACACTCACTTTGAAAGTACTGCACTGTGATAAGCTTCAACTCCCAAGGGATGCATTGTGTGTACATTTTGTTATATGTAATGACACACTGAAAGGGCAGCGAAGCTGTTAAGGGAACACTGCATGTCTAAAAAGAACTTATTTTTCTTTCAACCAGTAAAAGAAAGAAAGTGTCTTTCAAAAAAAGCAGTTAAAATAATATCATTTAAAGGCAAGAAGTGATAAAATACTAGAGAGAATTCACCTGTCAGATGAAGAAATTTAAAACATGAGGTCTTCTATGTAACATACACATTTCAAATCGGACAATTTTCCTGGTAAAGAAAGAGACCTCTGCAAATACCTTTTAAAATAAATATACAAAATTCTAAGGTTGACACAACCAGCATAATGGCAACAATTATTTAAAACAGTAGATTTGAAGAATAAAGAATAAATTGCAGTAATTTCACGTAGTCATTCTAGATTATATACGAGAGGCTGTAAGTTTCAAAAAGACCGAAGTTGTGAGACTCTGGGAGTTTCTCTGCAAAGGTGATTTTGTGGAAAAACAGCTCAGTGCATATAAAAAATACCCCTAGAGATGACTACAATGCTAACAACAATATTTTGAAATGAAGCTAAAAAAGACTCATGTTCCCTTCAACATAATTCCACATGGACACATTCAGAAATTCTGTACGGCCTCAGTGTGCCGAGGCCCATTTTCCAGCAGAAATACTTTTGCCTATGAAATATATGGAAATGTATGTGAATGTCTTCATGTATTTCCAAGGCAAAAGAAGTTGCCCTTCTTAAACCTGACACAGAATGAAATCTGACTATATGAAATCCTAGTCAGCAAAGTGACAGAACAATTGCGCAAATGCATTTCTGATGAACTTTAAATGTGAAATTATAATTGGACAAATTATTCATTTGATATTATTCAGAAATAAACAAGGACTTGTAAAAAATAGAAAAGCCAATTGAATGGAATTGTGCAGTTGTATCTACTATTACTTCTGTACTAGCCATCAATCACTGTCAGTTAATTATCGTTAAGATTGCATAAAAGAAGGCCCCTGTGGGAGTTGGATAGGCTGTGAGGTTTGTTCTTTCATTAAAAACAAGATAAACAATATAAGGCTTGTTTTAATTTTTGGTTTTATTTATTTTGTTTTGTTTTGCTTTGTTTTTAGTCATTTGGATCTTTTTGTATTCAAAGAAATTATATGAAAAAGGAAATCTAGAATAATTGTTCTGAGAGTTACCGTATAAATTGCAGAGCCAAGGAGGTAGAACAAGGGATTCAAAATTCAAGTTGCTATTTGTCAGGAAAAGTTTAAAGATTTTTAAGTTCTTTTTTTTTTCTTTCCTTCCAAAATCCAATTAAATAGCCTAAGTTGGAAAACTTGCTGGATGTTTTTTTTTTAAAAAAGCTTGTTTTTTAATTAACTGTACAGTTTTTAAATCCCTAGGGTTTATGCACACAGTTTGGAAACCTTCTTTTTAAAAAAAGAATTTAAAGCTAGAGTTATATGACTCCAAAAATTAATTCTTCAGCAGAACACAAACCAGCAGGAAACTCCATAAAGATATAACCCACAGAAATTTTTGGAGTTTATGAGCTGATCTGCGGGGCTCATGAGCACTTGACTAAGGACAGAAACAGGAACGCAGTTGTGGGCAGGAGCAGCTACTGTTATTTCCAGGGTGCATCCCTGCACTGCTGAGTAGCCACTCACACTCTTAAAAGTGCCAAGGTTTATCAATAGTGCTCACCAGCATCACAAAGAGCGGCTGGTACCTGGGCTCTGTGTGATTTCTGCCTTGGATGTAAAACTGGTTCTGTCAGCTGGTGCTTGCTCAGCCTGAGGATCACAAGGCTCTCCTAGCCAAGCACTCTCTCTGCAGAAGGAGGCTGTAGAGATTAAACAAGCTAAAGTAACTATGATTTTGTATATTTATATAAATTCGTATAACTGTAATCTTTAGATAACCTATTATAGATTACTATATATTATAACTTACTAAAATTATAAATTATATATTTTTTATAATGGTTTTATAAATTTATATGGCTGTATAAACCTATTCAAATTTATATAAATTTCTATAACTAAACTAACATGCATTTTTCACATCTTTGAGTAATTGCTTGTCGTGGTAAAATATCTCTGTTATAGAAAGCATCTTTTGTTTATTGGGATTTCAGTTTGCTTTTTTAAGTGAGGCTTCCTTCTTAGCTTTCTTTCCCCTCAAATGACAGAAGGGCCTTATGAACAAGAATAATTTAAAGTCTGAAGCCTTAAGGGCCAAAGGCCTCCCTGTTCAGCAAGATAATAATTAAAAAACCCAAACCCTTGCACTTGGAATTAACCAGTTTTGGTCAGTTACTCAAATAAACCTCAGAGCTGGAGATGTAAATACAAGTGTTCCCACACAGATGTCCAAGAAGCAAAGGTCTGTAAGTGACACAACTTCCAACCGAAATGAAGTCGTTAACACTGCTGAGCAATGGTTTCTAATGAGGACAAATGACTGACTTAAACTAGAGCAGAGCTGTCCCATTTAGGGCTCTTGAGGCTGAATGCAGCCCATCAGGACAACTCATCTGCTCCTTGTCGACCTCCTCCTCCTGGGAAAACCTCTTTGCCCATACCCAGACTGCAGGCAGCACTTAGAGTGTGATGGTCAGCCAGATGGTCACCAGGTAGACACCCGTGTTTGGATCAGGTCAGGTAACTCACACTGTCCATGCACCCCATTTGATTCTATTGGTATATTCTGATTTGTCAGGAGAGGTTATCCTTTGGTTAAAACCTCATAAAATAAGTGCATTTCTATTGTCCTATCTTTGCTCCATCATGTGTGGGGTTTCATCCTTCTTACTTAGCTATTAGAGAAGGAAGATACTCCACTGCCAATTTTGTTTTGCAAGGTTGGGTCAATGTTAGCATGTCTGTAAACAAGTAGAAAGGGGAATTAGGCCATAGCAGAAAGGGACAGTGCATCTTGAAAGAAAACTAAGACGGAAACCCTAACCTCTTCTAATTTACATATGGTGACATTTTGCAGAAATATTGTAACATTAGCAGTGGCATAATGAAATTCTGCCTATCAGCCGTGGAAGGAATAATGTTACTGTAAAGGTAACCTGTCCACACTTTGTTATCAAGAAAATATTCATGGCAAGAAACATACATTTACCAATGAGTGTTAAGAATAGTAGTTCTCCCTTATAGTTTTTCCTCATGGGCTATCCATCTTCCCCTCCAGATTTATTGCATGATCACTCCCTTTACATGCTAATTATGTGCTGCTCTGGTGAATTTGTTAGTAGTGACACTTCGGGCACCCAGTGGGACTGCAACTCATTATGTGGCAATGTCCAGATATATCAGATATTATTAGCTGTCATTAATCTGCTGTGGAAGCATTGAGTGCACAGCCAGGAGAGAGACCAGGAAATAGAGTAAAAATGAAGTCTGCAGCCACCCTGGCCCCCAGAAGGTCAGAGGGCAAATCAGCAGGGGAGAAGAATACACCTTAAAATGGCCAGTGCTTAGCAGCAGATTTTTAACCCATTATAAACCAGTATTTCTTAGAAGAGGAAAGCCAAAAATAAACTATACTGTTTATATTGTCTGACTGACTATGCCTTACTGGAAAAAACAGGAATACAGCATCTCAAACTATCTTTTTTATAAACGGTTTTGTAAACTGAATCAAAGCAATAAAACTATGTGAACATGAAGAGTGAGAAACACGCAGCGTCCATGTGAATGTGGATAGCACTCAGGCATAAAGGTTTGAAATTAGGCACATGTAACTTGGAATAGGATTAGTCCCCCCTCCATTTGAAGGTCGTATTTCATAGACCTAGATCTGGCAGTAGAGAAAATCCTGCAGAAATCAAGAGGTTGCTCTTTCTGTCCATCTAGTCCTGTGATTTCCCTGTGTAAGGGGTTTGCCTCTAGACTGTGAACACAGTGCTGATCAGCCTTTGCTATGCAGCTTAAAAACACAAATCACAATAGGTTGCATTTCTGCTATTGATTCTGAAAACTAGTCACTTCTAAGAGTTATGCATATCTGTATTTGTACAGAAGTTATTACATCTGTTCGGAGTGAGTAAATAAAAGCTGAAGAAAGATTCTTCCCAGAAAGCTCCACAATCTTTCCAATCTCCAGGATGACTTGCAGAGTACTGTCCAGAACTGTAAGAAGCAACATTTTCTTTCTTTACATCAGCTACCAAGGCTGGAAGAAACTAGCCAGGCTTTAAGGCAAGCAGGGTCTTCTCTTGACTGAAATTAAACAAAAACCAGCAAAATAGAGGTTAGAAATCTTTGAGTTTGTTGGTGATGTATTACATAGACAATTTTCAGATCAGGGCAAAGGTAATAGGTTGGTTAGTCTGTGTACACTGGTAACTTACAGGTGCCTTTTGCTACTGTCAAAGGACAACCTGAAAACTCAGTGACCTTAAAATAAAAGGATGAGATGGGCAGATTTAAGATAGGAAAAATTGCAATGTATCAAGGAAAGTAAAAATAATGTTTTGTTTCCAAGGTTGCAGGGACCTATGCTCCCTTATTTAGAAGCTTCAGTGCTTTAGTTAGAAGGTTTATACAAAGACTAGAGGAAAGAAATCACCCTAAAATTCTTCAACCAAATGACTAATACTTGTTCAGGAAACTGGAGTGACGTTCTTCATCTAGTTGCTTGGATATTTCCCAGTGAGCCACCCATCTGAGTTTCCTGAAGGAATTTGGGAAGTATTGGTTTTATTTCCACGTAAGGTGTCTAACCTAATGCTTCACAATTTTTCACATACGATGACCTTTCTGTGCTTTTATCCTATCTTAATGAGGGTAATAATAGGAAGAATAAAAAATGCTTGATGTTTTATTTGTAGAACTGTCTTTAATTAAACAGATTCTGATAAACCCATTGCAAAAACAACCACCATGGGATAAGTCTTAGGTTGTCTTGAATTCTGCACAAACCCATGGCATAGAAAGCAGTGTTAGTATTTGGTGAAATGGCTCCCATTAAGACTTCCTAAACTAACAGCTGTTCATGAACTCAGGTTCTAGGAAAAGATTTTAAAGTGATTTAGGTGTGATTGTGGGGTTTGCAGAAATACCTTGAAGTGTTGGGGAGTGCAGTGTCAGCAATGGGACAGGTGGCAAGCACCCAGGGAAGTAATGAACAAGGTTTATCATTGGTCTTGAACTTCTGCAATTTTAGTGTTTAGGAGGTTGGTTTACATTTATGTGAGAACAATGAAATATGAAAATAGAGTTACCATCCAATGGTGCTAATTTGGACAAAAAAAAATTATGAAAAGTGAGTGCTATATGAATACATTCAATAAGTCATTCATAGTTTCTTTGTTAATCTTTTTCTAGTGTTTATGAAATTTTACACATATGGTGTGGCTTGCCCTTTTTCCAGGGAAGTGGAATGAAACTTCATTCCAGTTTTCTTTTCCTTTGAGTTCTTCGGATAACTGAATATGAGGTGAATACTGTTTCAGCGGTAGGTTAATGAGTTACAGGTCAGGCTTACAGTGGAAAAACTGCAGTCAACCTCCATGGTTCCGTTTGCCAAATTTGCACTGACAAAGCTATTACAGCAGGCTCACTTTTTTTTCATGGAGGAATATTTTTGTGATTTGCCCATCAAGATTATGCTGTCTTTTCAGTGCCTGTGTTTCTCCTTAAGATCCTGCAGGCACTTATTTTCACGTTTAACATGATACGCATGAGTAACCCTCTCTCAACTGGTGGAACTACTCAGGTGTAAAACTCTGATGAATGTACTCTTTAGGGCTGGGGCCTGAGCAAATTCCAAAGAACACAAAAGTGTGTTATGTTTTACAGCTCTCTGCATCATTTCATATTCCATTGTTTATAATAAGATGGTTAGGTCTTATCTAGAGAAACCTGTATCAGCAATGCTAACAGATATCTGCACAGCTGTCTGATTTTTATTGTACTGAATATGGTATTCAGTATTAAGTTCAGTCTTTAAAAAAGTGATCAATATTTGTACTCTTTCATATACATATGCAGAATTGTTTTCAAAGTAAAATTCTAGGGATAGGTTTAAAATTGTAAGTTGTAATATAATGGCAGGAGAAGGCCATCATCTTGAATGTGGATTGTGGAGAGTGCTGGAATGCTCTTTTTCTTGTGGCTCAGACCCCTACCAGCAATTTTACCTTCCTGGACAAGCATGAATGCCTTTAGGAATGTGCCATTGCAGTTGATTTTTTTTTGCCTGATCTGCTTTGTAAAAACTAATAATAGTTTGAGATTTATAATGTTTAAAGTGTGCACACTTAGTTGAAATTAACACTATAGTCATTTTCCTGAAAGTTAAAAGCAGTATCAACTCTGAACTCGTGTATTTTATTTGCCCAGGAAATGCTTTGGCCTGTGAGCTGTTAGATCAGTGGCAAATACCCTCAGAGGCTGTTGGGAGGACCTTTCCTCCCAAATTTTAGGATCATGACATGAGCATCTGATTCTGCAACTCCTCTGCAAATGTCTGCAAGTGGCAGGGCTCCGTCACAGTTCTGCTCTTCTTACCTCCTGCGGCTCTTTATAGAATGCAAGACTGCCTGCACAGTAAGTGGTAAGTGTCGCAAATTACCCCACCTCAAGTAAAGGGCAATCAATACTTGGGGTAACTCACTGTTTTTGCAGTGTTTGCTAGGAAAAAGATGTAAGGAGAAATGAGTTGAAGTTTATAGAGTCACTGTAGTTTTCTGATGTACATGGTCATTTACACATTATCATCATAATTACTCATTTAGATGACTCAGGCTCTTGCAGAATGAGATACTGGTTAGCCTTAGTAAAGATGGGAAGATCTGACCTGAAATTACCAGGCTGTGAATTGTCATTAACATTTTATTTTAAAGGATTTTGGTGCAACAGAGACAGGAACAAGAAAATGCAACCAGAGCAGTAATGCAACCACCAAAGCTCAAGGCAATGTTTCAAGACTATTTCTTAAAAAATCTAAAGGTTTTTACTATATTTTCCAAAGCCACAGATGTTTTTTGTAATTGCCAGTACTTTCATTTCGTTAGCACTAAAAGAATGGAAATCAGAGCCTTCTTGCTGTTCTGTTATCTAGAAAAAAGGTATGAGTGTTTTGAACCACAGAAAAATAAAATTTAAATGGATAAAACATATTAAAGAGAGATTTTAAAAGTGTTTGGAATGATGAACATTTGAGAATTCATGGTTTGCTACCATGAATCATTGCAGAAATTGTGTTGCACATGTCCGTGCACATATCTGTGTGTTTATATATGCTGAAAATACATATCACTGGATCAAGAGTGAATAACAATTTCATAAGCCTCCCCCAGACAGTTGTAACTGTTTTTTTCAGATAAAACCAAATGATTTCAACACAAAATTTAGAAAAACACTCCTTAAATTCACCTGAATTTCTTTTAGTGAGAAGTTACATTATGCAGTACCAAAACACAATAATTTCCTAGATTTATTGCAATATGTTTCTAAACATATCAGGTGTTTACTGAGGTTTTGTTTCCTTAGAAGCACTGTGGCTATGCATTCAACTTTTGAACCTTGCTCTGCAATGTTGTAGAATCAACTGCCTCTGGAAAAAAAAAAAAAAAAAAAAAAAAAAAAAAAAAAAAACAAAAACCCCCAAAGACGCAACAAACAAACAAAAACAAAACAAACAACCAAAAAGAGNAAAAAAAACACTGCTGAAATTTTGTCAGGAGAAAAAGATTTAGAGGTTTGCAGGAATTTTGCTATTCACCTTAACAAAGACAAGGTTCTGCCCTTGGTGGTCTGGACCTGGATCTAGCATAACGCTGTATTAGAGACGCCTCCTCTGAATGTGTTAAAGATCCTAGTGATCTCTCTCACTTTCTTCCTCCTCTCTGCACCCAAACTACCCTTGTTTTGACGGCATCCCCTTTTGAACAGCTTTATATGATTGCTTCCATCCACAGGTTACTTTATTCAAGCTGATTTGCCACAGAACACTCACCCATTAGCAATCTCATCTGTAGCCTGCTTTAAAATCTGCTTATGGTTATGGCCAGATAAAAGCATGTGAGGTCAGTTTGGTAGAGCAGAGACAAAATACTTTAACATAAGGTTTTCTATTCTGTGCAGGCAGCTAATAAAAGTGCCCGCAGGTGTTGAGAATTATCCTTCTCTTGGAGATTTCTTTACAATCTGAACCTAATCTTGGCGAAAGCTTTGGCAAGGATATCTGGCACATTAATTAAATGACTTTCCCTCCCCCACAGGTCTTATGCTGTAACTTTGATTAACCACCTCTGTGCCCAGGAAACAAACTGCTGGATAGGCACTATCAGTTTTGCAGGTGTATGGATGTGAGAGATAACATGGGATTCCTCCTTTATCTGGATAGATGCTCTTTACTCTTTCAGCACGACACAGCTTTTCCCTTAGCTACTGCTACAGGGATCCTGCAGGCATATTATGAGATTTTAGTATGAAGACCTTTTTATTCAGTGTATTCATCTCTGGATGGCCTCTACTGAGAAGTTTGAGATCCTTAGGGGAAAATGCCTAACTCCTCCAAAGCTCCCCCTCTATTTAAATGGCTTTTCCTTGCTGCGGAACCACAGCTGTGACACATCAAAGCTAGTAGCTGGTGTGGCAGGACATGCATTCCCAAATCAGCCTCAGTGACGAAAGGTGATTTGCAGTGACAAGTTTCATATCTTATGGTGTCATTTTCATGAATGGCTTTGTTAATTAAATTTAATGTGGAACAAGAGCTTGCTTACATTCTGCCAGGCTTAAGATGTTCTTACTCACACGTTACTTAAAGAACAATTCCTACTGTTGAATAAGGGCTCCAGGATTTAGCCCTCTGTTAGCAGTCTTCCATAAACCCTTTGTTTTCCTAACATGTTAAAAACCAAGGTTTAATGGGTTCATGATGACATCAGTTATCAAGATTTGTGTGGTGTTGGCAGATGTTGAATTTTCAGTGGAAAACCATTAAACGGATTTGAGTCAGGGCAAGTTTCACAACATGCACGTATTATACCGGTGGTTACACGTGTTGACTTCAGCTTTATTTATTACAAAGGAAAACAGGCCTGTACTTATACAACAACAGCAACGAGAAATTAATCTTTCCAATAGGAAAATCAGTCTTGTCTTGTTAAAGGTACTCAAAGTTACTTGTTGAGCATGCTGAGCTTGCAAAAACTATGTCTGCAACTTTCAGATTTAATAAACCTAAAATTAAATATTAAAAATAAATATAAGAAAAAAGGTTTTTGCTTATCTGGGCCTTGGTTTTGGTATCAAGTGTAAAGAAGGCAGTATTTCAGAAAGTGTTGAATGTCCATTTTTGACAACCTTTCTTTCCAAAATGTCTCAAATTAAATACATGTTTATTTTCCTCTCTGATTAGATTTGTTAATTTTGAATGCTCATTGCCTTTCAGCACAGAACACACCAATTCTGTACTAGTTCTAATATTCTTCAACATTAAAAAGTTGCTTTTTGTCATATGAGTACAAAGTTTGCCCAGTGTTATTGTCTAGATGATGGTGTCCAGGCCTACATGTGGTGTGATATGTGTGTAAGAAACATATGTCAAACTCTGAAACCAAATACACGGGGAGAAGTGATTCTTCAAATAAAAGCAAGGTCCAGTGTAGAAAAAAAGTGAAATCTCACAACAAACCAAGGGCCAACAGCAACAAAAATCAAGCGAGTGCACTTTTGATTTTGCATATGTAGTAATTTGAAAGGAGATGGATTTAGTTGCTGCAATGTTTGCTTCATACATTGAGACTTCAGTTTGGAGATTTACTGGTGCAGTGTACTGAAACAAAAATGTATTGTGTCTCCCTTTCTATTCAACTGTAAATGTGTTGGAGATTGTATTTTCTTGGAAACTAAACTTCACACAGTTGTTGTAAATTACTTCAAATTCTGCTTATGCATCAGGAGGCGCCTAATCTCAGTCCTTTTGTTTTACCAGTAAAGTGGCTCTTATAATGCACCTTTTTCACACCTGAAGTTTTTCTTGAGTCTCTGACTGTTGATACTGCTAAGGCATGAAGTTTTCTGAATGTCAAAATTCATACTAACAGTACCTAGAAGGTTTCAAGCGGCACATCAAATTTTTTTCAGTCTTATGGTGCACAGCATAGAGAATCATTAGAACATCAAAGGGATATATTTCGTTTCTGTGTTTATAAATAAAAGGAGGACCTAACATTCTGTCTTATGAAGAAGAACTTAATTTTCTGGTTTTTTTTAGACACTTTGAGCAAACTTTGCTTTTCAATATGCTGATTTATAAAAACTGAAACTCTTTCCAATATGGCTTTTATTCAGAAAATCTTAAAAATAATTTCATATTGAAATATTGCTTTGATATTGTGGGATTCAAAAAGATTTTTAATTTTTGTCAGGTTTTCAGTTTATGTTGTTCCCATTTGTCTTATTTAACATTTTAGGTGCACAAAATAAGATCAATGTGTTTTGAACAAGTAATGGAATATTCCTTCACTATTCTTTCCACTGTTTTAGGTTTAGCTCCAGGTTGGAACCGAGTCAATTTTTTCTGTCTTGCAGTCCTGTATAAAATGAAACTTTGACTTCAACGGAGGGCTATTTTTCATCAAGCAAACAAACAAAAAAAAGACCTTTATTGGGTCCATGTAAAACCATAGTTTCTTCATCAGCACAATTTTTCCAGTATGTGAAACCAATCACCTGATAAAAAAGGTTATGGCAGATGAGAAGCTTTGAATTAGGACCTCAGTTTTCACCATCTAGAGAACAAATGATCATCCACAGATGAGAGCATGCAAAAAGAAAACATTCTTTCTAAAACTTTTCAAGTAAAAAACAAATGTTAGATAAATATAATTTCATGAGTTACGTGATCTCCTACTTATTACAAATAGGTAAATAGAAAGACTCTGATTATTTACTCTGCTGACCTACCCCAGGTTTATGGCATTTATTATAGTCAGTAATGTTTATAGCATAATTTTTCTTAACAATAACATTTATAATATTTTAATGTGTGTGTATGGAGGGAAATAGTACATGAAAGAATTTCAGCGCAAATAAACCTAGACCTGGAACTGCTCTATATTATTTTAGGATCCCAGTTCTCAAAACAGTTATGGTTAACTTTATTCACACAGTTCCAGCGGGACAACTCATATGTAGAAAGCTAAATCCTCTCTTAAGTGTTTTCTTCCTGATGTGCATGGGGTGGGGTAGGTAAGTCTAAACATATTCCTGAACACACTGAACCATCTCTTCATTCTCTGGAGCATATAATTTTAATTAAATAAATATATAGGGTTTTGTGTATGGATGAATGTACAGATATTTGCACAAGTATTAATTAATTAATTCCATGGGTATCAAGTAATTATCTCTTTTGCTGCAAGGGCAATTTGCTGCCATACTAAGCAGAAGGCATTCTTTTCTCAAACAAAACAAGCATAGCACCACTTTCAGCTATGTGCTGAAATGTTAGATCAGTATTATAATGTGTTAAGCATGGCATCATTATTCTAAAACCAGCCACAGAGATATAAAATGCACTGTGAGACTACAAACTGAGCACAGTTTGATTGCAGGACACCCAGGTAGAGGGGTTTTGTATTAGAATATACATTGCATTTATAATGCCTTCTTCTCTAAAATGTAATTAGGTTTTTTTATGAACTGGCAAAATATAGTAAATAAAGGACTCAGGGGATTTCCATATAGCCACATTTATTCCCACACGTCTTTCCAAATCTTAAATGGTTGTCTTCCTTGGAAATGGATTAGGACAAATTGCATTAGGACACGATCATGAATCTGATTAAGGTGGAACCATGATCAGGTTTTTCTTTTGGGCAACCATGTTTGCTTATAACAACCAGAAGACAAAAAAGCCTTTGGCAAGATGTTTCAAAAGGCCTTTCTCATATGCACATAAAAGCAGTTTTCATGCTAATTCAAAAATTGGTCCACACCTATAATTTCTTTCTATAGCCAAGACAAATCTTTGGGCAAAATTTTTCAGTCATATATATTTCAGATACAGACTTGTGGTTTCAGTGAAAGCTCCTAAAAAGAATTTCCATGCATAATTTCCTTAAGGAGAACACTCTGAAGGCAAGCTGCAAGACAGGCAGAAGATCAGGCATTGATTCCAAATTGGTTCAGGGAGAGGAATGCTGAGAACGAAACCATCCCCAGTGGAAAACTGATGTAATATACAGAATAAACACCTTTTCAAATTAACACACTCTCAGAAAGGTCCAGCCCCTTCTCTTCCTGTGACCCAAACCAAGAACATTATGTGACATTATTTGACAAAGAGGGAAACTAGCATGGATGTGTCTGTTGATGCACAGAAATGCAAATGTTTAGAAAATTCCTATCTCAGCAAAAAAAAGCGGCTGTTTCTGTCTTCTCCACTCCCCCCTATTTATCTTTTTTTTTAACAGTAGTTTCAACTCCATATAGCTAAAGGAAGCTTAATGGCACTGTTATCTCTGTGTCATAGTCAAATCTGTTGGTGACTGGAAGGGTCTGGGAAGGACATCTTTGATCACCTCCTTGGGATCAAATGGTATATGAGTGTTTTGGTCTCTCAAACTAGCATGTAGGATTCAGATGAGAAGAACTCCACTATAATTCTGTAGAAGTCTATATAAAAAAAGAGGTTCCCTCTCTCCAAGGACTAGTGTTTGGTGTATGAAAATAAAGAGAATAGGTGGATCTAATGAATAAATTCTGGAAGCTAAAGGAGCTCCATAATCTTTGTGCTTAGTATTTTAAGTATCAGTGATGTTACATTGCTCAAGCAACCCTATCCATCTGCTTTATGGCTAGTCTTACTGGTTTTTATTTGTTTGGGATTCTTTTTTTCCAGTT
Organism: Platysteira castanea; assembly: GCA_013397175.1. Classification (NCBI taxonomy): domain Eukaryota; kingdom Metazoa; phylum Chordata; class Aves; order Passeriformes; genus Platysteira; species Platysteira castanea. Next base: position 118,846 of record VYXC01009628.1, on the reverse strand, counting down.
TAGACCAAGATTCAGTGATGTTTATTTTAAATTGTTCATGTTTGACTTGATATTAGCATTGTTTTGGCAAATGTAAGAATCTGAATTCTTCATGTGTTTCATGCAGGCAGAGACCAGAAAAAAAAGAACAGACCAACACTGTGGTCCAAATTTCAGAGTGTACCCGTCTGAACCAGATTTTTCCTGAGGCTGCAAAACACCTAGCTGTCTCTTGTATGTTGTTCTTGGAAACTTGCTCTGATTTCATCTAGAAGCTGAGGGCTTGACATGAATGTGGGTGGAAGCTGGAGCTAGTGACCCAGAGAGCGAATCCTCACTATTTTTCCAGGCTGACAATCCTTAGGTACTCCACCAGACTTTGCATGTTTATACAAACTGTCAGAAAGCATTTTGAATCAGTAACATTAGCTCATAGTCTGGTGTAATAATGACCAGACAAATGCAAAAACCTTTTTTTGTGTTTTACTTCCCCTGGCATTTCCAAATGGATTTGATCACAGCTGGGACTTTCAACACAGCTGGAGGAAGATCCTGTTCAGAGGGAACAAAACCAGCAGTGATGGGGCACACTTCTGGATTTCTTGGCCAAGCTGGGACAGAGTTCTGAAAATATGCATGTTCTCCCTTGGGCTCCTCAAAGCAGAGGTTCAGCTACATTTCACAATAATAATTTTCAGCTGAAACAGGAAAGGTGCAAAAACCCTACCCTGATGTTTCCCACACCTTCTGTTTGACAACAGAGTAGAGTCATGACTTGTACAGTTCAGGCCTTTCCAAAATCGTTAGAAAACACAAGGTCAAAAATAATTATGGTGAAATGAGAAATAATTGTGTTAATCAGAAATAAGACAAGCTAAAATGGGAGAAAGAAAAGGTCAGTCAAAACTGTGACACCAAGTTTTCTTATCTGTGGGACTTTGTTCAGGTTTGTTCCTCTAGTTTATATAACTATGTGAGCAAGACACAGATATCCACGCACTTATGTGTAAATAAAGAAGAAAATGTTGAGATCAAAAATCCAAAATCAAAAATTAAATTATTACAGGATGTAAGAGAGAGAACCCCTTTGGTAAATTATTTAGATGGATAATCTGTCTATAATAACAGTTTATTATTTTCAGAAAATGTAGTCCTCTTTTTCTCAGTTATAATTAGCCTCTTCATTGCAAATTTTACTTTGTAGAATTTCTACTTTGTAGAAACTTAAACATTTCCGTGAAATGTAGAGCTGGTTGGGAAGTCAGATAAATTTCCATGAAAGCAATTTTTTTACATGTATTTAAAAGTATATCCAGACATTTTCAGGATCTTCTCAGGATCGCCTCAAGCTGACTGAGCTATGTACTAAAATGGAGAAAAATTTTACATTGTCTTTGTTCCATTTATTTTTCTTGACCATTTTAGCTTTTGTTTTAAATTTATAACAGACCGTTCCAATAGAAATGATCATTCTTTTTCCTAAAATGGAATCTTATGTCTAAAATGTTAAATGAAAAAATTTCAATTACATGTCATGTAAACAATGTTAATATTTTATTTTCCCACAGATTCTCTGCTTGGAAAGTTCCTTTGAAAATTAAATAGTTCATACAATCTATCAGAACAGTTATCTCAATCATGCAATTTTCTTATTTTCTCTGACTGGGTAAAGTTTTATAAACTGCTTTCACTTCTGCCTGAAGAAAGGTTTATTTGTTTCACAAAATTATTTTCATTTCGTGAATGAATTAATCTCAGCTGCAGACATAAAAATTCATTCTCTTGACACTGTGTTCACACTAATACTTGTGATAAGTAACAAAGATGAAGCAAAATTCAATGTTTCTTAAAAGTGTCATGTTTCTTTTTGCTGTTAATTCACTGGTAGCTTGCAGCTTGACCATCATGGCAAACCTGTTCTTTAATTTCGCTACAAAAAGAGGTAAATTAGTCACCAGAAGGCCCTGCAATTCAAAGTATATATGGAAAGTGACTGGGAAACCTGGGCTCCTGGTTGTAATTATTCATATGATTTACCTGCAGTCATGTCACTTTTATGGCACTAAAAGATATGTTATATCTATTTATTCAGCTAATTGTTCCAATCAATTTCCCTGACAAATGTACTTAAATCCAATAGGGTTGGGTGCTACATTCTTAGCTAGCTTAAGGCTTTATGGAGTTATGTCAGATGGAAAATCCAGCCAAGGAAAAGGTGAAAATAGAATAGACCAGAATAATCCCTGGGGCCTTTTTTCTCTTTATATTATCCTGGTTATATTTCAAATAATTTCTAATGAAGAGATATGCTGGAAAGACTATCAGAGTAATAGAATAATGGTGGCTGGAATGAATTTGAGGAGGTCATCCAGTCCAACTCCTATGTAGTGCTCCAGACTTTGGCCCATGCAAATGCTCTTCAGCAAGACTCTCTCCAGTTTGGCCCTGTCTTTCTTGTACTGAAATGACAAAAAGTAGAGACAGTAAAAGACCTGCTTTTTCAAAGTTGTTATTTGCCATCTCTGACGACTACTGTAACATAAAGTTATTTTGGCTAGGTTTGTTCCATACTGTTGACTTTAGACCATTTGAACATTTTGCAGTTGGAAAAATTTCCAAAGCTTTCTCCAATTTCTAGCTAAACATCAATTATCCATAATATTGGAGAGCTCTTCCTCTGTAGATAAGTATTTATATAAACAAATATAGTTGCTGTATGCGCTCTAGGTATGTCATACATGCACAATCCTGCCTCTTTGAGTCAGAGATCACAGGTGTCACAGAGGGAAAACAAAACTCTGTTAAAGGAGGCTGTGAAAAACATCTTGGAGCAAGGCAATTAGGGTAGCAGTATATCTTCTGCTCGGAACGAGTGATGGGTATGGCCTGTCTGACCTGACACGCAAACCAGTGCATAAGTTCATGAATGCATCACCCGCCGTTCCCTCCTGCTGCCACATCAGCCTCCCTGCTAAGGAATTCTGACACTCTCAGCATCCACAGATCTCAATGAGTTCTGTGCCAATGTCTAGCATGTGTGTCGGCACAACAGCGGATCTAGCACATCCACTGAAATTAGGAATAGTCCAAGTGAAAATATCTTGGAAAGTAAATGAAGGTCCTGGCAGAAGAGCCTCAGATAGTTGATTTACAGACTTTTAAAGTGACTGGGAAGAAGCCATTCTGCTAGATGACTGAGTGAAGACACATCACAAAAATGTAATAAAGTGTGTGTATACATGTGTATGCATATATGTGCATGCACAAATAAAGTTGATTTTTTTCTTCCCTATTTCAGCAGTTTGTTTCAAAAACCATATGAATTTAGATTATCAAGTACACTTTATTTAATCAATACTAATGCAATAATGCAATTACAAAGTCATATATATTAAAATGTAAAAGTCATTAATGTGGGTCAGGCTGATAATATGAATAAGAATTTAACTGAAGGGGTTCACATGATGTCTTACAGCTATATATGGTTAGAAATTGGAGTTTTCTGACAAAACTGTAATGGAATAATTATGGGATTAAAAAGCTGGAATAAGGTTATTTAAAAAAATGGTGTAAGGTAATGTGAGCCAGAACTCTCAAAGTCCCTTAATAGGTGTTCTTAACTCAGCGTTAATACTTTATTTAACATAATGCGCTGTGCACTCTTTAAATTGTTAGCCTGGAACAGATGATTTATGTTGCTCTTGCATCCAAACAAGAATTAATGCCCTGATCCTATTTGACTGGAATTGTTAAGCACTTTTGTTCTCAGGCTTGTATCAGAATGATAACAAAAACATAAAATCAGCAAGCTTTTTAATGAATGTGGGGTTAATCTGAAGTGCCCTGATTTACAGATATTAGAGTAATGCCCTCTTTCAAGTATTTACTGAGGTGTTAAAAAGTTTGTGTTCACATTCATCTCAAGCACTTAGTGTACTGCAGTTTCTTTGTTTCCAAAATATTAGAAGGTTGCAGTTAAGAAAGCTATTGTAATCAAGTACCTTTTTTTTTTTTTTTTTCTCACAAACAGTGACATCCTTCATCATATTTTGAGGGAACTTCAAGTGAATGCCAGAGGTAGTCCTTTTGGTCCTATTCAGATCTTGGTTTTGTAAGTTTCTGTTGTTTTCCAGGTGTTGTTTTTGCCTCCCTCCAATATTTTAGTTTAATTTTATGTATTTTGGGCCTGCATCATGGTTTACTCATCTGCTTTAATTACTTTCATTGGCTAATCTTGGTACAACTGGATTTTTCCAGTGAAAAAGGTGGTCAGTGCAAGCACAGTGACTGATGCAGTTACCTGCCAGTATTTTCCTACAGGTGTGCAATATTATAGTCAGATGTACAGAGGACTTTCACTCCAGATCTTTCTGGTTTAACTACTGAAACAAATATGTGCACTTTCCTTTCTTTGCTGATTACTGTCCCCGTGGATTTTGCTGGTAAGAATGCCAGACAATCCCCTCTCCTGCTTCTGGTGGTTAGAGGTGTTCAAAGGAACTAAAGAATAGGTTCATCGGAAATTTGGTACCATTTGCAACTTTTATGAGAAGATTTTACGTCCAGAATATTCAGAAAAGCTAAGCTGTTTTTATGATCTGGCATGTAAAGTGAGGGATATTTTCACCTTGCCATCGTTTTAACTTAATAGAACCTCTGACAAGAACTGTTTAGAGCATCTAAGTGATAACATACTTACATATATTCCTGAAAAAAAAAGGAAAGAAATAGAAGGGAAGAAATGTTAGCTAGTGAATGCTTGATGTGCACACAAATGAAAGGAAGAAAGTGGAAATAAAAGTTCAACCCATGGCAGTGAGGAATGACATTTTGTATGGGCACAGTAAAATGAGTGCAGGAGGCCTAGGGGAAAATGCGGGAAGGCATCAGGGGCCTGCATTCCAGTGAGAACCCTAAGTGGCATCACTGGAACTGTCCCAAGACAAGAATAAGAGAATTTATGAAGCTAATGGGATGAACACCAGCAGAGAGTTTGATTTTTTTGCAAGCCTGGTTAGAGCACTTCAACTTCCCATGCTCTGCCAGACTTGCCTGAATATTCACCAAACTGCTATTTCTGATGATTGTGAAGGTTGATCGCCCACCTCAGCTTGAACATGAGCAGGAGAGTGATTGGTGACAATAAAGAGGACATACACACTGTACTTAAATATTCTACAATAGCTTATTAAGCAGATTAGCAGAACTTTGGTCTGTGTTTATTTATAGCCTGATATAGTCCTTCTTTTCTGATTGATTCTTTCATTCCTAAAATATGTACTATTTATTTAACACTGCAGGAGGGTGAGATTGCAGTTGCAGTTGTTAAATTTACCTTTACTATCTGGGTTTGAGAGGATGTGTCATATAAATGCAAGTTGCTAGCAAATNAAAAAAAAAGGAAAGAAATAGAAGGGAAGAAATGTTAGCTAGTGAATGCTTGATGTGCACACAAATGAAAGGAAGAAAGTGGAAATAAAAGTTCAACCCATGGCAGTGAGGAATGACATTTTGTATGGGCACAGTAAAATGAGTGCAGGAGGCCTAGGGGAAAATGCGGGAAGGCAGCAGGGGCCTGCATTCCAGTGAGAACCCTAAGTGGCATCACTGGAACTGTCCCAAGACAAGAATAAGAGAATTTATGAAGCTAATGGGATGAACACCAGCAGAGAGTTTGATTTTTTTGCAAGCCTGGTTAGAGCACTTCAACTTCCCATGCTCTGCCAGACTTGCCTGAATATTCACCAAACTGCTATTTCTGATGATTGTGAAGGTTGATCGCCCACCTCAGCTTGAACATGAGCAGGAGAGTGATTGGTGACAATAAAGAGGACATACACACTGTACTTAAATATTCTACAATAGCTTGTTAAGCAGATTAGCAGAACTTTGGTCTGTGTTTATTTATAGCCTGATATAGTCCTTCTTTTCTGATTGATTCTTTCATTCCTAAAATATGTACTATTTATTTAACACTGCAGGAGAGTGAGATTGCAGTTGCCATTGTTAAATTTAACTTTAATATCTGGGTTTGAGAGGATTTTTCATATAAATCAATGCAAGTTGCTAGCAAACGTACAAAGCCCTTCATGTATAAAGCATATGCATAAAACATATCCCTTCACTTCTTCCAAGTATGAAGGTCTTTAACTTTTTCAGTGGTTGTCTCCTTTCTCCTTCTGCCTCAACCATTCAAAAGTAGCTAGAGCCCTGATTTGAGAGCTGAGGAATAAGGGAGAGATGAACATCCACTTTTCAGTTTTGTGTCCTTCAGTCATTAAATGCTTCATGTCATGTGACGGGAAAAAATTAGTTGGAAAGAGCTCTGATATTTTAGAGCTACTATGCCTCTCACTGAGTTCATGTGGATGACTCAGGTGTCTCAAACTGGGCTACAAAAACTCTGGCAGTCCATAAACCCAAAGTTTTGTGAGGGAGGTCCTGGAACAGNGCAAGCCTGGTTAGAGCACTTCAACTTCCCATGCTCTGCCAGACTTGCCTGAATATTCACCAAACTGCTATTTCTGATGATTGTGAAGGTTGATCGCCCACCTCAGCTTGAACATGAGCAGGAGAGTGATTGGTGACAATAAAGAGGACATACACACTATACTTAAATATTCTACAATAGCTTGTTAAGCAGATTAGCAGAACTTTGGTCTGTGTTTATTTATAGCCTGATATAGTCCTTCTTTTCTGATTGATTCTTTCATTCCTAAAATATGTACTATTTATTTAACACTGCAGGAGGGTGAGATTGCAGTTGCAGTTGTTAAATTTACCTTTACTATCTGGGTTTGAGAGGATGTGTCATATAAATGCAAGTTGCTAGCAAATGTACAAAGCCCTTCATGTATAAAGCATATGCATAAAACATATCCCTTCACTTCTTCCAAGTATGAAGGTCTTTAACTTGTTCAGTGGTTGTCTCCTTTCTCCTTCTGCCTCAACCATTCAAAAGTAGCTAGAGCCCTGATTTGAGAGCTGAGGAATAAGGGAGAGATGAACATCCACTTTTCAGTTTTGTGTCCTTCAGTCATTAAATGCTTCATGTCATGTGACGGGAAAAAATTAGTTGGAAAGAGCTCTGATATTTTAGAGCTACTATGCCTCTCACTGAGTTCATGTGGATGACTCAGGTGTCTCAAACTGGGCTACAAAAACTCTGGCAGTCCATAAACCCAAAGTTTTGTGAGGGAGGTCCTGGAACAGCTAACAAATCATGCTATATGTATGTTACATCAAACAGCTCTGAAGCCCTGAAAGGATCAAGATCCAGAGACTCCATAAAGTCCCTTGAGACTTTTACTTTTGCTATTGGTTGTACATGCAAAACAGTCATATACTCTGGAGATGAAAAGTAGAATGAAAGCCTGAGGAAATAGCATCCATTTCTGAAAATGCTACAATAAGTGACTTTGCCAAGGTCATGTAGGAAATGGGAGTCAGACTATATAAATCTAAAGTTTTAAGTCATGGCCCTCCAAAAGCAGCCTTTCTTTTTTTCTTTTTTCTCTTTCAACTGGAGCAGCCACAACCCACATTTATATTCTAGATGTCCAAAAGAAAGGAGAAATGAATTTTCAAATTTTCTTTCTGTTGCATTGTCTGTTTATTACGCACAGTGTTGTTGCACATAATGCCAGGATGTAAAATGATTCAGGGACTAGTGTCTTCAGTCATAACGTGGGAAAACAGAGAAGCAGTTGGATAGTAATTTCTCACACTGTTCTGCCGTGGCAGTTCTTTCTGCTGTGATTTAAGAAAGTGCAGGCAGTGGAAAAGGTTCCCTTTGAAAGTGTTTTAAATGTCAAATATAAGATTAATTTCTATACTGCTTTAATCCAAATGCCAGAGCTCTGAGCGAATCTATCAATCTGACCAGGACTTCATGTGTTTTATGTATCCAAACAGCTATCTCTTGAACTGGAAGTCCTGCTAACCCCAATGCACAATATCAGCATATTTTAAAAGAAAAAGCTACCTTAATTACTTTGTGAATGTGTGCTGTGGCATCCTTAGGCTTGTTTAGTAGTGTTGTTTGTGACAGGGCCTTGGATGTGTAGTGGCTGCACTGTGCCTGGTTGTTATACACTGGAACAATAGGCTGGGGAGCCAAGATTCCGGGAGGGAAGAAACCCCAGAGTTATTCAGGCAATGGAAGAAAATCAGTAGTGTTAAGGACATTTCACATAGAGATGCTAAGTCCAGATCTGATCTCTGCTGTCATCAGATACGGCCTCTGCCACAGGGACCCTGGAGCTGGCTCTGGTGCATTATCATCTGCTGATGCTCTGCTTGAAAAGATCAAATCTCTCAGAAAAGCGGTCAGCTCTGCCTGGGAGAGTGGATCAGCTGTTATTGAACAGTCTCTGTTCAGCCATTGCAAAGGAATATGTACCCTCCTGGAAGATACATGCCCTCCTTCAGCTCAAAGTACAGCTATTCCCAGATTTTAGCTGTGAGGTCCTAGTTTCCCTTTTAATACTAGGTCTTTTCCTCCAGGAGAAATTTACAGTCTTCTCGCATTTTTCTGTCTTACTTTTCAGTCCTTTATTTGTGTGATTCTTCTAAATTTTTCCAATTATTTGACCAATTTTTTAATGTATGGACATCAAAGTATATTCCAGTAGCACTTTTCTCATTACCAGATGCAGAGTTAGTATCACTTATTTGCTTCTCTACAATGTCATCCTGTCTGGGACATCAAGTTAGGACAGTTAGCCACTACAGTACGCTGAGTTTCCCCTCTCCAGGGTGTTCAGCATCTTTTTTTCTGGCCTACTGTTTTCCCATCTCATGTAAGGTCTACTTGCTTTGATAGAAATTTCCTTAAAGATATTTGTGTGAATTTNTTCCGATAGAGATAGTTGAGTACTTTTTAGACTTCAATAGAGTGGAAATTTCCACAAGAGGACAATACCATTCCCACCTTTGAGGAGTTCTGGGGCGAAGAACTCCTCAAAGGAGTGGCTCTACCACAGAAATTGCTGTCTGACACTTAATTCTACTAAAGCTTAAAGGCTGTCCTACAGAGAATCCATGTTTTCTAATGTAAAATAGAAAGATCTCAAATCGCTGGAAAAGCTGTTCAGACAAAGAGGGATTTCTTACCTGATTTTTTTTTTTTCCTAAAATCCAAAAATCTACGTGACCTTATGATTTACCTAAATTATAATGAGCAGATTGTGGTTATTCAGCCACTCTCCTTCCAGGAAGGGCTGCTTACTGGTTTTGTGTTGCAGGAAGGTAATTATGTTCTGTGGGAACCAAATTTTGAGTCATCAGTGTGGCCATGGTAAGGAAACATCTCAGCCGCATCTCCGTGCACCAGTCTGTCTCAGTGCCTTTACTGTGTCTTCTGCTTCTTAGCATTCATCTTCAGGCATGGATATCCAGGTGTGATTGTCTCCAGAAATGCTGCCAGGTAACAGGTATTCCCTCAGGCCACGTTTGTTAGACCAGGCTGTGTAAAGCAAGCATTGACATTGGTTTCAGGGGTGACCTCGGCAGTGCTCACTTTCTCTCATTTACTTCACAGATAAGTTCTGTCGTCCAAACACCTTGTTCACCAACCCCATAGCTCTTGCAGTGGGTGTGGGGATTATTTCCACACAGGCCGATTTGTCTCAGGCAAGCCAAGCTGTTAGGTACTGGTTAATGAAAACTAAGATGAGTCACTCAGACTGAAATTGCACTGACCACTTATGGGTCATGCCTTAGTTAAATTAAAACATTTTAAAACACAAACTAGTGAAGTTAAAGTAAGTGTAGTCTAAAATGGGGTCTACAGGTATCCAAATACCAAGAGAAGATTCTCTTTTTGAAGAAGAGACCAAACAACACTCTAGTCAGGAGCAGATGTGCTTTGTATGAACCTGTGGAGGCAAAATGAAAGAACTTTTGTTTTTCTTGAACAGGACCAAGCATGTAAAGCTACTCTTGGACAACTAGTACCATAGGTATTTGTTATTTCTCTCTAGTAAAATCAAATAAAAAATTAATTAATGGTTCCCATCATCCTCAAGCTTTTTTTAATAAGCAAACCAAGTGCTTCTGCAAAAGCTCTATGTAAGCATGGTTAGAAGAGGAAAGGAGGGATCTGATTATTGCACAAGCTGTTTGAAGTTTTATTTTGACCACAGTTAAAGTCAAAGAGCCAATCTGAGTTTTATGCAGCAATTTTTCTTCATGGAAGATGTGTCATCCTTAAAAATAAGGATGTGAAATACTCATTCTGTAAAATAACCTAGAACACTTCAGATGACTTGGGAAGGTCAAATATCTGTCCTGAGTACCTAGACTCATATTATAATGTCTCTAGTACAAAATCCAAGATGAGACATTTGTTAAAGTTCTTAATTTTTGCTGATTTAGGTTTTGCACTTGGTTTTGGAAGGGAGTGTAATACAAAGACTGATTTTTAATGCGGGTTTTGGAGTACGAATAGGAGATCTGGGAGTTGTTTTCTTTTCGTCCTTGTTATTTTTTAATCAATGTCGAAAAAGAGAACAGAGAGTTTTTAGAGTTCTGCATTCATTTTCCCTTGCTGCTAAGAATGATGTTTCATAGAAATGCTCCCCCAGCTTTGAAACAAAATCACTGATAATCCAAAGATTGTCACTGTCAAGCAAGTACGATAGTACATTTATGTTGCATTAAGATTTGTCTACTGTCCTGGCTGTCTATTTTGAAAAGTTGTTCCTTTTTTGTCTTTTCTTTTCATTTTTTAATGTTTTTTAAACAGGGAGTTCTGTAAAACTAAATAGTAAGTGTAATTCTTGTGGTCAACAGTAATTAAGACTTGAAGCATGTGAAATTTGGCAAGATGCAGAAGTTTGGGTTTGGGTTTTTTGGGTTTTTTTGGCTGGTTTGGGTTTTTTTGTTCTTTTTTTTTTTTGTCTTAATGTGTAGTTTAAATGCAATATGATATTTGGAGAGCCAGCTCTTCCTCTGGGAAATCCATTCAAATAGTAAGCACAGCCACGTCTAAAATGGGACTTTTGGGAAAAAAAAAAAAAAAAAAAAAAGATCCCCTTCATGACTTTGGAAAGGAAACAAAGTAATCAAAAATACTTGATTTTTTTTTTTTTTTTTTTAAACAGAGAAATTCTCTCAATCAAAAGTTAAACAAAATATAACGGGCGGGTTAAAGGGCCCAGGGCCTAATTTGTTGATTTTACTCACATAAATAATTCCATTGAGTAGGGCAAATATACTCTGCCTAAATGGGCTCCTTTAGGGGGAGCAGTCCCATTGGAAAGCAGCGTAGTCTTTGGCAGTGGCAGGAGTCCAAATTCCCTTTTTAACAGACAGGCTAATCAGTAGCAATTAAGAGGCAAAGTAGCAGACTAATAAAGTACACTTGTCACCAGTTGTCATCTTAGCGATCAATTCACACCTCCACGACAATAACATCGGCCCTTCAATGCTCTAATGACCCCGAATCCCCAAAGTGACAGAGGGATTAGGGCAAAGATAATGTGCTGGAAAGGTGCTAATGAAGTGGTGGGATTACAAGATGAGTTTCATCCTTGATAGACAGCAAAAGGGAGTGTTCTGTCCCACTCCAGCTATGAGATTCACATGGATAAACTCTCATTGACTTCCACTTCCAGTCAGAATCAGTACCTTAATTTAATTAATTAGGGTTTTTAATTTCTTAATTATATCCAAAATATGCATCTTGGTGTTTTCTGAAAGTAGCAGATATTTCTTAGATAATTAAGTTTATTCTCTTGTGGGTTTTTTTTTAACTTTTCTCTGCAAGTTTTATGTTGCAGATATTTGTGTTTGTATAATTTTAATTTTGTGCAATTAGTTTTATAGAGATTTAATTTTTTGTGTCTGCAGAATGTACACAACTGCTTTTCCATGCACTGATTGTTTTAAAAAATGAGAGACAGAGTATGTAATTAGAGTGTAATGTCATGTGTTCAGTAAAAAAATGGTGTCACTTTCTTGCTCAGCATTACAAGTGGATAGACAGATAGATAGATAGATAGATAGATAGATAGATAGATAGATAGATAGGTAGATATAGATAGATAGATAGACAGACACTGTATAGCAGCAGCATTTTGAGGTGCTAATACAGAAATGATGTTTTAGTAGATGTTGTTGAAAATACATATTATAAAATGTCAGCTATGTTTAACATATAATCAAAATAATCCTCTTCATTAAATGCCACCTGTCTCTTGTTAAATTATACTTGAACTATATCTGTAACCCATTTCAGAAGAATATGTTGATATTAAAGACGGGGAAAAGGGTACAAGAGGCCAATTCTGGTATTTTAAACCCCGGTCTTCATTAGATGTTACTCTGCTGCTTTGTTGTAGCTAATTAACTTGTATATTGAAAACCCTTTAGAATGATTTGATACAGGGAGATGTGGGAATACATCGTGCTGGGATTAGCACATTTATATTGCTGTAGCTGTGTCCCTGCTGTTTGGGTGCAGGGGGAGGTAACCATTTGCAAATTTAGCTGTATTAGGATCATTTTCAAGTGGTATAAATTCTACTGCTAGCAATTTGAACAAAATCTGCTTGACTTCAGTGGGAGATGTATGGATAGATAGTTTGCTGCTGCACACTCTGGTGCTAGATTTTGTCTTGAGAGATTCGTCTTGAGAAGCTTTATTTTTTTTAGTTATTTTGTGATTGTGTATGTGTGAGAGAGAGAAATAAAGAGGTTTCAAAATTCTAACATTAAAATTTATACATATACAAAATACATTTCATGTATTTTGAAACAAGGTATTGTAAATTCTTTGATAATCAAAATTTTAAATATGTCTGTGTCATGCCCTGTTTCCCTCAAGATTTTGAATTTCCTGGTTTCTAACTTTACAGTTAAGCACTCAAAAAACTAGCTGACCATGCTGTACAAATTTTTCCTACTGTGTGCTTTACACCATACAGTACTATTTATAAGTGTGTAAAATATTGCACGTGTGCTAATTAATTAAGTCTTCATAGAAAGCTTAGTTTTCTGTGGAAAATTGGCTCAAAACTGGTTTCTTCCCCAACTTTAGGAGTAAAAAATGAAAACTGATTGTAATATAGAGCACAGGTGTGAGCTTCCCTGCGCTGAACGCAAGCCAAGGAACATGGCTCAGGCATTTATGAGAAAAGGGGGGACTGGTGTGTTTCAGCACCAGCAGTACATCCATGAAGTATCACGAACTTGAACCAGGAATGAATGAGGTCTTCTAGCATGACATATGACATTTCTGTTTAATTACCGAAATTACATTATAATGCATTTGGGGTTATTCATAAAAACAAAATAGACATTTCTGTTCCAGACCTTAACCTAAGCCTGTAGTATTAATTTTGAGGCAGTTGCTATGATGTGTCACTTCTTTACACCTTGGAAGACAAATGGAGCTACAAGACCTGTTTTGTACAAGCTGCAAAAGAGTTTCTGGAGAGAATTGACTTTTTGCCATTGCCAGCCAGGGACAGAAGAGTCCTGATGGTCCGGCCTAGGAGATGAGGGTGGTATTCCTTGCCAATTCCTATCCATGTGTCAACACACTCTTATGAGAGGTAAATCCTGAACTGCAGAAGTTTACTGTGGGCTTTTTTGCTCAAAGATGAGATCAGATCTTATAATTTCTAAGGCTGTTGAGTTCACTACATGCCAAATGTGAAATAGGCAGCATATAAAGGTGAATATCTTTATTGCAGAAAAGTGGTCTGAATTTAATATTCTATATCCACACATGTGAACCCTGTAATCTGTTACAAGCCAGATTTGATCTTTCTTTACACCTGCAGTACATTGGGGTAGAGATACTTCTAATTTCACTTTGATATAGCACAGTGAGCCATTTTCCAAACAATATGTTCAGTCAGTCTTCTACTTCCTTTTATGCTTAACAGATTGCCCATTCAAAATGGAAGAGCAGGAGCACTGTTGCCTCGTCGGTCACCTTGCTGTGAAGTTGCAATGTAGCAAATGGCTAATGTATGCATACATGTGGGCACTGTTTTAACCCACATTTCACACCACCATAATCGATTCGTTGGTTTTGAAGAACAAAACAAAAACAACTGCCCTTGTCCAGCTGCAGCAGGCAAGAGTTAGGACATATGCTGGTGTGAAAGAGGGAGTAGGGCTGGAGACCCCTGCTGAAAACATCAGAAAAGGGAGCCCAATCGCTTTGGCAAGGCATGGGATGACTTAAATACCCTATTGTATGAAATATGAATAGGTTGGCATTGTGAATTGCGGCATGGGGGGGCTCCTCTGTGTCGCCGATTAGCCACACGATTACCCAGATTACATGGGGAAAAGGCTAAGGTAAATAAGGCCAGCCTTCTGCCACCTCCTCCCCGGGGCCAGGAGCAGGCTGGCCCAACCCTTCCCTGCTGCTGGGAGCTGGAAGGGAAGGGGATGGAGGAGAAGCAGAGTGAAGTCATAAGCCCTGTGGATAACGAAAATAAGGATTTCAAGGGCAACAGTGTAAAAACATCTTTCTGGTCAAGTGATGTATGGGGCACTGCTCCCTGCTACTACACAATGTGCAAGCAAACTGCTTAGTGAAAAAGAGACATTGTATCCTCTCCATTTTCTATCTCTCCTCCCAGGTTAAGGGACAGCCATTGGGTGACGATCACAGAGTGTGGTAGGCACAATCTGTGTCCTGGGGTCTTCTCTCCTCTCCATAACCTTGTGCAATCTTGTAAGATTGGTTTGTCCCTCCCTCCTCACCATGCAGCTCTTACAGCCAGGGGGTAACAATGTTAAAACCGTGTTTATCCAGTTTAGGGCAGCTCAATGAGAGATTACTTCCCTATCCTGGAGTTTTAAGGTACATATAACCAGCTGTGATCCAAAATAAATTCATGTCTATATTATCTCTGTCTTAAATGAGATTCAGTGTGTACATGTTCACAGTATGAACTGTATAATGTGAAATATGTGTGTGTATATGTTATGGATTTCAGGGTGTCCAGCAGTCCCGTTCGTTACTGAATCACAGAATCACAGAATCACAGAATCACAGAATCACAGAATATGCTGAGTTGGAAGAGGTCCACAAGGATCATCAAGTCCAGGTCCTGGCCCTGCATAGCACCGTCCCCAAGAGCCATGCCATGTGCCCAAGAGCATTGTCCAAAATCTTCCTGAACTCTGTCAGATTTGATGCTGTGACCACTTCTGTGGGGAGCCTGTTCCAGTGCCCAACCATGCTCTGGGGCAAGAACCATTTTTCTAATATCCAGCCTAAACTTCTCCTAACACAACTTCAGACCATTCCCTTGTCGTCTGCCACTGGTCACCAGAGAAAAGAGCTCAGTGCCTGCCCCTCCTCTTCCCCTCATAAGGAAATTGTAGGGAAATTGTAGACCACAATGAGGTCTGCCCTCAGTGTCTTCTTCTCCAGGCTGATCAGACCAAGTGACCTCAGCCCCTTCTCATATGGCTTCCCCTCAAGGCCTTTCACCATCTTTGTAGCCCTCCTTTGGAGGCCCTCTAATAGCTCAATGTCTTTTTTATATTATGGTGCCCAAAACTGCCCCCAGCACTCGAGGTGAGGCTGCCCCAGTGCAGAGCAGAGCAGGACAATCCCCTCCCTTACCCAGCTGGCCATGCTGTCCCTGATGCACCCCAGGACATGCTTGGCCCTCCTGGCTGCCAGGGCACTGCTGACTCATGTTCTACTTGCCATCAACCAGGAACCCCAGGTTCCTTTCCATGGGGCTCCTTTCCAGCATCTCATTTCCCAGTCTGTCTGTACATCCAGGGTTGTCCTGTCTTGGGTGCAGAATCCAACACTTGCCCTTGTTGAACTTCATACATTTGGTGATTGCCCATTTCTAATTTGTTGAAGTCTCTCTGCAGGACCTCTCTGGCTTTGAGGGAGTCAACAGCTCCTCCCAGTTTTGTATTGTTTCTAAACTTGCTCAGTGTCCCTTCCAGTCCTGCATCCAAGTCATTTATGAAGTTGTTGAAGAGCACAGGGCTGAGGATGGGGCCTAATGGGAATCCCACTAGCGACAGGTCACCAGTCTGATGTCACCCCGTTCACCACAGCACGTTGTGCCTGACCTGTGAGACAGTTGCTATACATGTAGACTTAAGTGGTCTCAAAAGTGAAGATATTTTTGTCTCAAAGAATCTGTATCTTATTCTAGCTTTTCAGTCGAAAAGACTTCTAATGTTTGTATGTTTTGTAGCATCTTTTACAACAATAATCTCCATCTATGTTCCAGAATCATAGAATTGCTGAAGTTTGAAAAGATTATCAAGTACAATGTTAACCCAGCACCACCGTGTTCACTACTAAACCACATCTCCAGGTGACACATCCACACATCTTTTGAGCACTTCCAAGGACGGTGATACCATCACTTCCCTGTGCAGCCTGTTTCAGTGCCTGACCACCCCTTCAGCGAAAGAAATGTCCATAATATCCAATCTAAACCTCCCTTGGTGAAGCTTGAAGCCATTTCCTTTCATCCTGTCACCTGTTACCTGAGGGAAGAGAGCAGGTCCCACCTTGCTACAACCTCCTTCTGGGTAGCTGTAGAGAGCAATAAGGTCTCTCCTGTCCTCTGGAGAGTTTAACTGGAGGTGCTGTGGGATCTCCCAGCTCATGGCAAAGGTACTGTCGGTGCGTAAGTGAAGACACAACATCCTTGCAGGGAGGAGCCTTTGCACCAGGAGCTCTTTGACGCAAATGGTGTTCCCAGCTGCAAGGCACTCAAAAAACAGCTGGGCTCCCAAAGGAGACCTCAGGTCCCTGGGTGCTTTTAGGGAAATTTTGGTGTCTATAAGTCACAGTTGCTCAGAAAGTATTTAAGTGGGTTAAATTGAGACCTGGTTTTCCCTAGAATGGAAAAGAATCAGTTTGAGGCAGTAACTGGAAACATTGTTTAAAACAAGGGGAAAGGAGCTGTTTGACTTTTGTGATTTTCTTTCTTTTTAGTTTCAGGTGACCTACTAAAAAAATTCAGCGCGAGTTTATGAATAGTTTGTCTTGTCCCAAATTTGCATTCTTCCCTAAATAAAACATCCAGCTGGACATTTTTGCCCAAGACTAACTTGGACTACTCTGTTGAAATTACCAATTAATGGCAAAACAGATTAAGAAACCAGATATTGAATGAGAATGAGAAACCTCTTTAGTATTTAATGGATTTTTTTCATAAATATTCAAATAGTGCTCTAGTTATGAAAATATTCACAAATCTTAATAGATCACAGAGAAAAAGGTGCAACTTTCACCTTTGCTTTGATACATAGTTGGATGCAAAACCAAATTCCATATCCTGCCTCACTGCTACAGACATCAAACAATTGAAGTAGGAAGAAAAACCTCAAACCCAAAGTAAAAAAACACTCAGCAGAATTAAAAAAAAAAAAAAAAGTGAAGACCCATTGCTTTTAGCAGTGCATTTTTTAAATCTTTATATTTCTAAATGTTGGAAAAGCCCCACAGAATAGAATCTCACAAAATTTATTCCCTGATCATCAAATAGAGTGCTTGTTGTACTTTGCCAAAAGTTCTGGGGACAGTGAGCTCCTTGCCCTTTCTGTGCTGCAAGCACTGATACCAGAGTCCTAACCAATTTAGCTAAAAGCATAATTTTATATGATCTAAATGTCTCATATTTTTCTCTTCATGCCATAATCTGCTGTGCATTGTGACTTTGTCTAGTTATATGGCATTTGTGTTTTACTCAGGGTTGGGTTTGTACCCGTGTTAAGTGCTTTGTATTGAGGGTGAAATCTCTCAGAGAAGCTGTGTTTTTCTAATGCCCTATTTCCTTACATTTTGGATTTGAAAAGACATCTTGAATGTACTGAACTTTATTGATGATTTCTGGTGAAGTCAAATGAAAAGTACCTGGTTTACAGCCATTTTTTATTTGAAGACTTTTTTTTTTCTTTCTGCATAGGTGTCTTTATTTACAGTCTCTGGATACCTAGAGTTTTGGGTATGGGCATTTCTCATTACTACTTTTATCAAATTCAATCAGAATAGTTCAGTGGGATAGAATGGCTTTATATTGCCTAAAAGTGGCACAGTTTTTCATTGCATCCTTAATTTTTAATTTGATTCTTATACTGTGAAATTTGCCATGCACATCTGGTTCAACATACAGTTTCACTGGTTATCCAAACAGCTGCACTGTAATTGGACATATAAGCTCAGTTCAGATCTTTCTGTTGTGTTAAAATCCAATTCTCTACAGTATTGTTTCAAGTGTTTGCCATGTTTGTGTGCTCAGGAGGGGCCTGGCATGCCAAATAATAGCAGAGAAACTTCCTAGGCAGGTTTCTTTCCAGTCACCTGTGTGCTGTTTAGGACATGCAGAGATTATTCATTGAACAGCAAGAAGGAAGGGTAAATTGATCGGATAGTGAAATGATACATTTTTTGCTGAGCAGGGGGTTTTTCTGATGGAGAAGGAACAGATTGACTTATTGGTTAATTGAAGGAGAGAATTGACTGGGAGAGGCAGTGAGAATTTGATGAATGTCAACTGCAGGGAAGTAGGGTTCTTCAAATATATGTATGCAGAAACATTTATTTATTTCCTCATTTGTCTGCCTCTTACTTAATGTGTAATAGAAATGGATGGCTTTACTTTGACTCTTTTTGGCAAGATGTGTAGGCTGACTTTGTGTGAAACCTTTTCTCTTTTTAAAGGTGACTGGAAATGTTCCTTCATTGAAATCTGCAAAAGTTTGTTGCTGCTGTTTTTTCCTAAAGCTGAGCCTTCTGTTTCAGTTTGTTAAGTCTGCCAGTGTGTGTGAATGTTCTTTGTCAATAGCTGCAGTTGTCTAATCCCGGCCTGGGTTTTAATGCACATAAGGCACCTAACTTCCAGGGGAAACAATAAGAATGAATAAGTTTTTTCCTTTAAAAAATCTTCCAGATTTCACTAGGCAGTTCTCTGTACTGGTAAGACCAGAACTGCTCCCATATGTACAGCCATTAGTCTTTCACCCTTTGGAGAAGGGACCATGACTTGTTCTGTTTTGCTGGTGCAACAGTAGTCTTATACGTAGTGATAGCTTCTAAGTGCTACAGTGATTAAAAAAAAAAAAAAAGAGCGATACCAACAACACTCATTCTAGTAGTAATAAATAGTTACATGTTGGTGCCACATGCATATTAATTACCCCAATGCTTAATTTAAAATCTAATTAATTTAGAATTAATTTCCTAATTTCTGTCTGGATGAGGTTGCCATAGCCTTCATATGGTGACTTTAGGACACCAGAAGTGTTTTCATTCTAGTTCTGCAGGAATGGCATTGAAGGCATCCAAAACTGTTTTCTGAGGACTCTTAACTCTTAGAGTGTCCTCAAAGAAGTTGCTGTCCTCTGCTTGGGAAGACTGTGTTTTTAATGTGGTTAGGGAAGAAGCCTATTCAGGAAATATTCCATGTTGTGGGGCGGCAAATGGCAGAGTCCCCAGGGATCAGCGTGGTTACTGGAGCTCAGTGTGGCAATGTTACAATAATTTCCCTCTTACAATGACATTACCATGGGGATTGTGGGGAAACTGAATGCTAGGGACTGATCTGACTTGTGAAGAAACTGTGTCTGTCCTCCTCCTCTCTGTACTCTTCCACACTTCTCAGACGTGCCATGGCCTTATTTTTATCATCATTAGGAAAGATTCAGCTGCATTTACAGCAGGGATATTGTAGCAATGAGCTCTGTGAAGAAATAATAGTAGACGTTTTAAACTCCCAAGAGGAGAAGGAAGGACTTTTAATTAGCAAATAATAGGTTTAGCCCACAAACTACTCACAAAAAAAAAATGTCACCAGGCATCAGAAAGGAAAGGGATAAGGAAAAATCTTCAAATAATTTACACATTAAAAGAATTCTTGTTTGTGTCTGGGGCATTGCTTTATTTTGAAATACACTTGTTATTTTAAAAATATAGGAACAGCTTTTCTTGAAGTTACTCCTCCCAGACAGTAGCACTTAACAACTGTATGTTGTTGAAGCAACACTAGAGGTAGATGACTTGGGAGGAAGCATGTTTGGGGAAGTTTTGCAGCTGAAAAATATCTTCAAATTTGAATTCTTAATAGGAAACTTATAAACACGCCAGAGCTGAACAAATATTTCAGTGTGAATAATTTATATGACAATACCCCTCATAATATCAGGCTGCTGTAGTTCTATGGGATGGCTGGCACTGTTTGACTGACAGAGGAGGAGAGGTGTCAGCATCACATGATAACCCTTGCTCCATCTTGTACCGACTGGGATATCACCTTGAACTGAGGCAATCCATCATCCTGCTAAAGAAAAGATAACAGCTGCCTTTTTCCATAAAACAAAAGAGTTTGATTGAAGGATGCCTTTCTCCATTTTCCTCCCTAATTTAGCAAGTTTTCCCTAGTAGAAAGTGGAACTTTAGAAAGTTTCCTGCAAAATCAAAAGCTTGCCCACAGACTGACTATTAAATGTGCACTGCACATTTGTCAGGGATGCGCTAAGTGGTACTGAAGCTGACAGAATACAAGCAGGAGCTGACAGCTTCACTCCAGTTTCAGCTGATTAAAGGCTGCAGGGGCCTGGGAGCCCCATCTCTGAAAGAGGACCTCTGCAAATTCACCAGAGCACTTCCAGTCCGCACGTTTTTATCGGCTGTCTCGGAGTACTACAGGTATTGCACTCAGTAATCAATTTCTGCCTCCAATTTTGGAGTATTTGAAAACAGATACAGAAAAGAAGTTAAAAATGCAAATGAAGATTGCCTTATTTTATGTATGCATATTATATTACGTGCAACAAACAGCAGTGTAAAATGCAAGAGTTGCGTATGTGTGTACATTTAGAGCCATTTGTGGCTCTAAAGCACAACTTCAATCTTGAGATTGGGTCCTCTCACAGCCTTCTCCCCATTCCCATACCTATCATGAATGTTGAGCTCTTGCAGGCTGAGCATGCTGGCTGCTCAGTTTGGGAGCTCTTCCCAAGGCCCTGTAGCCAAGGTGTTCAAGTATAACCAGGGATCTGGCATGACCTAACCAGAACCATTAAAATAAAAGAAATTATCATGATCAAAGAATGCTTGGCACTGCCTGGAAGCAAGACAGAGATCACAGGTCCTGTTTTTCTGATTCTCCTTTATAATTTCCTACTCCTAGCAAGTGTGCAGTGCTTGTGTATGCTGTATATACCTTGTGCTTTAGCCTATGCTGAATGAACACCTAATTGGGGAAATCTTTTCCTCGCTGTTCTTTCACAGGTCAGTTTTACACAGTGGTGTTTTTTTCCTTCATTCCTTCACTAATGCAAAGAGAACATCTCAAGCAAACATCCCCTCCCAAACATAGATAATAAAATACCACTTTTTAAAAATTCTATTTTACCAAAAAAAAATAGAGAATTTTTCATTGCATTATTTCTTCCAGGACCTTTCTATTAAGCAAAACAACCGCATTTCCCCTTTCTGCCCTAAATCTAAATTTCAATCTTGTTTTATTAGTACCAGAAGTCAAATTTTTGAAACAGATAATAAAAAAATTCATGCAATCTTTAGAACACTTTGGCAAGGTACATTTTAAAACACTTGAAAATAAATCAGAACTTGTGGCTTAATAATCAGAACTGCAGGCACAAAATATAGTAAGTCATGTAACAGACATTTGTTAGCTTTTTTTACAGTAATCCATTAATATATTTTTAGAAATGCTAAATATTTAAAGCTCCAGACTGAGAGCTATTCTTAGGGTGATTTCTTCCCTTAAGTTAAGCTCAGGTAATGCTTTCGATCTCCATTTCCATTCACCTAACTGGAAATTAATTTTTCACAAGTGGATATTTGCTGAGAGGAAGACGCAGAAGATATGCCTCCAATAAAAAGAATTAAGGAAATATAGTTGTCTTCATGACTTAGTTGTTTATAATAATTTAGACAAACTGTTGAACAGTGTACCATTATATCAACAGAACCTTTCCATAGTCTGAGTCCTCTTGTATTGATTTTAAAAAGGGAGCCAGTAATACCTGGGGGCTTTTAAACTTCAGAACTCGAGGAATTTGTTAATTTCCCCACACTGAGCAATAAGAACCAGGCATATTTCAGTGTGTATGTATCTGGCTATATGTATGTGTTTGCATGGTTTTTTTATATACATACATACACTTGCTATTTAAGAATATATACATATATGTGTGCATATACATATGCGCTCAGGCACGTATAAAATACATGCCATTCATGCAAACATACATACACATACATGCATTCTCTTAGTCTACTTTCCTACCAGTCTCCTTTGAGCCTGCATTTTTTTGTTTTAAATCACTTTTTGGCTCATTTAAGGCTCTGCTGGACCCATTAAATTCTGCCTCAGATGGTACATCAGACTTGCTTTAAATTCAAAAGAATAAAAAAAATAATTTTGAGATAATAGAGAAGATAGGAATACAAAGATAATGCAAAGCAATAACAAGAGATTATTATAATTTCCACTACTGGAACAGTTTATTAAAAAAACCCAAAACAAAACATAAATAAGAGAGATAAATTAGAATCCTCACATTAAAAATGTGTCCACTTCTGAAGGGTTGTTCTCATGTTTCGAGTAGGATTTGGACTACCAAAAAAGAGGATGAAGATGCTTGTGAGAGAGACAGGGAAAGAGAGCTTAGGAAAGCAAATGTGCTCTGCAGAAGTAGTTCAGTTTGCATAATTTATTTTAAATATGGATCCTCTCTGGTGTGTGAGCACTCTGTCCCTCACCACCCCCACCCCCCCCCTTTTCTTTTAAAAATAGGAATTTCTGTCCTGCTTGTGTTCCAATACTCCAGTTCAAATAGGGTGCCTGGTGGTAGCTCAGCACTTGTGTACTTGACTACTTACTGCTGAGGAGCCCTGCTTGCCGGTAATCTAGATTTATGGTAAGTCTACCCTTTCCCTTCATCTACAAGGTCCAGGGACATTCTGGTAGCCAATCTGCCCTTAAATATGTCTCTGAGGAAATGGTGCTAATTAGTATTGGAATTTACAGCCTTTCATTTTATTGACTTGTCCTACTTTCTTCGATAATTAACTAATGAGTAAAGTAATGAGCTATGTTAGTCAGTCATGATGTTCAATTAAACAGCAAATCAATTATTGAAAATAGTTTTGGACAGCTCTGGTGTCGTCACGGGGAGAGTGTGTGCGTGTGCGTGTGTGTGTGCGCACATATGCTTTAAGTGTGTGCCCTAGATGTGGCAGTGTCCCTCCCTGGAGAGCACCTGGCTCCTGGAGGGCTCTGCGGTCACAGCCAAACCCGACCAGTGGTCCCTCTTGCTTGCCTTGCCCGTGCTCTGCTCAGCTGCACTACACAGCACCCTGATGCTGCACCTCCACAGGCTGAGCTTATCTGTAGGGGGTTCCCAAAGCCTGAGAAAGACAAGATTGCTCTAAATTAGGGAGCACTTTTCCCAGTGGGGAGATTGGCTGCTGCAAAGCGGGTGTGCCTGTTCACTGGTGTGACCTCTCTGCCTCTTCCTTGGCACATGCAATCTTTCCCACCGGTGAGCAGGATCACCTGTCCCAGAGCTTGGCATTACAGCAGCAGGGACTGACACACAAATGTGTGTCCTCAGAGCCTTATCTCTCTTCTGGCCACAGCAATACCCACGAACAACAGAGAGGCTAGCAGGGAGTTTAGGACTTTTCCACTTTGAAGGCTTTGCATCCCAGCCTGAGCAGCAGTTGCCCGTGGGAAGAGGCTTCTAGGACCATCATGTCGTAAGTCCCCTGCACCAAACCCAGGGAAGCACTGCAGACACACTCTTGTGTGGCCAGTGGCAGGTCAGGTCACAATTTGCTGGGGCAAAGCCATGACATTGGGCCTGGTACAGCTGTCTGTCCGTACAGCACAGACAACTTCATTTGGCATGGGCCAGGAAAAGATCTTTGTTGGCAGGATGAGAAACAGGCATTCATTATCTCCCTAATCTGGTGAATTCAGTTTTGCATAGGAAATGTTAAGGGCAGTTCATATAAAGTTGTAGCTGACATCATCATTCACTAACTTGCTGACTGTTTAGGTTTAATTATTCTTCCTTTGGAACTTTTTACCCTTCCTGTTTCCTTCATGTCTTTTGATCATCCTATCTTCTGCAGGAGCTGGTAGCACAGTTGCACCTGCTGCTCATGACTCTTCAGGGTTTCACACTCACCTTCCTGGCACACACCTTAGTTCTGTGTTTGGTGTTGGAGTGTACCACAGCATCATGCTCTCATCCAGTAAGCAAACCTCTCCTGAAGCTTCAGAAGTTTGGGAACAATTTTAACTGTCCTGTGCTCTACTCACACAAATAAATTTTGACTTGCCCTGTCAAAAGGCCACTTCATTTTGGACAGCAGCTGCTTTTAGAGAGGACAGTAACATTGCATTAAGCAAAAAAAACCCGAAAAAGTTAAGGTTATTAGATGGAAATTTTGGTTCAGAATTAAAATTTTAACTTAATATTATTCAGATATGCTACCAGAAAGAACATTCTGGCACAGCTCCGTTTGAGTAGCAAAGCGGCACAAATAGTGCCATGCCATGCTTGTAGGTTCTCTAGTCATAAAAATTATTATTTATTAATAATAGCCATCTTATGATGGTTTTTTCAAGGATAGTTAGCATGCAGAAAGCTCCCCCTTGCCTTCCAAATTCAGAAGGAAAAGCAGGCCAGTGAGCAAGCTGCATAAATACGGAGAGAGGAGACTAAATGCATTGGCCTTAGCCATCCAATTGAATCATGATTCATTAGAGAAACAGCAAGCTGAAAGAAATCAAAGACAGTTCAAAAAAGGCAACATAAAGTTTTCATTTCCAAACAGTTTTAATTCACTGTTTGTGCTCTTTACTGAGAATATGCAAGGAACACAAACATTCCCATATGATTTAAATTACAATTTACATATGAATTACATTAGAAATATGAGCTACACTAAAGAGATAATTAGTGCTGTCCTGGGTTATGTGAGCACAAACAAAATTAAATAAGAACAATTTCAAAGCCAAGTTTTGCTTTGCCTTTTCAACTAAGCTGGTTTAATCAGTGATAATGACTGAAATAAATCCACTACATATAAAACAACGCACAGCATATACTGTGTGAAATGTCATTACTACATCCTGTGCTTTGGTGAATCTTACAGTCAAAAAGGAATACAACATCCCTGGTAGGATGCTACACAAAATTTGCCACTGCTAGGTGCTCAGCGCTGGAGATGATGGTCCCTAGGACTTGCAAGGAAGCAGGCCAACATTGCTGCACTGCTCCAGAGAGAGTAACAGGGAGGGGAGGGCTGTGAGGGTGTGTGCCAGGGATTTTTTTTAACATGACATATGAATGAGAAAGAGCTGCCACAGGAAAAAAACTACAATTTTAGCAGAGAGCAGTGAGGGAGGGGAGCTGGAGAATCAGAGGGAAGAGGAGGGGGACAGGGGAAAAAGAGAAAGTGAGAAGGATAAAAAATATCACACAGAAGCAAACTACCTGAGCATCAGTGCCTCAGCCCCTAAATAGAGCTATGGTTTATGACTACCTTGCCTAATGAGCTAAACTCTGGTGACCATAAAACTGAAATATAATTATGACATTAAAGATGCCTATATTTGAACTTAATTATTAATTAATTTAATGAGAGAATAGGAGGTTGTAAAATTGCTAATTAAACGGCTCTGTAAAACTGCAGACGGCAGAGGATTTACCAAATGATGAATCCCACAACAGTATTTGGGCTATATCAATATTCTATTAATATACAGTATGCCAGAGGTACTGGCTAGTACGCTACTCACAGTTAAGCCGATGTGACAGGCATACAAAGTGAAAGAAAATGAAGGACATAAAATTCCGGATGACAACAACCTTGAAGACGATCTCTGCCCCCACCTCTGTGGCAATTTCTGAAATCAGTTAAATAAACTCAGAAATGCAGGATAAAAATCAATCTTACCATCTCAAATGTGAATAAATTGGCTTGAAGCAAAGGACCCACCTATGGTCTTTAGGCACTGTGGTGCTGTGTCGCTCTCTGCTTGTGAGCGGGAATGGTCAGAGCGGATCTGGACTTAAGTGCAACAGAAAGGGAGGGATGCAGCGTGTGTGAGAGAGTGTGTGTGTGTGTGTGTGCATGCTTGCAAGTGAAAGAGAAGCTGAGCAAGTGCAAAAAATAACTGTCCCTGTGTGATTAGTGAAATTAAACTCAAATGAACCTTCAGGGGCTGAATTCGAACCTACAGGGGACAATTTTAGAGATTCCCACACTGCACTCCCAGCATGTGAGGAATTTCGCTGTAAGATTTGAGTGGCAATGCCATTTGGATGACATTCATTTAAAATACTGGGGAGGGGTGCAGGAAAATATTTTCTTTTAGCACTAAATCTAATTCAAAGAATGTCAAAAGAAAATGCATTGGGATATCTTGCACTGCATATCTCTAAATGTCAGTCATGACTAATTACTGGGATAAAAGCAAAAGAAAAAATTCAAATATTCCTTTTGTAGAAAACAATGAAACACCTCTGGGCAGTGTAAGAGAAAACATGAATAACACTAGGTTAACTGTAGGAGGTACATTTAAATATTTGCATGAATCCTTAGAACTGTTGCTTTTTATACCTGCTATGTGGCATAGCTTTTCCTTTACAGGTTTCGGTTTTTAAATGCCCTGTTGACAGCAACAGGAAGGAATTTAACAAACAATATCAACAAAATCGTGTGGGAGGGGACTTGCCTTTCACTGTAAGGGAAACAATAATCATTACAGTAACATCTCTCACTTCTGGAAAATGAATGGAGGATCTTGAGAGCAAGGACAGGAGTTGTATTCCCAAGTCCTTTGTCAGTTCTGAAGGCACTACACAAATTTTCAGTGCCTCAGTTTCTGCTTTTTAAGCTAGGAATAAGGGCAATTTTGTGCCATTTATCATTCATGTTTCAGAACAGTAAATGGAAACTTGCATGTAATTTCTGAGGAAGTGATCTCTAGAAATTGCTTTTTATTGACCAGTTTGGGAAAAGACTTTAGAAGGGTCACGTCTTACCCTTTTATTTTTTTAAAGTTCATCTTTGTCTATATAAGCAAAGTAATTTAAAGCAGCTGTGCACTTCACATGATGGTCTTGTTACCTTGTCTCAAATACAGTTTTCAGTCTCGATGCTCAGAAACTTCACTGGTGGGTTTTGTATGAGGATCTGCAGCTGAAAGAGCTGCTGCTTTGAAAAAATCTTGATCCCAATTTAGAAAACTACTCCGGCTGGTTTCTATCTTATAATATGTGCAATTAATAAATATGAAAGCTTCTATGCATTTATTATCGTTGTATCATGCCCTGCAGTTTTATAGATCCAATTTCTCAAAAAGTGACTTCATCTACCAGAAATAAAACCAGACAGACTTTTTCTATTGTATAGTCAGCTATCGAACCTGCCCCTCGACTGGAGGCTTTTATGAGATCTGAACTGTGTTCCTTCTCAGTTTTCAAGTCTAGCAAGACAGGCAATGAATTAAAATTGGTGGGTTTATAGGAAAAAGGAAATTCCAAATGGCTCATCATCACCACATTGCAGGTTGAACATTTAGAGCATCAAAGAAATTGTCTCTTTATCTCCACCACAACTACCCCATGCTTAACTTTACTAGAGCAAGGTCTCACTCTTTGCTAGAGAAATTCAACCTGCAGCAGAGTGGCTGGCTTGAAACAGAAGAGAAAGTAAGGCACAAAATCTGGGGATGCCATTACCTCTGAGTTCCCTTGATGCAGCCATTGTAGCAGCTCCCTATGAGACAGAAATATTTGAGAAAGGGCAAATACTGGTTAGTTATTGTCCAATCAAAATCCAATTGATATTTTCTGTGATACTTGCTCCCTTCCAGTTATGAGGAGATCCCAGGCAGGAATGGACAGGGACCTCCTCACTGCAAGGAGCGTGAAATGTCCAGCCAATAGCTCTGAACCTGAAGTTCATGGTCATCTTTGTAAGACTGGTCACTACAGACCCTGGAAGAAAATTGTTTTGTCTTGTTTCTCTGCTCTGGGGGCTGGTCACTGTCATCTGACAGTGATTTTAGAGCTGAGCAGGGGCGGGCATCTCTCTGGGTACCAGCAGCCATGGTAGAAGTGCTGCTCCCAGCCTTGTGTCACCTATCACCCCAAAGTGGGTCACAGCTTGAAAACCTCTAGGACTGCACATTCCTTAAATGCTATGGGTGAAATCCAGCTGTGGCCCAGAGCTAAACCGTGTGGCTGACAGGGCTGCCTGTCAAGCTTGATTACCAGGAGAGAGCTCCAAAGTGAGAGCAGTTGTGATGAACTATCACTGGTATTGCAGGCGTATGTCAGGGTCTCACTGTGATACACGTGAAAAGTTTACAAGTCCAAAGCTTTCATTGATCTGATTTAATTCTAGAGGATTTCAATTGTTTGTTTTAATCATGATTTAAATCTTCAAGGAGGTTAACTTCGTTTAAGTTATCTTGTGCTTTTGTTTGCATTTGTCATTTTTGTGCCCTTTGGAAAGCTTTCCTTTTTTTGATTGGTTGGTAAGCTGTAAAATATGTGACTTAATGCATTCTACCAAGTAAGCTGCTCACTTCGTGTATTTGTTGCTGATCAGAAAGATATTTTATATCTTTGCCCATTCAGTTAGCCAGCTAGTTTAATATAATTTAACTTCTTCGTTTTTTACACTACAGAATGTTAGAATATGGTGAGTGTTGTAAGTCTTTTTTGTTAGGTGAAAACTATTTTTGTTTTGGTATTTGTGTTAGGAAATAAACACCTCACAACATCTTTACAATTCAAAGAAAAAACACTTAAAAATTGTTCTCCCTAAGTAAATAAATCTGTCTTAAACCCATTGGATGTGTAGAAGGGAAAAATGTATTTAAACAGATATTGTTTTCACTTAATTTCATATCTACTGTATGCATTATAACATAAAGACAAAACCAAGATTTTTTTAAGCTTCTAATTGGTTTCTAATGCTGATTGAATTAGTCATTGAGAAGAACTAATTGAATACTTTGAAATCAAGATAAAAACTTTTATAATTCTGGAAAACAAAATTTCTGCAGTCAAAAATTCTAAACTGAAGTAAAAAATTGTTAAATTTAATTTTTATTTCTTTACTAGTGATTTCACATGATAGTGTTTTGAATTTTTTTTTAAACCTCAGTGTGAGACTAGCACTGCTTGCAATCATCACAGCATTGCAGAGATAAAAACATGGGGAAAATACATATGCAAAAGTAATAAAAAATAAGTTTCTTACTCAAGCGTGAAGTCTGAAAATAGAGGACTACTGTATTTATCAAAAGGCAAAAAAAATTGCAAAAGAAATGGCACAGAGTTAATAAGCTAGGAAGTATATGGATTTACCTTTTCATGTGAGGAAAACAGGTCAATTATTACATTTGGTGTGAAATCTGAAAGGTAAAAGGTGTTCTCCCATGTATGCGCATTAGCAGTATGGCAAAAGTTTGGAGTGGAATTAAATTAGCAACTTTGTTGTTCCACAAGGTGAATAATCCAGCTGGCTCCCCAAACTAACTGAAAGAAGTTAGCAGCAGTGAAATACAAGAGCATTTTAAACACACAGGGATCGAGTAGATCTGAGCCGCATTGAGGTGACAGGTACCTTAAGATTATAGGATGTTGAAAGATAGAACTGTTAATTTTTTATTACTTTCCCACAAGATC
This sequence comes from Platysteira castanea, assembly GCA_013397175.1. Lineage (NCBI taxonomy): Eukaryota > Metazoa > Chordata > Aves > Passeriformes > Platysteira > Platysteira castanea. Next base: position 89,164 of record VYXC01009628.1, on the reverse strand, counting down.
ACAAGTTCTTCTGGAAGAAAGATAAAGGAGGACTTTGTGGTCTGCAATCTATATAAAATTCTTGCCTTTCACTTTGCCACCAGATCACAGCTTTGTATTAATCTCTGTACTCAGCTGTCCTCACAGTTTATCGATGAACCACCTGTGAATTTTCCATACCTCATTTAGATAATTATCAAAAACACCCCTCCAAATACAAAACTGCTTAGAGGACAGCAAGCAGGTTTCAGCTGCTGAAAAACTGCTGTGACCTCTATGAATATTTTTCTTCAAGGAATTACACAGTGTTTCATATAATGCCATGAGGAAGGTTGAAGCCTGGCAACACTTGATGCTTGGCATGTCCTTGAAAAATCTATCTGGGTACCTCTCTTGTGCTCCAAATCACAAACTTTCTGCTTCCAAGCTCCAAATGTGTTAATCTTTTCCTGACTCTGTGAGTTTTGATTTAACTCTGGAGGAAAAGGAAGGTAAGAAAGCAACCTGGCTGATGCTGGCTGCACCAAGGTCTCAAGCTGGGGGTCCAGCAAGGTGTCTCACAGTGTCCTTCTGCTGCGGTAGTGTGCTTTGACTACAGTTTTTCCAGCTGAGAGAAGGCATCAGGAATAAAATCACTCTGCAGACAACCCAGGATAGATCTTTAGTCTGCTTTTTTTCCTTATCCATGGTTGTTAGTCAAGTTATGCTTGAACGCAAAACTTGCTACAACCCCAGTTGATCACAACAGTGCTTAAAAACTGTTTTAAACACAGTTCTCCTGTCCTAGATTTCAGTGGGACTATTCATACAGTTAAAATTATGTGTCTATCTAAGTGCTAGACTGCATTTATAGGCAAATTTTAGACTTTGGGCCCATCTTAATCTTTTGGGGTTTTATCTCTTTTGTTTTGTGAAATTAACTAATTCTTATTTGTTGTAAAATAAGCTTCCTTTATATATTAAAAGCTTACAGAGGAAGCCACAGTCATGCATGAAAAATACATTTAAAAACTTAATAAAAAGAAACTGAAGTATATAAAACAATGTGGAAAGATATAAGTACTAGCCATAGAAAAAATAAATAATCTGAATACAAAGACACCTTACCTACATGTAGATACAGACTGAGACAATATTTTCTTCCGAAAGAAAAATCTAAATGTAGACTATATGACATAATTTAAGTAAATATAGCCTGAAAAAATAACAGCTGTCTGTTTTCATCAAATTCACTTGAGAAATTAAGGATAAAAAGGAAAAGGTTAGCAAAGCGTCTCAGAAGTGCAAGTGTTGCAGCATTTAAAAAAAGTAATTCTGAAGAACTAGAGGAAGGGATCATAATGCCACCTTTTTTTCTAAAATGTAGAGGTGCCTTGAAGGAGGATAGGAAGGTAAAGGCATGCATGTCATCTGTGAAAGACTTCTAAAGCCCAGAATACAACTGATCCATGGTTTCATATTTGTGCTTGTGAAAGAAGTTATAAGAACTGGGAGATAAGCCAGTCTGTGTTCTGGGACGGGGTGGTGAACCCCCAAATTCTTCAGTTCCTACCATTAGCAACAGAAGAGATGCCTGACACAGTAAATCAATTTGGAAGGATTAAATAACAATTTGGTCTTTGCATTATGAAAATTAAGATCCCATCTGGTCTGAGTTTGCTTCTTGTTTACAAATGCCTTAGTTTGAATGAAGAATAGAAAAAAAAAAAGACTTATTGCTCATTCTTCCAAGTAAAGAGGAAATCCATCTGATGATGGATCCTCCATCACAGGCAGGTCAGCAGGATGTCATTTACAGATGGCCATGGACATTTCTTCAGGAAGCTCCATGTATATACATGCACTTGGCCATGCCTAATCTTTTCTGGTGACATCATCTCCTTGAAAACATATTTCTCTCCCTTTGATGTATCCTGTCACAGTAACATGTTCTTTCACTGCATCATCAAATTATATTAGGACACATGAGAGCAGCCACCCAAGTGAATGACCTCACTCTCACCCTACTTTGATCTAGCTCAGTCATTTCTTGTGACACAGGTGTATAAAACAATTCCCAGGAAATGGCTGAAAAAAACTGCTGTTCCCATGGGCTGCATGTGCATTTGGGAATACCAACTGCAGTGAACAACTGGGCAGCACAACTTCAAGTTACACAAAGGATTTAAGTAATATGCTGGAAAATACCCCAACCACAGGTTGAAAGGCCTCCTTTTTTTCCATGCTTTCTTCTTAAGGGGTCAAATTTGAAAATGCAACACACAGTCAAAATGTTAAAGATAATAATGGGTCAATCTAACATCCTTCTTGTTGTAATCAAGGAGGAGGAAATCTTCATGTGTACACGTGATGAACAAACATAAATACCTTATAGCAATGTTAACACAGATTCTCCTGGTCCACCTATGCAGCTGTGATGTCAGTACATTTACACACACATTTATACTCATAAATGAGAGGAAAATTTACTAAAGGAGACAATAAATGAGTGGTATCAGTTTCACATTTGAGTCTCTAAGTCACCTTCAGGAGTAGTTTAAGGGCAAAGGGTCTGATTCTTGCTTACACTGATAACATTGCAACGTAAAATAAACTTGGACGAGGATGCAAATTACACGTAGTCTGCCCAGCCTGATGCAAGATGGAGAGTACTATAAATGAGGAAGTGTATTAGAAATTCTCCCTCTGCAAATTGTTTAATATATCAGTGTTAGCTGCAGTTTAGTTATCCTCTAAATAGAAATGGCCTGGTATTGTATAGGAATGAAAGTTTTTATTAATCAGCTTGACTTGAATTCAAGGAAAAACCAAACATCTTTGTCTCCTCTTCTTTGTTTTTTCCCCACTTATATCAGCTGCTCTAATGAGAGAAATTGCCATTCTCAAAATGCCTTCTTTTCTCTCTCTTTACACCAGCATGGCAAAAAGATCATTACATAAAAGTATGTGTTACATTTCAAAAATACAGCAGGAGAGAAAATTTCAAAATTCATTTTTCCTCCCCCTCCCTCTCCATACTCCTCAAGCAAGCTCTTTTGTATTAACACTTTTTCCTGCCCTGCTTATAGTGAGGTTTATTTCTTCTCCAGCAATGCATTTTAGAGGCGAGTGGATCACAGTTGTGTGTTAAATCATGAACAAAACCAATCTCTCTCCCTCTCCCTCTCGCCCCATTTCTTGTTGTCTGTTCTTTTTACTTAAACATAGCTTCTAGGTTAATGATTCATTCTTCTAAAAGGCTGCTGTGCCTAACAGATTATACTGTAAAATCTGCCATTCTGTTTATGTTTAAAATACAAGATTAAAGCAGTGGTCATGCTGAGGGAAATGGTTCTCACATAGAACAAGAAAGGATCAATCCACGTCTGCCGAATCCAGGCTGTTTTAGCAGAGTCTGCTGTTTTGGTGTGCTGCCAGACCCCACAGAAATGCTGGTGAGCTTTGAAACCTCGTAGCCATTCTTAGACTGAGCACAGCAAGGACCTAAAATAAGGCTTATCACACACTAATGTACCTCTGAAAGTTACAGCAGCCTAGCTGTCTCTAAACTGCAGGGAAGTAACTTGAGAAATAAATTATTGAGTCCTAATCAGAAATGAAAAGGTGAAAGATTTGAATAAAAAGTAGCCTGTACGGTACCTTTAAAAGTATATGGGGGTAGAATTTGCCCCTGATGCTGCAGAATCAATATTCAGGTCATATATAGTTAAATTATCATTGGCAGTAATGCTTTTTTTTATCATGTCATGCATTAGCATAAAGGCAAATCAGAGCCAAAGTTACTTTTTTTTGTTTTGTTCCTACAGTGTGACTTACTCACCAGATCAAATAGGTTGATCCATAAAAACTAGTTGGGCGTGTAATGCCAGCCAAATATTAGATTGGAGACTTGTATACACTTGAAATTTACAAAAATAGCTCATTTGAAATAATTGCTCTGAAACAGCTATTTGGGCAGAAGAGCTGTAGGGATATTTCTCAACCATTTCAGATTAGTTATCTCAGTAAATTTCTAAGTATAGACAAGCCCTCGTGATGCGTCCTGCCAAATGAAGATTGTTCTATTCAATTAGCTCTCATTAAGGAAAGCAGAGAGGGGTAAAAGTAGATTCTCATTAAATATAAATTTTCATATTTATTAAGCAGAAGCGAGAATACACAAATTCAAATTCACATAGATTTTGTACTCATTAAGTGAAGCAGGCCTTCTAAAGAAGCCGTGAGCCTACTCACTGGTGACTTAACACGTGCCTGGAAAATGTGGTTTGGAGTTTGAGGGACCTAGGCTGATGGAGGCACTGCCTTTTGGGTGAGGGTCTGAATCATGGTTATGAATAATGATTACAAATTTGTTATTTCAAGGAACAGTCATTCTGGAAACATCTTATGGTTTGTTGGAGATTCTTTTTCTCCATGAAATTTTAGCTCTATTTTTAACCAGGATAGGGAGTAGTTTTGAATAAAAGGCAGTACTTCCAGTAGCAGGGAGTGAAAACACTGTATGTCAGGTGTCAGCTTCTCCATAAAAGTCACAGCCATCTATAAAAAGATGAGACCTTTTCTAACTGTGGTGTTTAAAGCAGAAGTGAATGTAAGCACTGTGGAAGCAGGGTTTAAATGGGAGATCCAGGCTTTGACCCATTATGTCTGTGAATAGAAAATGCTGCTGCTACTTGGTACTCGGAGTGGCCCTTGGCAGTGATGTGTAGAAGCTGCTTCCTGTCCTTGCAGTGCTGGCCATGACCTTCCCCTGTTCCAGAAAACACGTTTTAGAGAAAAAACACCTAAATTCTTTCTAAAACCTCATGACTAAAGAAATTACTACATGCATATGGATTAAAAGCTAGACTGTTTATTATACATATTTAGATTTTAATTGGACATAGATTACTATCCAGGCCAGACAAAACATTTTTAATTTAACAAACCAGTGCTGGCTATAAAGAGGGGGTGAAATAAATGTTTAATATATCCTATATCATCTTTCCCCAAATGGTTTCTATTTATCAGCCAAGTACCTAATCAATGTAACTACATATAAAACCCACAGATTTTATAGTCCAGTAATAAGTACATGCAAATTATGTTGTCATATAAACATACTGGCACAAAAAGATGTATAATACCTATCAGACTAGTTAGCCATTATCTTAATTACAGGAGGATTATCCCTGCAAAGGCAAGGCCATAATATAATAAGAGTTCTGAAATATGAACAATCTATAGCTATGTTTACCATTAATTCAGACTGCACTTATATTTCCATTTCCCTTTTTCTACTGTTTATTTTTGTTAATGTTTATGTGTCCCTTTGTAAGCAGCAATATGGTACAGCATCCCATCAAATTCACTGTGAAAGCTCCAAAGAGCCATCCCAAGTATATTAATCCACCATAAAAATAAATAAGCTATATGAGAGAGAACATTTCTATAAGGCTCAAGTGTTGGTACTGGCAGCTGGACCATGAGGTGACGAGAATGTGTGTGCCAACTTTGAGATTCATGCATGAAAAAGCTTTTTGCATTTTTTTTCTGAGATGGGTTTTGTCAGTGAATTTTTTTTTTCCCCTCAGTAAAGATTTTTCTATCACTGTCTTTATCCCTTTTTCTATGGAAGTCAGAAATGCTTCTGGAAGGGCAGGTGAAAGGGGACTCTGAAAGAGATCAGGTCACACAAGAAAGATGTTTCACAGTTGGGACTTTGCAAATACAATATAGGAAAAACAACAAATATAAGTAAAACTTCATCTCTTCCTAACATTACATTTGCTCTGATGTATTTTCTGAAAGCCGCCCAAGTATAACTATTTATTTTAACTAAAGTAATCAAGATTAATGTCAGCAGTTATGACACACGCTGTTTGCTAAAGAACACATAGAACAATTGCTCAAGGCAAGCTTCATTAAGAAATCAGATAAAATTAGTAAAACTGATTATATTTCAAAACTCAGCAGCGGCAGCAGCTCAAATTGCCATTCAGGAGCCTCCAATTAACACAATTGGTCTTGTTCACAATCAGCTTTGTAATCTCATTAGCCTATTATATTTTAATCATTGGGATAACTGCACAACAACACTTATTTTATTTTTCCACTGACTGCTGATGGCATAAGTGAACGTGCAACACACTTTTTCTTTCTCTTTTTCTTTCCTTTCTTTTTTTCCCCTCATCCAGACAACAATGCAGACTCCTTGGAGCATTATCCTGGTTACACATTATTACCACACACTCTGTCAGAGCTAGGGAACGCTGACAGCAGGCATCTTATTTGGCATTAATTGGCAGGGGACTAATTGCGTGACTGACATTGTCAGTGAAACTTAGAGAATGTAAGGTAGGGATGGTGCAAAGTACCAGAAGAGAGAGAAAGAGAGGGGAGAAAGAGCAAACAAATGCCTGCAGACAGCTCTGTGGACACAGGCATATAACTCATTTGCCTCCTTGGTGTGCTGCCTTGTTTCGTAAATGTGTTCCAGAGATATTGGCCCTTGTAAAAACACAAAGTCTTTCTGTCCTTTAGGTACTGGCAGTCTGCAAATGCCTACAATACCAGTGTTTCATTGATATTGAGTATTGCCTGCTGCAATGAGATTATGTTCTATTGATGGGAACTGGGGTGTAACATAGCCATCTACAGAAAGCAATAGGTTGCCCTATTTTCAAGCTGAAAATGCTATGTATTTTATGAACTGCCTCTATCTTGCACACCAGGGATGTCTCTGTGGCTAAAGCCATAATAGGATTTTCCTAAATGATACAGAAATACAAATATTCTGACTGAGCACTTTTCTGGGCTCGTCTTATTTACCAGCAAGCTTTGATACAGTATTTTGCTTCCATCTTTAAAGGACATTTTCAATTTCCCATTTCCCTTATGAGTGCTTCCTGTAAAGGTGTCAATAACCACTAATTGCGTTCTGCTTGGCCAGTCTGCAAATCAAAACAGCAGAGGCAGCACGCCAATATGCATTCAAATCCCGTTACTTGGCTGCCTCATTCTCAACTGGAAAGATATGAGAAGGCAAACATTCACACAGTTGTATGCCGGGAAATTTGGAGTTGCTCCTGTGATCTCGAAAGATACCTATGTGGCTGCTGTTAATTCTCAGACTTTTGTTTTAAGAGGGTTACTGTTGGGGGTATTTCAGTGTTGTTTCTGTTATCTTTAGTCCCAAAAATGGCATGTCTTAGATCAGAGCAAATGTAAAAGGAAACAGCTCTGCAGTAAGAGCAGAATGTATGCAATAACTAAATTAGGAGCTTGCTCCCACAGGCAGGCAGGCCAGTGAGAGAACATGGAGATTTTACTGTTTTGGTGGCCTAAGCAAGGGATAGATGGGATTTAGCAGTGCTGAATATCATACAGTGAAAAAACCCATTGATTTGATTACTTTTGCACTTCTTTCATGACTTATATGTCAGCAGAGTGTTGATTTTCTTAAATCAGTTCGCCATGCCAAAGTGTTAGCTGCCTAATTTCTGCTTGTAATATTCAGCCTGGAGTTTGGTTGAGAGCAGTCTGTTGTCAGCATTTGCTACCGCAGCTCAAACTGCTTTGATTTCACTGTTACGAGGGTCAGTTTCCTTTCCTGGTTTGGGGGATGAGCTTTCCACGGTGTCTGTCCACCAACAGAGACTTCAGAAACACTTTCCACAGGTATTTTTTTCCAATTTCATTTAAAATATTCATCTTAGGCAAAAATTTCCACCAGAGAAATTCGTACACAGGGAAAACCCTTACAGGAAGGGTGCTCAGAAGTGCCAAGAGAGCCAGCTCAGGTTGACTGAAAACACCAAGTGCTTGTGTGTGGGACAATCCATTCCCAGGCCCATTTTGTTCTGTTCTGACATGGAGGAGAAGCAGAGGTGGCATCTCTTGTGTGTCTCCCCACCACGGCCCATTCTGCACCACACTTGGCTGTTAGGGGGCCACAGGTTTTATACTTCTGGTGACTGTAGAGATGACCCTTCCAGATGATGCTGAAGGTTTGCTGAGTGACAGGCTTTTTCTCTTGCAACCACGGATCCAAAAGCAGCAATTTGTCCCTCTTCCACAAAGCATGTGAGCAGATGCTTGGAAGGAAGATAAATTAGCACTGAGAGAGCATGGGAGGGTGGGAGATCTTCCCTTTCATCTGCTACCTAGCATATCTGATTGTGATTATAACAATCAGATTTTTATAAAAGATGAAAAGGTTATTCCACCATATTTTTGGGGGGCAATACTTTGAATAGAAGATGGATTTAGTCATCATTTTGCCTAAATGGCTTCCACTGTTCATTGCTTTTAGTGTAGTAATCAACTTGTCACCTTCTACCCTATTCTGCTAGTTTTCTATGAAAGACATAAAATACGCTTAAGAAACTGGATGAACTAGTGATATGATGCTCCTCTTCAAACTGAAAAATACTAGGAGGGGAGCATAAAGAGCAGCTCAAGCTGCTATTTGCCACTAGATGTCCTACAGTGGTACAAATGGTTAAGGTAAGTCAAGGCCGGCACAACGTTGCTGCTGTGAGATATTCAGTGATGTTGCTTTTGTTGTCACAACAGACTTAGGAGTTGCTGTTGTCTCCTTTCTTCACACTGTGTTTTGCCTAGGTCTTTGAATGAAAGCAGGCTCCAAAGAGCACTGATCTCTAGACTGATGTGCCTAAACATGTTGATGTATCTGCTGCCAGGCCCCTTCCCCATTCCCTGGGCATTTTGCATTATCTCTTCCACTGCACAAGTCAGCTGATGAGGATTTCTACTTTCCTGTAAAGGTTTGCTGGGGTGGGAGCAGAGGCCAGCTCCTTCTTAGTCTCAAGTGGTGCTGTGGTGGGTAGATATTGCAGAGTGTCAGCCAAACGAAACTGATGCTGTTTAATGCTATAAGTCATGGTTTCTGACAGCTGCTGGCTTGCTGGTGTATTTAGTTCACCAAGCATATTTTGCATGAGTTGCAAAGGTGATGCTATCAGTGGTAGTAAGTGGACTCATGATGGCAGAAATGCACAGGCAGCAGCAGAGCACCAGTGCAGCAGAAAGAGGTGAAGGGTGAAAGTTATTCTGATGTTTAAATGCAGTTGAATTCTGCTTCAGAATCTGCGATTGAGCATTTCTGACCTGTAAAGGAGAGCTCCTGCTGCTGTCATTCATGCTGATTGTACCCTTATCTCTTCCTTTGCTCTGGAGGCTTAGCCCTGTTGACTTCAGTGCACTGTGGAGCAAGCTGCTTGTCATCGGCTGCAGTCAGAGTATGTGTGAATATTCTCCCTCACTGCACCTTGCAAGGTGTATTGGAATGAGGTCAAGCTGCCACCTCTCACACCCATGAGACAAACAAGCTACTCCCAGGCAGTAGACTAAAGTATTCAAAGCCATGGTAGTGCCTCCATACAAACACACAGCTGGCCAACTGGGAGAGACGTGTATCATCTTGATGGGAAACACTACTATGATGTGATGTCACCAGTCATGGTGGGTTTGAGAGCTGAAATGCATTCAGTATTTGGGGATTTTCTTAAGAAAATATTTGTGGCAATTGTGAAAGGCTGGTGTAGCTTTATAAATGCACCCAAAGACAACCATTTATGACTCTACTGAAAGAAATGGAATTTTCCTTCATAATTGAGACTGACATATATTAATTTATTTCTTTGCCCTTTACCAAGGTGGTTTACATTTTCTTTATATCAGGTTCTTTGCAGCACTAGCCAGCCATTTTAAGCCTGGGAACACAGCTAGTACATTGCATGGCCAAGCTGGATTTTAAAATGCCTACACCTTGGTAGAACCATGAGGTTTCTCCCTTACAGAGCAGCTTCTCTGCTCAGACCTAGGCTGGATGGGTACCATGTGCCCTGCAGCCATATGTGTCATCTTCTCTGCATGCCTCGTTCTCCCCTTGCTGTTCTTCGTTTCTGCCATTTCCCAGATTTTTCACTACTGGTCTGGGCACACGATGACTCTGGAAGACTATAAGCAAAGTAAATTAAAATGATGTGCCTTGGATTTTGCACCAGCGGGCCTCAGTTCAGTTCCAGAAGTTCATTATTAGTCTTCTGGTATGATAGTGACTCCCTCAGCAGCTCAGACAGCAGCAGCAGATGGGCCTAAGAGTTATGTTTCTGAGCCTGCCTGCCCCTCCTTGCTCTTCCTGTCTGTCTGAGTGTTCACATTTTGTGCTGTAAAATCACACAGCGTGTATCTCGACACCACCCCCAGCAGCAACAACAGAAAAACCCTGGGACTCACAGAAAATGTATCTGTGGGACAGAAAGATATCTCAGGATCCCAGGATCCTGCTTTCTGTGGTCCCAGGTTGCATTCCCTAGTTAGGCACCATCAATATCAATACTTAATGGTATTCTCTAAGCTCAGGCAGTGAAGAAAATAGGGTTGTTATCTATCAAAGCACATTTTAGTTTTTGACAAGTAAAAAGCAGCATGGGGAATGCAGTAAGTCTGAAATGAAAGCCTAAAAGAAAACTCATATAACATCTGGTGTCATTTATCCCCTGTTGGCCTTCCATAGTGTGATATGATGAGCTTGTTCTGATTTAAGATCAGATGATTTGGTTTGAAAGAGGGGAGTGGGGGATGCAGGCAGTCTGGCAGCAAATTGGGATACAAAATCTGCTCAAATAATTGGAAACACGACAGATTTTCCTTAACTGATGCCAGTGGCATCTTAGTTTATCCATCTCTCTCAGCTGAATTTGTTAAGTGCATTATCTTATTGGTTTTAAAGTTTTCATCTCACTTATTTGCAGGGGAAAATGTGAGCAAATCAGTCATGATGGATTGCCTAATTTTCTGGGCTGAATAAACCAGTTTTATAAGACTGTTGATTCCTGGGTTATTAGTTAATAGAAACATTTATCAATTTCTTTATAGAGAAGGGGAAAAAAACTTTAACCAATGATTGCATTTTAAAACTTTCATTAATGTTTCCACATAATGCTTAGTGTTGGACATGAATATGGTAATCACAGATTTAAGGTTGGCTTGAAGCAAATTTTTTTTGTCCTTCCTCTCTTCTCTTTTTTCTGTTGAAATTAGGAAAAAAAAGTCAAGCAAAAGGATGTCATTAGATTGGTAATTATGTTGAGTGTTCTTTGATCAAGAAAAGGGGCAGAGGAAGAGAAAGATAATTTCCTAGCTAGCAAATGCAATGTCTGTTTCTATTACCAATTTTCTCTACACAAACAGGGCCTGATTCTGTGAGCTTGAACCCTCCCTTATGACTTATCAGTCTCTGTCTTCTTCTTCTTAACTCAAGTGTCAGCCAGATGTTAACCCTCACTTCTGTGTGGCTTGAGCACAACATTAAAGTTGTACTTGGAGGTATTCCATGAAGCCTTTGAGGTACTTTGATGTACCTAAATTAATACACAAGTTTTTGTGTGGTTCACAATGGAACCTCTGAAAATGTTGGTTTGCTGATAGAGATCCAAGGTATATAATCTATGTATTGACCCTGTTAAAAAAACCCAAACAAACCACTTCCTAAAGACAAAAACTCTCCCTTCAATCTTACTGGTGTCATCAAAAATTGTTCTCAAATGCAATGTCTCCAAGCAGATGAAGACCCAGTGTAAACAGAGGGGCAATATAGCCAGTGTACTGCACTAGATGTGGCACTATACACTGCCCCAGCTAATGCTCAGAGGGACAAACAGATGTCCTCTTGCTCTCACCCAGGGTGTAGCTGTGCCAGTTACCTGCACTTTATAAAGCCTTTTGCATAAAGGGCCTTAATATAACCAAGACTCTTTGCACACTGATCAAACCAAAGTATCATTTAAAAAGACATCAAGTTCAGAGCAAGAATACATCATGTGTGGACTGGTGAATAATGAACTCCTGTTCTAAATGAGATGCAGGATGTCCATTAAATTTTTTTAACACCTCTATTTCCATTTCCATCTCCTTTTTAACATCTCAGATACCTGTGTTGAGCCGTGGTTCCAGAAGTGCAAAAGACACTTCCTTCAGAATAAGAATGAAGGGAGTTAAAAAACTTTTATGCAAGTAGACTTTGCTGTGAAATGTTATCTTTTGTTAGTTCAAAGGTTTCTGAAGATATAAATTCTTCACAACTGCCCTGAGGTAGTGAGAATGTAAATTGAATACTTTACAATTTGTAGACTGTTCCTGCAGTAATGTGTATCTCCTCTGTGAGTGAGTGTTTAGGGATTTTTCAATTACTGTAGTCTGAAAACTCCCTGAGATTCTTTAGGGCAGAAAAAGGCTTCCTTCTCAAAGTTGAGTCAGTGATGTTCAAATTAGCTGCCAAAAGCATTCTAATGATCTGTGTTCCAGATTTTGCTAAACAGGGAAAAAAATTGGCCCATTTCACCAGGGGAAAGAAAAAAAACACCCCAAGCCTTTCCTCCCCCACCTGAAGTATTCAAAGGTTAGGCATTTTGCCAGGGTCAAGAGTGAGATGAATTGTTGAAAATAAGTACACCTTGTTCGATAGGTCAAGGTCATTATTAAGGGATTCAAATGAACTTCTTTACATTTCCAGGGCTGTAGCATATGTGTGGCCTCCAGGCTCACCGTGTTGTTTAATAGCTTTTGTGAAGCTGTAAGTTAAATGATAAATTGGTTGAATATGTCTTTAAACCCAGTCCATTCCAGAACTGTATACAGTACTCTCACACTTTTATATACTGTGATCAAATGCACTTTACAGAGCATGGTACAAATGGTCAGAAATGCCAGCATTATGCCAGCTGATTATGATTTAGCAGTGTTTACCACAGACTACTCTTGCTACAGTTTATTGCTGCTACGGTCAATAACTAATACAATTTAACAGCTATTTCATCTCTAACAAATAAAAGATCCCAGTGTATTTCTAAATGCAACATGCATCAAAAATAGTGCAGTTAAAAACACCGAGAGTGATAGAAGTCTATAATATTAAGTAACTCATTAGGACATCAAGAGGATATTCTGTGGCAGCCAGCAGGAGTGACCATCCTGATTCCTCTGACTGTCCAGGGCTGAGCTGCTTCCTGGCTTGAGAGCAGGTGGATGGGTGAACTACCATACCAGGCTGCATCACCTGTGGGATCTTTCCTAAACCCATGCATTGGTCATCTATTTCCAGATGCAGCAGCTAGGTAATTAGTCCCCAGATGAGTTGATGCAATTTGTTTGCCAAGATTTGGATTGCTTGTGTGGTTTTTGCACAGTGATTGGTCATTTGGAGACACTTCTGACACAGAAAGTGCGGAATGTTCTCTGAAATTAGAAGGCAGCAGATTAAAGTGTGATGAGAGGGAGTATTTCTTAGAATCATAGAATCATTCAGGTTGGAAAAGATCTTTAAGATCATGGAATCCAACCACTTACACAGCAGTGCCAAGTCACCACTAAAACAAGTCCCTCAGTGCCACACCCACATGTATTTTCAATACCACCAGGGCTGGTGACAACCACTTCCCTGGGAAGCCTTTTCCAATGCTTGACAACCCTTTCCTTGAAATTTTTCCTAATATCCAATCTAAGTGTCCCCTGGCTCAATTTGAGGCCATCTTGTATGGCACAAGTGGTAACTGATGGAATTCATTGCCACAAAGAGACATGTTCTTAGAGCTGGAAAGGGAGAACTGAGAGAAAAGCTCAGCTGTATTTGAAAACTGTTTCATTCTTGTAGCCTTCAGAATGTTCAGCCTTAATCTGCTACCCTGACTTTGTTTGAAAACATTTACTGAATATTGCCAGTCTCCTCTCAAGTTTTTTTTCCTGCCCCAAGCCTGTTGCTCTCTGGCTTGTATTCTCTGTTTACAAACCTCGTTTTCATTCAGATCCTGCCTATTACAATCCAGAGATTCACCCTTTCCCATTTCATTACTCCCTATCCACCAGTATTAATTTGTTCCACTGCATGCTTTACTATTTAGCTCTGTGAGACTTCCTAGTCATCCCAGAGACCTTGCAGCCATTTAAATTATACAAAATGTGTATGCTTCTAAAACAAGAAGTACACAGCCTGCCCTTTTCAGTCAGTTTATGAAATGGTGTTATTGTAAATGAGACCCACGTCTTTTGCAGTGTATAAATTCAGTTCACAGTCACTGGTGAACTTCTCTTCCCTGCCTCCAGCTCTGCCAGTGGCCCCTTCCTGCACCCCCAGTGGGCTGGCGTGCTTCTGGCCATGCCGAACGTGACACCTTCTCTTCTCTGCAGATCTGCCAAGGGTCAAAAGTCCTGCAGCGTGCTCATCATAGACCATCTGCACTATGCCCAGCTTTCAAGAGTGTGATCCACAGGGAGGAGATTTGTCTGCACAGGAATTCCTCATAGGATAGAATGAATGTAAAATTAAAGAGGATTTAAATACAAGGAAGTATCAGAAATGTAACTTTGGCCAGCCTGTCAGAGTTTAGGCACACTAGAAGCTTTACTGTGACTTTGAAGAAAAAGAAGTCACAACTGATAAGCCTTCCTTAGCCGATCACTTCTTAAACAAACTCCTGTGATAATTCCCCATTGATAACATGGGAAACAGGGAAATAAGGACGCTGACAATTAGGTAAAACACCACAGTTAAACCCCGTGAGACCCAGGAAATAAAGAGTCAAGAGCAGTTTGGTGAACACACAGCAGGCACACGAGTGTTTTTCCACAAGGGTTTCCTTGCAACCCAACTTTTTAACCCTGTGTCTTTGCCTTTTTTCCAGTACTATTTAGTTGCACAAATTATCCAGGATAAACTGAGTAACTGGGCCAGATTACGCAGTTTGATGTGTTTATTTCTGGGTGAGCAGTTTCTGGGATCTGTTAATGTTTCCCGGCTGGATTACGGAAACGCCGAGTTCCCCCCTTTCCTGAACATGTCGGTGTTCTTCCCCACTGGTCCCTTGCCGCCGAGGATGACATAATCTGCCGTTGGGCCTGTTCCCTGGCAACCGTCCCATTTCTTGGCTCTTTCCAGCTGAAAGCCAGTCTGAATCACCCTGCACATTTCCAGTGTATCAAACAGACATAGGCTCGAGTTAATCTTGTTAGCACAATGAGGCAGTTTTCAAACATTGCAGCAAATCAAATCATCCCTAAGGACCGGGAGGGAGGAGAGGGCGGAGGGAGGGTGGGGGAGAAGGAGGCGAAGGCTAGCCATCAAAGGTGGAATAAGCACAGAAGGAGCCCGGCTTCTACCTGGACAGCAGGCTCCTCCGCCAAGGCACCACCAGACCCTGCTCTTCCCAGTGCCACCTCCCTTCCCACCGGTGCCGCATCCAGGCCGTGCTCAGAGCGGAGGCAGCAGTGGGCAGCGACAGTGAGAGAGCTCATCTATCTGCGAGGAAAGAAGCAGCTTTGATGGTTCCCCAGTGGATGTAATTGTGCTCATTACTGCCCATTTACATTTCATCACTCGATTATCGCAAATGCCTCATTACTGTTGATAAGGGTTTGCTGTTGAACTACTTGCTAACTATTCATTCCTGAGCTTCGCTGTCATCAGACAGACCTGTGTGAGACAGGAGAGGACTGGGGAGGGCTGGGGGAGAGGGGGGAGCATTGAGAAGACACGGGGAGGGGGAGGAGAGACAGGAGGTGAGAAAGGTCTTCTATCAGATTTGATTAAAGGCTGTGATTTAAATCGATATTTAATAAAGTGGCTGCTGCCACATAACGCGTGCAATTCCCCATGCAGGCAGAATCATGAATCCGAGGGCCTCGCTGCCTGCTACATAACTCAATTGGGTTTTGTGCACTGGTCTGGCACCTGTGTCCCTGAGCACAGCGCCTCCGAGGTAATGGGTTTATGAGCCGATGAACAGAGCTGATAGGTTCTAAATGGATTAACTAGGTGTCTGCAGCCTAGTGATGAATACATCAGGAAAAAAAAAAAAAACAGAGAGAGAGAAAGGAAAAGGAAAAAAACCTGTCTGCATAAGCAGAGAGTGATAGAATGTGTTGACAGACACTGTGGCTGTCACGAACCCCACAGGGTGAAACACTGCTCAGCTCCTGTCAGTCAAGTGCTCTCTGAATAGCAGGTGAAGACAGTAGACAGCAAGGCTTCACAAGCCTGCAGGTGACAGGTAGCATCACCCTGCTGCTGCTCCAACAACTGCTGCAAAAGGCTAAAATGGAGCATGACTCATCTCACAGCTATGGCCAGGCTGGGATTTCCTCAAAGGCACTGCATGCACCGTTTTGACTGGTGGGCCTGCCTTCCACTACAGCTGAAACACATGCTCCAGCCAACCTGCATGTGTATTTATATCCCTGGGATATAAATTATTGTTGCTATTGTTGTGGTCTCGCAGCGGTTCCTCAAGGAGGGTTGGATTTCTGCAGTGACGAGCCCTGCACACAGGCATCCACTGTAGGGCACTTCCTGCCCCTAAGTGTTTTTTAAGTGAATAAACCAC
The DNA here is from genome assembly GCA_013397175.1 of Platysteira castanea. Taxonomy (NCBI): domain Eukaryota; kingdom Metazoa; phylum Chordata; class Aves; order Passeriformes; genus Platysteira; species Platysteira castanea. The sequence goes on along the minus strand of VYXC01009628.1, from coordinate 72,803 downwards.
AAGAGCGATGAAAGAAGCATTCTTGTGATCCCAGATGGGAGATAGGAACTGACAGATTAAATAATTTGCCCAAGATTCCATAGGAGAACTGGAAATTGAAGCCAAATCTCTTAAACTCAGGCCTAATGCCCTAAATGTGGAGCCATCCTTCCTCCTGTGGACAGGACCATGGAGTCTCAGAGTCCACAACTGATCTACAGGATATGTTGTAAGTGGAAAATAAAATCAGATAGACTTTAGTGATGACCTCTGTTTACTACCATTAAGCTACAGTGGTAGGTTGAAAGATTTAGTGGGTTTATGTCTTTTCTACCACCCTTTGTATTGGCTAACAAGGGACATGTTTTGTAAGTGCCATAATCTGCCACAACACTGAATAATAATAATAATAATAATAAAAAAGCCATGTTTATGTATGCAGACATTACACAGACAAATGAACCGGTGTCTCTGTCTGCTGTCACAGTTACACAGGAGTTAACCAGACTGGTTTGAAGTAGGCAGCTGTTCTTTGGAATATGTTGCCTTTTTACCAAAAATTGAAAACTGAATACTTTTATTTGAAAAATACTTCCACAGTGCTCATGAGAGTTATATTTTGGATTTTTATCCCACCATTGTTCTTGCTGTGTAATTCTCCACAAGCAGATTACATTGCATACAATTTTCACCTCTTGCTGAGCTGCTGCAATGAATTATGGAATCCATTGGTTTCCCATGGGAAATGAAGTCAGAAATATCAGTACCCCAGATATTTCAAAATTGAAATTTTTAGTTTAAAAAAAGCAAGAAATGAGTCTTTTGGAAGAAATAGCATACTTTCCCTTTTTTTTCTGGTGAAAAATGGAGTAATTTTCAGCCTTAAATATGTTTAACATAGAACAGGGTAGACATATCAGATAGCTGCTTACTACGTTGTTGCACATAAACCACAATTTAAAACCATTGTCTGATTGTGTTAAGCCAGATTTCAAAAGTCTGCCCAGCCAGGGTGCATCCACGAGAGTGAATTCTCTGAAGTGTTGCTCTGTACCCACATTTACTGGTTGTTTTTTAAATTCTTTTCCCAATTTTTAGTAAGTCTATTTCTGAAAAGAAAAAAAAAAATGTAATGGAATGAGTTACTTTTTTCTTTTTCCCTACAAAACAACTTCTACAACAAAATTGTATACAATTAGAGTGGCTTGAATCATTCAGTATTATTCAGACCATCTGGGTAAAATATATAATGCCACCCTGGCTATAGCAAACTGCATTCAAAAGTATTATGAGAAGAAGCATGTTTTTCTATAAGGAATAATTTTGGCAAAAGGAAAAGAAAGTTATGGTCATGGAGACATCAATCAGCAGATGATAAGATAATAGTTGGTTCTGTGTAAGAGAATGCAAAAAAGCTCCAATCATAATGTTTGTCTGACTCACTGAATTTGTGAGGGATTACCTTCTCATTTTAAATTCACTGTGTATAATCCAGCCAGATCTCAGCCACACAGGTAGCTGAAGACTTTGGACACAAAAGTTCCTTCTGAGTTCTGAAGTCTCTGATGTCTGTGACTATTAAAGATACAGTAAATGCCATGATTATACATACATAAGTCTACATTAAATGAACTGCCATTAGTAACAACCAAAGGGCATCTTATTATGTCTGTATGTCATAAGAGTTACTTCCTGCTTGTAAGTGATTCAGTGTTACAAAAACAGATTAGAGTACAGAATTTCCCCCCTAAAATTTAGGAGAAAAAAAAGGTGAACTAACCACAGCAAACAAGAGCGTGACCCACCACAAGGAAAAAGTACTCTAATCTAAAAATATCAGTGTGACAGACATCAAATGCATTATTGTGGACTCACCATGGAAGGATGTGTTGTGGTACAACATGAATACTGATAATTTTTTTGATGAAATTTTCAATTCTGGTCAAATTCTGTTTGTTTTGCTCAAAATTTTACTGTCCTCATTGCTAATGTACTGCCTTTTGCCAATGAACATTCCTGCTTAGTAGTTCTCCAATTGAGTTGCGACTTAATTTCATAAATAGATCACTTGTTCCAGACTTAAAAATATGAGGGTTGCTAACACTCCTACCATCAGTTCCTCCACTGTATATGGAGTTGGAAAAATGTACACACTCGGGTCAGTGTACGCAGCACAGGAAGAAAGAAAATGTAGCTGTTTCTATTTGGCTGATCAGGAGATACCAAACTAAAACATTATACAGAAACAAATCATGCATCAGTCTAATTCCTGGTGTAATTTGGAACATGTACAAACCTTTAAAAAATATTTTCATATCAGAATGATTCCTTTTATTAAAAATATCAATTAAATATTCCTGCCCTGTCACTTGACCTCTCCCCCCTGCCTTCCCTCCAGAATAAAAAGACTGTTATGGAGGAAGAGTAGTTGCCTCCTGGCATTAAAACATGGACTGTGTGCATCCATTTGTTCAGTGGAAATCATAGACCCATGAGTCACAGGAAATGGTGACTCAGAATCAGAGTGAGATGACCTTGGGAGACTCTCTGTCAAGCCAGTTCTGATGCTTTTGTTGTCATTTGTGATCTTTGATGATCCTTTGTCTTGCCTTCTGAAGGGCCCTAATTTTTGTACTCTGGAAAACTGAGATCAGTCAGAAATATTTTCTTCCACGAGGTAAAACACTGTAGGGAGCCCTTTGATTGTCCTTTGTAAAGGCTCTCCTCCTTCTGGTTGTTGCACTCTGTGGTTTTCCCTCTGTGGAGAAGGTTTTTGGCCACCCTACCAGCACGATACTTCAGCTCTGCCCTACAAAGTCCTCTCAGATGCTTTAGCCAGCATTTGCTTCCTCTTTCTCATCCATTCCTGCAAGGAGTATTAATGTCCTGTTCTTTCTTGTCTTCTACTTCATGTCTAACCCCACAAAGTACTAAGGATACATGTATGTAAGTATATTTGTGTTCTGAGGAGTGATCCATGAGCAGTTTCTTCTGTTGTGAAATTTTGCACCATTGAGATATGAAAAACTGCCTATAAAACAGTTTAGGGTGCTGAGCACTCACAGCTGGTACCTCAGGAAGAGCAGTGAGGGTGTTCAGCTTCCCTGGGTCTTGGCCACGGGGGCATATCACAGGAAGGGTTTAGTCATACCTCATCGGAGAAATATTTTGCAGATGCAGCTCAATGAAGGCATCTGGACCAAGAAGGATAATTAAACCAGGACAGAAACAAACTCCTTTCATAACCTAAAGAGAATCTGACCAATTGAGTCCCTTTGTTTGTATCAGCTAAACATTTGTGCATGGAAATCCAATGGTTAGAGTAAATATTTGGTGCCTACTTGCTAATATTCATGAAATGCATTTACATGTTTAGATTTTTCCAAATCTGCATACCTAAACTTTAAGCATATGTGCAATCAGCTTCAAGTTTTCCAAACAAAAATAGACCAAGAAAGGGGGGAAAAATAGCATCTGCTCCTCAGCTAATCAAACCACCCAGGGAGATTGTCAATAAACAGTGCAAGGACCAGGTCCTCCCGCCGCTCCTTATTTCCTACGTGTCATGTTCCGCCATGGCCGTTAACTGAAAGCAGATCATTGAAGACTGAGAACAAGGGGTTGTTGCTTTTTGGTTTTTTTTATTTAAGAAAGGCCAAAACGTGTTTGAGTGGGAAGCACTGGCAAAACACTGGAGTGAGGAGAAGGAAGGGTGAGAAGCAGCTTCCTGATCATCAAAGAAAGAGGTGGGTAAAGAGTTGCTCCAGGTGTGAGAGCAGAGACCCCTGCAGCCACTGGAGAGATCCTGCTGGGGCTAGGGGAGCTGGAAATGAAGGAATGAAGTTAAGAATGGGAATCGGAGGGTGAGAGTACTTCACTTTTTTTTGCCTTTGTTCCTCACCTTTCAACTCTATTTTAGCTGGCAATAATTATTAATAAAATAACTTAATAATTTCTTTTTAATGAAAAAAATTACTTTTCACCAAATCAAGTCTGTTTTGCCCATGAAAATTGATAATTTTATTGATAAATTTTGGTAAGCTTTCCCATTACATTTTTTCCTCTCTGTCCTCTTGAGGAGGAGTAGTGAGAAAAGAGTGCATGGCCAAAGCCAACCTGCCACAGAAGGAAAGTTATCATAGCAGTATATACGAGGATGTCGTGGTTTGACCCTGGTTTAAACGCCGAACACACAAAATCTAATTATGCGTATAAGTGGAATACGGATTCATTGAGGCAAATGTAAAGAAATTTTGGGGCAAAACAAGATTCACACTTAAACAGTTGTAATATAACAGAAAATTTATTATTAACAGAATGGGAAAAAAAGGACTGATAAGAAATTAAAGCAAACCTTTAAAACACTTTTTCTTT
>VYXC01009628.1:0-68281 GCA_013397175.1 Platysteira castanea | reverse complement strand
AGGTGTCTCGCCTGCCCCGCCGGTCCCGGCAGTCCCAGACCCCATTTCGGCCACGTGGCCCCAGCCACAGGCTGCCTGTGGAGCAGAGACAGCTCGCCCCTGGGAGGGGAGGGGAGGGCCGGCCCCGCGCTGCTGTGCTGAGGGGTCAAGGAGAAAGGCCTGGCCCAGACCCAGGCCTAGGCCTCGGGGCCCCCCAGCCTCGATCACCCCTCAGCCCTTGAGCCCCAAAGACAAAAAGTGCACTCCCACCCTGCCTGGGTTTTATATATGCAAAAACTGCAAAAGTGATTGGCTCAGAAATCTGTCAATCAGGCAGGTTCAACTCATTACAGAGGATTTCCTTGTCAAAAACAATTATAAGATTTTTGAATATCAGGAGGCAATAACTGGAACAAGCCATCCAGTGTGTGTGTAAGCTTTCATATTGTGCTGAAGAAAATGCCAATTCTTCCTGGCACACTTACGTATCCCTTAGGAAGAGTTACTTGCTATCTTACTTAATGAGTGCTTGTGCATGTTGAAAAATAAAAGGTGATTTACATCTGTGCTGTTAGCACAACATTTTGAGTGGATGCAGTGCTGACACCTTGAATTGAAAAATATTATCATACAATTTGCCTAATGTTACATGTCACTTAGAACTGTATCTCATATGCGACTAATGAGAAAATTAGAATAAGAAACATGCCAGTATAGGGAAAGGTGAGGAAAAAGAGTGACAGCTTTTTATCTATTACCATCTCATACTAACACAGACACTCTGGGTTTTTTGTTTGGGTTGTTTTTTGTTTTTGTTTTTGTTTTTTTTTTGCCTTTTTTTTTTTTTTTGTCTTTTTTCCCCCCTTCCTTTATTTTAATTGAAGATAAGGCTCTCTCATGGTTTGATACAATGCATAACATACAACCCTGTCAGCTTGTATGTTATGTTATGTTATGTTATGTTTTCCCTTGACTGGTCAGCGTGTGGTAGACATGCTGTCATTTTAAAGCTGATAGTGCTGGAAACACTCAGCATAAGCAGGATGGAAAGTGGTTGGGGTAGGAGTAATGTGTATTTTCCCAGTGCAATTGTTGCAGGATCTGCCTGTCAGAAGAAAGCCTGTGCCAGAAAGGAAATGGTGTCAGAAATAGCCAAAACCTGCTGACTATGGAGGTAAGGTGTTGCTTTAATTTCTTGTACCTGGGTTATATGCTGCCAACTCTGTGGCAACAGCTCTGAGTATGTGACCACAGCTCAGTGCATGGCAGTACCACTGTACCTCTGTAAGTCCCTTTCCGTCAGATTAGGATGTGCCATTCTGTACTTTTTAACATGTGGGCTGCAATGACGAGTTTGTGCCTAAACAAGGTATTTTGGTGTCAAACCACCAGGTCACTCTTTCTTTGAGTTGCAATATGCTGTAACACACTGAGGAGGTTGCTGTAAGGTTCCCCCCACACCCTCACCCCTGCCTGTAAGCAGAGCTTAAAGCAGTAGCCAAGATGTATAGAGAAATTACTTCAGATTTATTTACAGAGACTCATTTGTGTTGAACTAGCAGTTTTCTATTGTGTCAGCAGCTCTCTATTGCATTTATTTGTTACTGTGACATTAGGCAAGAGTACAATCCTATTAAACCTGTACATTACATTTCACAGAATTGTAAGCCTTTTTTATTTCACAGAATGAGAAGAAATATGAATTCTTATTGCTGAAAATTCCTGATACAGCAGTCAAGACTAAAAATACTGTCACTCTCAGAGTAGGAGCTTGGTGGAGTTTTTTTTAAATCCATGTATTTTATAATAATTTCATTCCTAATATAAAATTTTCTGGTTTTTGACACTCAGTGGGATGATAAGGAAGATACTGAGACTTCTTTGGTGAAGAATTGAGAGGAAAGTTATCACTCTGTTCTTTACAGCTGACATCTTGTTTTGCAAGGAGTTTCTTAGTTTGGACTTTGGCCTCCATTTTGCAGTTAGACCATTGATGTAAGGTTTTAAAACTCATATGTTAAAAACCCAAGTTTAAAATGGCAGTTCTTTCTAAGCTCATGCTATGTAAGACCCTCTGAGCATTTAGATGGTTACAGGAAGATGATGGCCCTGGGATTTTCCCATGTTCTCAGGGCCAGCTGAGGGCCTCATTCTCACTGATCCTGCAAAAACCCTCAGCAGAGACATTCTTCAGAACATCCTCAGGTAGCAAAAAGCACTCTGTTGAATTATTGTTCAGGAATGCTTTGGTTTTCTTCAGGGATAGCTAACATTTTGTAGCAGCAGTACAGACCCTTTGAAAAGCCCATGCGAGTTAATGACCACATAGCACAAACTTACTTCCTTTACTTTTTGTGAATGCCTTGGGCATAGGAAACAGATCATGATTGGAAAAAGAGTGTTTGGTGAGACAGGCATTTAGTTGTGTCCTCATTTTGAGTATAAATGGAGGAAAAATAATATTTGTGCAAATCCCTTCCAAAAAGGGAGACAATGGGAAACCACCTTTGAAAGTTTCTTACCACTGTGGTAAGAGTGCATGAGATCAGAGCCTATAAATGCAGCTTTTTTTCTGCTAACACAATTAACTATTTTAATTAAGGTGATGGATTCACTGGAAATTATAAAGAAATGAGAACTTGACTTTTGCTGGAGACAGAAGTCTGTGATCCTGTTTCAGACTCTGGGTGGGATTCCAACAAATCCTAGTTAATTTCTTGTTTATGTCATGCCTTTGGTGTCACCTTGTACAAATCCCAGTGTCTCTACATCTGTTCTATCTCCCATAAAAAGATAGATATTTTGTAAAGGGGTGTTTGTAAGGCACTTCAATATTTTTGTGGTCAATGCCATTGAATTTCTGGGGATGAAAAGTCTATTTGCAAAAGATTATAAGATCTGATTACAGGGTCTGTTCAAATACTTCCTTACTGGCTATTTTATTTGTTATGATGCAAAATTTGTTGAAACTTCCACTCTGCCAACAATTTCTATACTATTTGTAATACGTAGCAGTGCAAAGTTATGGCAAATTTTGGGCTTTAAAAAAGTGACTGTTGTAAAGTTCTACTTGTACTTCTCAGTGTGAGATTGTTTACAGCAATATGAATTTTCTGAGGTAAATTTTCCGTGGGACTGCATTGATTTACACCAGCTTGACACCTGGCCTGTTGTGTCTATATTAATAATCATTTTACGTGAAGTTACAGTAATTTTAAATGTTGACAGCAAGGCTGTTTGTTTTCTGCCATGTATTTGTATCTATCAATGCCTGAATATCTACATCTTTGTCTCAATTTTGTGAAAAAATAATGTTTAGTATAAAACTGTTGACTCAATTTGGTTAACATTTTCTTTTTTTATGAGTAAATTATTATGCAAAAGGAAATGACCGAACATGTGCCCTATTATTAATTTTTATCTTTTTCAAATTAGTAGATAGTTTTGAATCTTAAATACCACATGGAATAAATAGTTACATCAACATATATGTTATTTCCAAACTTGCATGCTGTGAATCATATGTGCTAATATGGTAATTGTTTGAATGGTTGGGATATTGGATGACCTTCAAAATCTTAGCTGGTGAAAAGTTAGAGATATGGGGAGTTCTGTGAGGGCTAAGCAAGGTTTATCAAAGTTCAGTGTTGAAAAAATAAGATGACACTTTTTTTTAACTTTTGGTACTTCTTAAGGTAATTGGCATTTTTTTTTCTTTGGCCAAATATTCGCATTAAATGTACCTGTTTTTATGCTTCTAAGCGAAGATTTTTATCCATCCTAACTCTTTAATGCAATTTAAGAAGACCTGGGGTCATACTGAATTCTAGCTCTGGCGAATTTCCTAGGATAAAAGCTCCCCATGGAAGCGTGAGTGCAGAGGCCACCAGAAAGCAGGGCTGGGGAGAGAGACGGGGTCCTCAAGACTGGGACACTGGCAGCAGAGATGGTGAAGGTAGCACTGTCATGTTAAAAAAAGGTAGAAATTAATTAGAAAAATTGATTAAACAATTATACGTTGTGGAACTTGGTTGGTTTTCCTGAAAGAGATAAAAAGGTACAGACAGCCTCCTAGGAGGTCACTTCTGCTGTAATTCTTCAGAGCGCTGGACATGCTGTCCTCGCTCCAGACACTGAGAGACAAGAAATAATAAACAACCTGAACACGACTCCGCAGAAGTCTCCAACTTCTTTGGCTCGGGCGCGGGACTTTTAACATCAAGAAACAGCCATAAAACACTACAAAGAACACTAATACCAACTACCCAGGCAGTTCTGTGGCAGCCTGGTTAGGCTGAACTGAGGCACAGCTGAGACAGGATAAAAAGACTTCTCTAAGGCACAGACAGGATTTTGAAGCTCTTAAGCAATCCAGTATCACCCGAGTCAGAAGGCAAACTTCTGCCTGCTTTCTCCAGGGTGAGTGAAGAAAGAGAAGGCAGTGTTCCCTGCTAGTATTCCAGAATTCAGGCTGAGGTTTAAAGTGCTTCCCATCCCAGCGTAATTTCAAAAAGTGAGTCATGGTTGCATGTGTACATCATGAGACACCTGAAAAATGCCAGAGCAACCAAAACCCTGAGCATTTGATCTCTTTAGTTTCAGTCATCTCAAGATGGAGAAGAAACTTGGAGCTGGGAAAGTACTCAGAGTTTCTGCTCATGTTTGAAAGGGCAAAATTAATATTTTGTACTGGCTGTTTTTCTAATCCGTTATATAAATATCAGGGAATCCCCAATTCCTTGGGCAATAACCTGGTTTCCATGCACAGGAATATCATATCTTGAAGGAGGACATATTTAACAGCAGACACCACTGTAGGTTTCATATTATAAAGGAATGTTTTTAAAAGTTCTTTCTGTCATTGAATTGTTTTTGAGCTAAAGTATATTTAGCATTACAGTATTTTACCACAGGTGTCCTGGGTATTAATGCAAGTTTCTTTAAATAGATGTGTTTGTGTGTGTGAATATACACTATTGTACTCTTGATCTCTGCTGAAAAACGTGAGGCCATATCACAGCAGAGTATTTTCCCTTTAGAGGAGCACCTTCTCCATCAGCATCTGTAGAGGGCAGCTCATGAGAATGAGACATCCTAAAACAGCCCTTGGTGAAATGGATCTTTAATTATTTTTTATTAATTTTATTTTTCATGAGTTAGCATCATTAAGCATTTTCATTAGGACATGTAGAGGGCAAGTTCCTTGAATTATGTTGACGGTGAGCCAGGAATATGTGGTGAAAGTTACATCCAACATAAATGTATTTGTATTTACAACACTGGAAAAGACAAAACCTCAAGTTTATATCCAAAGTTAGAGATCAGATGCAAAGTTGTGTTTGGCTAATCTATCTCTCCCCACCAAAAATGGCGATTTTTGGTTTTGTTTTTAATAGAGCCTCTGAGCTCTTTTGAAGGGGTGTGTGTGTCTTTTTGTAAATATTGTAAATTAAATGCTAAACAGGATTCCATTATATCAGGAAAAAATACTTGAAAATCTGTGTGTTACTTTTCAAGGAAAATCTTCTGTCTTCTAAAAAGTTAAATGCATTAGTAAATGCTGATGAATTTAATGCAATATGTAGGGGGCCTTTGGTAGATTGAGATGGCTGTACTTTAAGTCTTTTAACATAATAACTATTGTAACATTGTTTTGAAATGTTTTGCAGAATTTTGTAGCTGAGAGAGAAATAATCCAGGGTTCAGAGAAGACAAAAAGCGTCTTGTAGGACAGCAGTGTAAGAAGGCAAATTAATATATGTGAAAGTTACGAAGTTTGGATAACAAGTACTTTGTTTCCACTGATTAAAAATGGAATAGCAGAAGAGTTTGCAGAGATTTATAAAATAAAAAGTGTCCTCTTAGTTCTTAATACAAAAACATCCATATAAAAGAAAGACTAGCATTTAAAAAGTCTCAGAAACTTTGGTCTGATCACCACTAAGTATTGGTCACATCAGCTGTTGTTAATATTTTTTTTATGCAAGGGCACTCAGAATTCGGCAATGATACTCCAGTTCCAAAACCACTTTGTGGTGACAGCTAGCAAACACCTTCTTTCTTAGTGTCAATCCCAGTGATACACTTGGAACATATGCTGGAAGATGAAACAAACACTGTGTGGACAGTTCAGAAAACTCCCAGTTTGTAATTTATTTTTCAAGATGAATTCAATTTGTTTGCTACATCAAAAAATTACCAAAAAGAATAGCATGAAAGACAAAAGAACTGGCCAACAATTGCAGTTTGGAAACAGTGTAATTCCCCTGTGTGTTGCTCTGAAAATTGTTCCTTTAAGAATAACAATGTTGTACCAGCAGTCTCTAAGAAATCACTGTTAAGTTTCAGAGACGAATGATTCTAACTGACATAGTTCAAAAGAGAATGAACTATGTCAATAAATGGTGAGGTGTCATCAAAGAGGCCAAGAAGACTGCAAAGGTTTAAATTATCACCCTAAAGTAACTCTCATGATATAAAGAGCATTTTTTTTTTCTTTGCAGCTTATTAGCATTCTCATTTTCATTCTCTTTCTTCTAAAAAAGCCAGGTGGAAATTTTTAAAATATTGACATGTATTAGAGTTTTCCAGGATTATTCCTATTCTCTAACTATCATGTTGCAGGGAAAGTATAGAGTTGATAAATGGAATAATTTCTGTGCCACAGATAGCACATCTGTGGCATCTGACATCTGTGACATCTGACTCACATGTCACTCACTTGGGCCTGCACCCAGGTGATCAGAGACTTACCACCTTTGACCAAAGATGTTTCTTTTTAAAGCACTGTGTCATGTCTTTCAAGATCTATGTTAGCGTTGTGGAAAACGAAATGAAGTCTCCTTCCCCTATTTATTTTAATCCAAAATACAGGCATAAATGTGTGTATATAAAAAAATAAATATTATTAATTATAAAGTAGTCTTTGTAGATGTGTTTCAAAGTTTAGAATTCCCAAATAAAACAATATTCCCAACAGCATTTTCCTCATTTAAAATTATTCATATGCATTCCCCAGAGTACTGGGAAAGCAGATAGCAGAGGCTTTTTATATACAGCGTATAATTGACAAAATCAGGCACACAGATAAAAAGGTGCCCCATTTCTGCTGGATCCACTTTTTGAAAACCTGTGATGTGTTTTTTGATTCACTCACTGAGGGCAATGCCCAGAGAACGGATGGGATAAGTTTGGAGAGGGAAGAGACTCGTGTTTCAGGAAAAGTGATTACTCGGTATCCAGAGATCATCTGGGAACCAAGTGAAGAAAGCATGTGTGTGGTCTGAGGTCAACTGTCCCCATTGTTCAGTCTAGTCTGTCTCTCAATAATGAACTAGTCATTCTGCAAGCTCTGACTTTGTAATAGAGCCAAGAATAGAGGGTGCTCGTTTTAAACAAGCATTTCACTGATGATCACATTTGCCCCTCCTGAATTTCATGGATGCTAAACTATTGCTTCTGAAAATGCTGCCTACTTTTTCTTACCTGTTCTACCCTGTGAGAAGGGGCAGGGAAGCAAAGGTCTTCCCCTCACGTGAGGAGGGACAAGTCCTTTCCTGTGGAAATGTTGGCAGGTCCAGATCTTTAAGCTGGAGGAAAGTTTAGGCTGAGGAACCTGGCATGCATGGTGCTGCAGGCATCAGCAGCTGGTTCTGCCTCTGAAGCAACAGCCCCTGTACCTGGGGCTGAATCAGGGTGTGCTAAGTTTTAACAGGGATATTCCTAAACTTTTCATTTTCTAGTACTGTGTCTGTTGCTTTGGAGAAACAGTGAGCTGTAAGAAAAACTATTTAACAGTTTCTGGCAAAAAATTTGGACCCCTAATGGCTATTTGACTTAAGAAGTTGGGAGATATTTTTCTGGAAAATGTTTCAAGGCCAGAAGCTAATGCTATTTTAGAAATGTTTTCCTTCCTTAGACAGCACTCTGAAGGGTTTAAGTTCAGTTTTGAACATTACCTCAGACAGTTTTCATAAACATATTTTGGAAGATGGTGGCTGGGCTAGTTTTCTTGGAAAATACTGTTTTCCTTTTGTGAAATTTTATTCTAAATTATTATTTTTTATATGTGTATTGGAGCTTGTCATCCCAAGATCCTTGAACACATAGAAACCTTCCAGAATGAGAGAAGATAGCACATCTCTCTGTTTAATAGTCCTGACAGACTTTTCTTCTAGGTTTACTTCTAATTGTTCTTTTATCCCTTTTATTATTTGTGGCTCCAAAATTTCCTGTAGCAATAAGCTCCATATTTTAATTACATGTCAAATGAGAGAGTGTTCACTTCTGTTAACTTTAAACAGGGTGTAATAATTTCACGTTATTCAGAATGAAAAATAATTATAATTGTTACCTATTCATTCTCTCCATGCCATTTGTGGTATGTTTTACTTTTCTAGTATCATAATTTATTTCTTTCTGAATCAGTAGAGTGCTAATCTGTAGTAGGTCTCCTACACTGCTGATCAGTGGCATCATCTCTCTTTTTCTAGGAGACAGAATCCCACAGGGATGTTTTTTAACAAGATGCTTGTGTTGTCCTGGTCTGTGCTAAACTTGGAGCTGGGAGTAGAAACAACTCATCTGATTTCAAGTGCTTTGACGCAGCTTAAGAGGAAGGCTAGTTCTGTGTGTACTTTTCTCTTACCTTTTAAGTTTTAATGCATTAGTGGAGCAGAATATTTGTGGTGTTCCAAGAAGAGAGAAGGTCTGATTCATACACACCTGTCTGAACAGTGAGGGAGCAGTCACCTTCTGCAATCACAGCAATTTTCCACCCAGCTTCAAGGGAACCCCAATGATGACCAGTTTGCAAAAAATCTGGTGAGTGGTGTGTACATAGGCAGGTGTGGGTTTATATCAGATACGTTATGTCAGTTTTAAAACTGCTTAGTTTTAAAACCATGTCTGGTAAAGGTGTGTGAAAGGAGGTGGAGATCAGTATCACAGGACATTGGAAGAGCTTGAAGAGCTGTCCTGGTGCCATATTTCACTATCCAACAGCTTGGCTAGAGGTCTGTTTGGGTCAGGCTTCTTGCTGGAGTACCCAGGCTCCAGTCACCCTCCCCTGGTGAGGTGTATCCTGTGACACTTGGCATTAAACAGACTGCAAGGGCCAGTGAGAGCAGGCTGATGAGCAGGAGGTTTCTGTAGCAAGAACAACTGCAAAAAAGGGAAGATACGTAAGACCTGGCAAATAGAGATTTCACTGCCAGCACAGCCCACTTCAGAGCAGAATTTCTGCTTGTTTTAAAGCAAAAAGTGGTGTCTTTTTATCATAGATGTAACTCTGAGACAGAAGGTGAAAATGCTTGGAAGCCAAGAAAGTTGGATATGTGCTTGTTCTTAATGGGTGTTTCTAAGAACTGTGTTCATAGAGGTGTTATTCTCTAGGTGTATGTCATTTAGTATCACCATAACTAATATTGATATTATGATTCCTAGGTTCAACTGAGCAAGAATTCACTACATTTTCTGCTATGCACTTTCAGTGAAATAGAAATATCTACTCATGATAGAAATATTTAGGGAGAGTTAGATATTCTTTAATAAATTAATCATCATGTATTCAGGTGTTCTTTTTCAGTAGTCTAGGGGGAGCAGAAGGAAAGAAGGAAGACAAGTAGGGAGAAAGCTAATAAGGTGAAAGTTGGGTGATAGTTTTCATTTTACTTGAGGGGGGAAATGGAGAACTTTGATAAAATTAGCATTTTCTGTCCTAGGGTTTAGTTTTCACTCTTGACAGTCCTTTTGTCTAGATCTACAGCAGTGAAATGGATCTAGTTCGCTTACTTGACCATAATAATTATTAGGCAGACAGAAAAACATACTTGCCTAAGAACTCTGATTAGCTAAAATGGTAAAGGATTAAGCCCATGGACTGAGACCAGTGCCTAATATTTTTTTCCTAGAGTTGTGGTTGTTTGTATGTTTGCATTGTATTTAATTTCTTCAGCCCACACAGCAGACTAGATGGACAAAAGAAAGAGTAGATCTGCAAGAATGCCACCGTCTACTGAAAAATACTGTAGGTCTGCCCTCTTCTGGGCAATAGGGTTCCAGAGCCTGCTGTGACAGGTTTTTGGTTTCCCTCATGCTATTTTCCAGCCAGCTATGTAAGATTTTTAGGCCCGTGAGCTGACAGCTCCTCCTGTCTTCTCCTCCCTGTTATCTCAAACTGTGAGGCAGTCCTTCTCGCACCTATTAGAAATTAACAGAAGTCAGGAATTAGGGATATGAGGTCATCAGCTTGCTGGGAAAAGATAAGCTCTGCCCTCCTTCATTATGATCTCCTGTGGAACTTGGGAGTGCTCCTGAGGCAGTGCTTTAGGATATGCTTAACTCAAATCCCAGTCTCATCATGTGTTGCATGCTCTGCCCAGTCTTGAATGTCATAATACAATGTCTTCTCACAGGTAACATAAATATCTGTGTTAAGCCTGGATCAGAATAAAAAGAAAAAAAGAATCATAAGGAAAAAGAAAATCCAAAGAAGGAAATCTCAACTTAAAGACTTAGCATAAGGAAATAATTTCTCTAATTATGATGTGCAGTTTCACCAGGCTTGTTCTGCATCCAGAAACCCAAAATGAGCACTTGCTCAGAGCCCGTAAAAGTTAACTCTTCCTGTCTCTTCCATGGGTAAGTGAATATGAAAACATTTCTCTCTCTAGTTATTTTGGGATCTTCTATTCAATCACTTGACACATTCTGATTCTCAGTTGCAACCATTTTAAAACCTCGGTGGTTATGAAAACATAAAGTTGAGGTGTTTTTGGGAACATTTCCTTCTGTAGACCACCAGACTCTGGATCCACCTGGACCCAGTCAAATTTGCAGGGCTCTGCAGTAAATTTAGGGTGCAGCCTGTACTGTGAAATGGCATGGCTGGCCTGCCTGGGTTTGCTCGGAGGGACATTGTTCAGGGCCTGATTGCTGGATTATCCCAGTGTCTGTGAGGGATGTTTGCCATTCCACATCATGGTCTGACATCTTGTTATAATCTACCTTACTTCTGCATGCTTTCTGAAGGCTTGGCAATTTTCTTCTCACTTAGACAGTGTGTGTGTATCAAACCTCTGACTGCGGATGAGAATGCCTGGAACTAAGAACATTCGCACCCCTCATTTTCCTTTTATGAAGCTCAGTTTTCACGGTTGCTTTCCAAAAAGACAATTTGCATATTTCATCCATTGTTAGTAAACAGATTATAAGGCACTCGTTTGTGTGCTAAATCACAGCAAACTGTGCTTTGTGAATCTGATTCTCATCTCCCCTTCATTCTAACCTGGCTGAAGTCCATTGATTTCAGTGGAATTACTGCTGATTTATGTTGTGAAAGTGAGGGGAGAATCCAACAAGCAAATTTCCCTTTTGCACATGAGCGTGCCAAAAGAAGTCCTAATTTACCGTTGTGGATCTCTTCCAATACAGTGCTGGCTTAATTTCTTTTGAATTACTTGGCTGGAATGTTACTGCAGTGAATCAGGCCCAGGATTCATATAACTATCTTTGTGTGTTTCTTTCTCCTTGGTTTTTTTCTCTATGTATATTACCCCACATGAAGACTGAATTTACTGTCTGCTTTGCAAGTGACTTGCATAGGACTTTATAAGAAAATGCATTTTTTGAAAACACAAGATCAGTTCAACAGAAAATGGCTACTACAAATGGGAATTCCAACACAACAAATCTGTGGTTCTGGTTATGTCATACTATCTAAATAACCTTTAATTTCTCCCCAGTCTTTTCACAGTAGTATCTCAGTGTGTACTATAATTACTGAATGCTTTTGCTGTAACATGGCTTTGGTAATGATGTGAAAATGCTGCTCTGCCTCTCCCTTTATCTTGAGAAGGATATGTATAACACAATGTAGCTAAATGTGTGATAACTGCTTACTCACACAGAGCTGTATCTAGCCATAACTACACAAAACTTAGTTTTCAGCAGTCTTTCCTGGTTTTTGAACATTTACATATTTGTTATAAATCCAGTCTGGAAATTAATATACCTGTGCATTTAAGAATAAAATACAATACAAATGAGTCCATCTTTTAAAAATCCAAGTGAAGTATACATACAAACTGATAAATACAATACTAAAATCAATATAAGAACCTGGCAAGAGTAACTGAAAGATTCATATGTTATGAATCTTTGGCAGAAACAGAATTTTCTGTTTGTATGAACAAATTACACAATTTTGCATCATGCTGTTTGCACTTACTCTAGGCAACTTACAAACATAATATTGATGAGGAAAATATTTTCCATGATCCAGGTTTCTTTAGTAGTGGGTTTTTTACACTTGACAAATCAACAGGACTTAGACTCCTAAATTACTGAAGTGCTTTGAAACATTTCTTCTCCATCTCTGTTTGCTGTATACCCTACATACAAAGCATAAGATTAAAATCAGCTTGATGATTGTGTTTCTGCAGCTGATTTAGGTGGAAAGTGGATAATCTCATGTGAAAGATTCCCTCAAATTCTCTTCTGAGAGAGTCCTTGTGAAGAGGAGAGGAAAACGCTGGCTGAGAAACAGTAATGATGGGTGTTTTCACTACACTACTATCGTAATCACCCGTGCGTGAGGTAAAATTTTGCTTCACACATCTACTGCTACCCAGGAGTGGCTCTTGAGGCACAGTTACCTGGATCCATGATTTAAGCTTTCACAAACAGTAGCTCTCTAGGTCCCTCCTTCCTGTGACAAAGGACTAGCTGAAGTATAAGAAGTTAAAATGAGACCTTATTAACTTGGCCATCTCTGCACATACAGAAATGATTAGAAGAAAATCTGGGAGCAGGGAAAGACTAAGAGCACATTCACATTCCCACACAAGAAAGAGATGACCTGAATCTTTCACAAAAAACCTTTCATCAAGGTATCAGTTCCATAGAATGCCACTGTTAACATTATTACAATGAAAAAGAATTAAACTAGAGTGATTTGAAAACAGCACTAACAGTTCTGCCCAAACACTGCCTAACGAGTAACTAATGACAATTATTGCCACTTCTCAGTCAAGCTCCACACAACAGACCTACTGAAAAATAATTTTCCTGCAGCCCACTGTAAGAGCAACTATTCTAAACCCCCCAAACAGAGGCGATGGCAATGTGAACACCTTTAATGGAAGTTTTGAATCTATAATTTCATATGCTAAGTAGGGAGAATAAAGATATATTTGAAACGTTGAATGCTTTTAAACATTTCTTAATTTAGCATGTCAGCATGTCAACAGTATTTTAAATACTGCATCACACTTTCAAAGAAGTAATGTGGTTTGTTGAGTTACACCCAACTTTGTACATTAATATTTTCTTTCTCATGCACTCGTAAACACATCTGCATTTAAACATGCAAACCGTGTTTGTGCAGAAATGTGGATGGATAGATGGATGGATATCTGGCTCCCTTAGTGCTTTGTATAAATAGTATGTTTGTAAAAGGAGTGGAGGAACACAATTAAAATGAAAAGTCAATTGTTCCTAAAGAAAATAAACACTTTCTGGTAGACTTACAGTATCAGTTGTCACATAATGTTAACTGTATGTGTCCAATGTCTGAAAAATAGTAATAATAACTAAAAAAAAAAACTAACAGAAGTAATATCTTAGTAGCAATTGGAAAAGTTTGGACTGTCTTTTGCTTCATTTGTGGAAAGTGGAGGGCAATACTATTCAATTTCTGTCTGCTTCAGGACAGCATCTGTCACATTATAGGACTGGACCATCAGTGCATGCAGAGGATAAGCAAGAAGCAGGCCAAGAGAAATGAAATTGGTCTAATGCCAGTGTTGCAATGATTGAAAGGAATGAGCTACAGCGCAAATACAAAATCAAATGCTGGGAGCTGCCATGGGACAACATGGAAAGCTGGAGGGTCAACTTTTTAATTCCCTCTTTACTATCAGAATTAACAGTATAGATAGAGACCAGGCTGTTTGTTTAACATGGTCACTTTCTGCTTGATGTATTTACTAGCAGGAATATCAAATCACATTGTCCCCTAAAGTGTTCAATGTACCCCTTGTGCTCCCTCTGTTCCAAGACCAGTCGTAATCAATCAGGCCGTTAAATGCAAGAATCTTTTTCTCACAGCATTTAAGGATTTACGGAGTATTTCACAAAGGAGAACAAAGCCTGTAGCTGTGACTATGAAACAAATGACACATGGAGCAGTAAATAGGCAGTGGCACAGCAGGATATTCATACCACCAACCTCAGCCACCTGCTAAGTTAGGTGATGAGGAGTCCCAGGCTCTTTGTGTAGTCAGTGAGGAGAGAGAGCTCTTCCATGAGGCAGTTCAGAGAAGCAAAGAAACTCCTCTCATCTGCTCCATTGCTCATGCTAGATAATTTGATGTGGGTATTATAAATACTTCCTATAAAGTAGTAACAGGAAAACAACTGCTGCAATGACTGGAGCAGGCATCTCAGCCCCACATCCAATTGTTTCCTTTCTAAATTGTGGGAGAAATACATACATATTCAGAGTTGTCCTAGCTAGAGGAAAAAACTCTAGGAAAAGCCTCCTTGCCAATGCTGTGGTGGATTTGAAAATTCTGGGCAAGCACTAGGAATCCTCAAAATGTTTGTGAACAGTTTTTCTATGTAGAAGAGAAGATATGTCTACAGGAATTAATGGTGCTATAACCAGAGCTTTCTTATAGCTTCAAGAGCCCAGATTTTATACCACAAAGCTAAAATATCTTTGCAGTTTGGGTCATTAATTTATGTTAAATTGAAACAGAAGGAGCTGAATCCATGTTGGACCAGAAAGAGAGATGTGCTGTTGTGCCTGTTACATCCTGTCTGGCAGTAACATTCTGACATGACACAAGGGAAAGGAAGGAATAAGGCCCCTGGATTTGAGAAGTAAGAAGGGCAAGACTGTAGGGGTACAGGTGATGCTCATGAAACTTGACTAAGGGAATTTTCTTCAGCACTCATGCTTGGAATGTCAGCTAAGAGAGGATATCTAAAATAAGTGGATAAACTGCGGATGGTTTTGAAGAAAGGAGAGTCTAGTTTGAGAACACAGAAGAACTTATGCAAAGAACAGTTTCATTGTTGATAACTAATGCTGGTAATAATCTAGTGTGAATCTGTGTGAGTGTCTATTTCTGCCAACCCTGCTTTCCATCCAGGCTACAATACCGGCCAGTGCTTTAATGGCACAATCTGGCCCACGATGGGCACCAATTCAAAACAGCCAACTCAGAAATGAAATACATGGAAAGGGAAAAAGCAAAACAAAACTCCATGTGAAAGGAAAAAGATCCAAACAACTGATGGTCTTTCTGATCCCTGAATGGATGCCAGTTGTCCTGAGGCAGTGAAGTAGCCACAGATAATTCCAAACTTTGAAAGGCATCCATATCACCACTCGGTCAGGCAAGGGAAAAAGAAACAGCATATTAAAAAAAATGGAAGGGTTAAAAAAAAATACCCCAGCTCTCTGTCAACAGCCTTTATAAAAATGTCTCTTAAAAAAAATGGACCTCAGAATGGATTTCCGTTCAGTCTGCCAAAGCCACATTTACCCACCAGGTCTGTGCCCTGCTCCAGCCAAGTTTACCATCTCACAGCAATCCTCGTGACTCAGGACACCCAACAGGGATGACTAATGAAATTGCACTTCCGTGAACTATGGCAACAAGCGTGTGGGGCACACTGCACAGAGGAATAAGTAGGAAAGTCATACACGGCTACCTTGTGTTTGCTTGCTTGTGGGGGAAAGAGGCACAGTCATCCACATTCACAGAGAGAGCAAGCAAGCCTTCCAGATCAACTGGCTCCTTCATGACAAGAGCAGGACATGAGCCAGACATGTCACTCTCACTTTCTGCCTCTTTTATCTCTCGCCACAACTAGGGACTGCAGGGAGGAGATTGTTCTGGCTGGAAGCGAAGGGACACAGGTGGTACCAGCAGCTGCAAGCTCTTTAGCTCTCGTTGGCTCCACTTATTAGAACATGCATTGTATGTTTAATACATTGCCTCCCGTGGTGTGGGAGCAAGAGTTGGAGGCTGGGGGTGCTGCACCACGGTCTCTTGTATTGCTGGGGAGGGAAGGCAAGGTGGAGGCTGCTCCTAGTTAGAGATAATTAGAAGCTAGGGCTCCTGAAGAGAATTTGGTAACTCCACAAGAAAACCAGCTGTCCTTGATTACAGTGATATATTACTCACTCTATGGTTGCTGTGCCAGTCAGCATTTTGCATACAGCAAATAAATGCAGAGATATTTTCTAGGCAGAAATATGTAGGGACAAAGTCCTATGCATGACTTACCTCTGAGATGGGCTGATTTGTTTGTTTATTTGTTTTTATATTGCTAGCTATAAAGAACAAAGGATTTGGGGAGGTCCAGGCCAGCTATCTTCCTTTTATTTACTTTTTAGATCTAAGGATCACCATATTTTTAGTCTCGCCAAACTCACTCTGTGTGTGATAATGCTGTTCACCTATAACACATATGGGGGAGGTTCTACCATGAACAGTATGATTTGAATCAGTTTAAATTATCACATGCTCCAATAACTGAGTAAAATTTTATGAACCGCTATTTACACCCGTGGGAAACTATTTTCCGTGCTGCTTATTTCCAGAAATATTATCTGAAAAATACTGCTTACTCCTTATAATCTTACATTTAAAAACTAGCTGGTTGTGATCTTTTATTCAATGTTTTAAAATAAAAATCTGGTTAACTACAGGTCTAGCACTTTTGATCGTAAAAGTTATTGGAATGTGCTTTCAGAGAAAATAATAAAAAAAGTGTGGAAACAAATGGGTGAAAGGGGAGAAAAATGCAGCACAGGGTCATCAACATAGATTGTTATCACACTCAACTGATACTGCTTCTTGGTAAGATTTTCTTAGGCAAACGAGGTGCAGAAGATTTTGTCTGACTGGACTTGTGGGGAGCACTGGTATCACAGGGGTGGAAAATTACCAAGGCATAAAGGGAGGATTTAGTCAAGAGCTTTGAGGTGGGGCAGAACAGGTTAAAGGGCATATGACAGTATCATGTGCTGAAAGAGTAGGTATTGCAGTTACAGGTTCCTGCGGGCTCAGTCTTATGACAGGTTTTACTTAATACTTGCATGATTGACCATGTCATATAAAGCAAGAGAGTGCTAAGGAAATTTGTTGAGGTTTTCCTAACCTTGGGAAACCTTGGCTGTGGAGATATATAGCATACATACTAGAAAGGCAGTATGGATGGGAGTCCATAATCAACAGAGGAAGAACACTATACAAGGTATGAGCAGTAGCATGAAGTGCTTGGTAACTTACCCGTGAAGAAACAACAGTTTTAGGTGCTTTTTGTACTTCTTATCTGGAAATAACAGAACAGAAAGAATTGGGTGTGCAATCAGTCAAGCACATCAATGGCTGGAACCCATCAGGCTGATCCTGTGGAAAAGGCAAATGCAGGCCTAAGATGTATTGACAGTGAGAAAAATCCAGAGTTCTCAGTAGAAAATCCATACCTATGTCAAATAGTTGAAAATAATTCTGATCTATAGAAACATGTTAAATTTTGCTGACATGATGAAATAGCACCTAAGTTTCTGAGATACTTGAAAACAGGTATTCAAGTACATGCCAAAATAATCACAATTTATTTGGCTCATTCTCCAGATTGCTAGATTTTACTCA
Source organism: Platysteira castanea (assembly GCA_013397175.1). NCBI lineage: Eukaryota > Metazoa > Chordata > Aves > Passeriformes > Platysteira > Platysteira castanea. Next base: position 50,627 of record VYXC01009628.1, on the reverse strand, counting down.
TACTTTTGCTGTTCTGTTAAACCTAAATATAGTCTTAAGCACTTCTTCACCTGTGTTGCAGAATGACTAAGATTTTTCTCCAAGCTTCTGTTCATTCCCTCCCCAAGTTCTTTGTATGCCTAACTGGCAGCAATGGGAAGCAGTTGAACAGGTGTAAGGAAGAAAGACACTCACAGAGGACAAAAAGAAACTGATATTTGCCATCAAATGAAAATAACTTTGCCACATGCAGTGAAACTCTTGATGGGGACTGTGAGAGTTTCTGCAGTACCACAAAGGTTACCTGTCGCAAAAACAAGACAACACACATCCCATGAACTCCTTTAGTCTCCCCACACCTCCCACTCCCAATGACCTGTATAGTCCTGAAGCAGTTTTATTTTATTTTTGAATGTAATATGCAATTGTGTAATTCACTGTGGCATAGTTAACAGTCCTGACATCTAATGTGTGTCTTTCTTTAGGAGATGTTGAGGAAACAGTATTCGACAACTTACAGTTTACCCTAAACAGTCACCACTGGGATCCACCCTGATGTCAGAGTACTTCTACTACATCGTGATATCCTTAACAAAGTATCTTCCTAGTTCACTAAACTCTGAAGTATATTAAAATATATACTGTCAGGTTAGTGTACTTTAAGTCCAGTGGAAAAAAATGAACCGTCCCATATAAGTTACACCCAGCTTCGTTGACTCGCTAATAGGTTTTGTTTGTGGTGTTTTGTTTAGTACTCTTACCATCCTGGCCTAGAAGATAAAAATGCTCATTTACTAACCAGCTTTTCCATTCTCTCTGTTAGCCCTCCCCCAACATGAAACTACAATGGAAAAAAAGGAAGCACGAAGGACTTTAACTTCTTACCCGATGTCAGTGGATCATACAGTCTCTAGAACCAAGATTTCCATGTGCAGATTAACATTTCCTGAGACATTAAGTCAAGTAATTATGAACACAGCTTGATTACTACATGTAATCAAAGCCAGGCTTGCTGTTTTGGACCAGTTTTTTCCAGCCAGAGTAAGCACTTTTATTACCAAGTCTTGCTTTTCCTGGTTTTCATCTTGTTTACAGGCTGGAAAAACAGAAATGTCATAAGTAACTGAGGGAAAACTAGGCTAAGTAGAAACTTGTCATGGATTTGGCCTCATTTCACTCACACCCTTTCCCAATACTGCAAATAGACTCCCGAGAGCAAGCATCAATGCCATGCAAATCTAATTGGAAAAGTAATAAAGAGAAACCTACTTGGATGGTTTTCTTGCTGCTTATAACCCAGGAAGCCACCTAGAAATGTAATCTCTTTCGCTAAGTCTGTTGACATGCTGACAAATAGGAAATTAGGAAAACATATAAGTAAAATCAGGTACGTTCTGGTGCCCCTGGTATTTGTATTTCCTGTCAGATACAGTAGTCATTAGAGTACATTAACTGGTATCTGTCTGCAACTTCTCTGCATTTCCTTGTGTCCTATTCCTGCGCTATTTTATTCCTATGAAAGATAAAAAATTAACAGTCTGTAGATCAAGTAATTATATTCGTGAGGCCACAGGTTGATAGGGCCTATGGAGAAATGTCTACCTTTAAAAATGTAAGTATAATTACTACATTATGTCTTGGAATAAATGGGAGAGAGGGGGAGCTGCGGACTTCTGTCATGGCTCTTGAATCAAAACGAGGAGGAAAGGAAACATCACTGGCTAGGGCAGAGACTGGGCAAAAAAGGAAGGTTGAAAATAACTGTGGGGCAGATCTTTGGCAGTTTTCATTCATTACCTACCTCCTTTAGTATTTCTGCTAGCATTTCTGTTTTGTAGAGGTCTGTAAGGTGTGCCAGACTAACTGATTTTGCATCTCCAAGGCACGTTATCTGTGCTGCTCATGTAGTAGTGCAGCGTTTGCTCACAAATCCAAATAAGTATGCACTGGAAGGAAAGCTTGTCTCTCCCACCCCCTTAATCCACAGCTGTCTGGAACCACTCCAGGCCTCAAAAAGAGGCTTACATTTGATCCCCAAAAGTCCAGTCTGTAGAGATAGGATGGTTGATTTTCTTCCCCCTGTACACCTAGTTGTCCATCCTACCTTTCCTATTCTTCTGTTTCCTCCAGGAAGGCACTGAGGAAATTTTACATAAAGGTGGTCTTTTGGGAAATCAACACTTGTTTTTTTCCCCTCCTGGGGGGTGACCTCATTGAATGCGATTTGATCCCAAGAGGTGACTGTGCAGATTGAACAAGTAAAATGCATACAGAGGTTTCCTCTCCATAGATGGTGCTGCAGTTAGGAACTTGCCAAAAGGCAGTTGACAATCTGTTACCATATTTTCAGGCTTTAAATGAACCCTTTGGAAACCTGCACCTTTGCAAAGGTATCCTTACTTGAAAATGACTCCTCTGACCTCTGTAGCCTTGGCTGCCAGCTTGGAAGCAAGGAACTGAGGAAGACAAAGCAGAGAGGGAAGAAAGGAGTCAGTGGGTAAATGAAGAAAAAGCAAAACCTGGAATAATATCCACAGAAAAGAGTGCAACTCCTACATTATGACAGGAATATGGTTAACCCATGGGTTATATGTATTAAACCAACATAATTTGGGAAATACAGTGGTGCTAGCTACTAGGAAGTAGGGAAGAAAATTTGCATGATGTCATGCTAGAAATACTTTCTGCAACTCTTAATTTCATTACTTCTCTTCCCTTTCTTCTAACCTGCTGGGTAACTTTGGACAAGGCTTGTAACATGCCAAGGCCTCTGTTTACTCATTAGTGACGTGTGTACAGTAATATTACCTACCTCAAAGGTTAAATGATTGAAGTTTAACTAATGTTTTCTTCTACAATATCTGTTGAAAGTTACTACACTACTGCAATACTCCTACTGTATTATTACAGTTTTTAAATTGTATTATGCCTTCCCAGCCTTTGTTGTCATCATACTCTCTTAGTATTTATTTCACAAAAGCAATTGACAACTCTTTCAAAATGGAGGGAAGGAAAGGGACAGTCATGTAGTAATAGGGAGGCAATAAGACTATATTAGAAGCACATACCTGTGGTAAATTCCAGCCATATATGGAGCCTTTCAGTGTGGGACCTCTGTGGGATGTGAGCAGTACATATTTCCTAGAGATAAGGAAGGATTTGTCTCACTATGCTGCTGTTTTGTGCAAACACAAGGCCACAGAATGGGCCATAAACTAAAATCTCAGTCTTGTCTTGGACGTAGATGCTCAAAAGAACATTTTCCTTTTGACACTCCCCAAAAAACCCAGTCAGTATTTTGAGACATTAATTAATTTTTTTTCTATATTACATGGAATAGAGATCAGACCAAGAAATAAATTTATGAAATATTTGAAGGAGAAAACAAAGGATGTAGTAAGTGGCTGGACTCACTTTGTAGCTGGATGAAATTTAGGGCCACTGTGTGTCTAAGGGACAAGCACTGGGCATTTATTTTAAAATCGGAAGAAGGGAAAGGATTTTTGCCCACATGATCATTTTCTTTCCTGATGGGACTGAGGCCTGCCAGTGCTGGATCAGCTAAATCTGGGCTTGACCAAGCATTCTATTGCCAGAAGCCCTATTCCTGGCAGCATTGCACTCTGCTTCTGCCCTTGGGTGAAAAGGCTCTTTGCTCCAGTAGGAATGGAACCACGGCCTGAGTACAGTGAGTGCTGGTGGATGCCAGAGTTGCCTCCTGCAACTGTTTGTGGAGAAAAGTGTCCAAAAATCTCACCCTTTGCCTCACACCTGTGTTTGAGCAGAGCAGTTCTGGGGCTTGTCTGGCACCTGCAGGACAGCACGCTGTAAGTTAATGAAAGTTTGCAATCAGAAGGATTCATCACAAAAAGAGAAAGTGAAATGGGCAAGTGGAATCCTACTTGCTCTGTGTGGATTAATAAAATTAAATAATTGCTTGAAATCAAGTGTGAAGGAATATTATTATTCTATTATCGGTATTAATATTTATGTATTCTAGAAGGTAACTCTGTCTTAGAAATTAGATGGCTTGAATTGGACTGGAAGATTTTTCTCTTTTATTTCAGGGTAAGTTTGAAAGAAATTAGGCCTCCAAATTTTGGACAGCATTCTGCCACCAGCAGGAGTAAAAGAAATTAAACAGGTGGCTCTTTTTCTGGACCTTTGACTTCTGTAATATGTTTGAAAACTCTTCCTGGCTACTGATGATGTAAGAATGAAAATTAGAGTATGATTTTACAGTCATCAATTGAGTTTGCATTGTGCAAGCACCTTCCTTTAGACTGCGAATTGTAAAAACCTCATATGAGAATAACTTTTCATATGAAGTTTGCACAATTTATTCCCTTTTTTAAGAGGGAATAAATACAGTGGCATTTTTCCCATGATCAGAATAATAATCAGAATAAGCTAACTTAAAGATTTCCAGGAACTAGAAATGCATTGTTGCCATTTCTCTCTTTATAGACCATAGCAATAAAACCCCCTTCCATTTCCACAGACAAGCTAACTATTCAAATTTCTGGTGATTATTTAGTGATTAAGACACTGATCTGAGATATGGGAGATCTATGTCAAATTTCTGACCCTGCAATAGATTCCTGTGTGACCAGGGGCAAAGCAATTATTAATTCTGTGATTTTATTCCCTGACTGTAAAACAAAGATGGTGTTGCCTTGGCCTGTCTACAGGAGTATATTGCCAAGCACCTTTCTCAGCAGCAAGGTAAAATTTTGGAAGGAAAATAATTCTCTTCTTCCTACTCTTCATCTTTCAACCCTGTAGATGTGTTAGTACAAGTGCTTTTAGGATCTGGTGGGTGGGGGAAAAAAGTCATGGGCATTTAACCTGGGTCAGATCACTAAATTGGTGGGTAGTGAACTGAGGAGATAACACTGGGGACCTGGGGTGAAGCAAGAAAGCTTCAGCTGAGCATCTTTACTGAGAAAAAGCTAAATGGAACTGTACCCCACCTTCTAGTTGTGCATGAGCCCCACTAGCACAGTTTTTTACAGCACCGTAGCTAGACAGCCAAATTGCTATTGGACTCAAATTGTGATAGACTCTAGAAATGAAAGCTTTTGTTAAATTACTATTGTCCTGAACAGCTACGTTAGAATTGGATATGTTGATCAAAGAAAATATCTCTGTTTTCTACTTGGAACAGTGAGTACAAGCTAATGAAGTAATCTGTTGACAGTTGAAACTGCATCAACACTAAGAACTGAATTCAGTTCCCTGCAATCACTGCTTAGTATTTTTCTCAGAGGACTCTCTTTCCTCCCCACCAGCTGGAAGGTTGTCCACATAAATTAAATGCATTCAAACTGTATCTTTAGTGGAATTAGTAAGTGTTTCTGCCAGGAAAATATTAATCTCCAGGTAATATGTTTTGGACAGGACCTTGTAGTATCACACAAATGCAAATAGTAATGATACTACTCCAAGTATATGAGATTATTAATCAGAGGGAATAAATCTTTCCTGACCTGGAAAACAGAAGCATTCCCATTCTGCAGGCCACCACTGCAGCTTCCAAAATGAGAGCAATAGCCAGAAGTGGAAGTTTATGGGTAGAGGTTTGCACGTTAAGAAGTTAAAAACACCCTCCACCCAAGGGCCCTGCACTCCAAATCGGGTGCCTCTGCCACCATCCCTTCATCCACCAGTTCCTTTTGTTGCCCTGCTTGAGGAAGCTGCAGGGTTTTAACAGCAAAAGAGATGTCACAACTTCCCGTGGGCTTCCCTTGGTGCTTGGGGCTCCATGTTGGTCCAGGCAGCACATGTATGATCCTGCAGGGCTGACAAGACCTGACCTTCTCCCACCTGAGTGTGGCAGGCTGCAGAGCCCTCCTGAGCCAAGCAGCCGGGAATCTGAGGAGCTGGCAGAGGGACCCCATCTCAGACAGGCAAACCAAGTGTGTGGCTCTGCCTGTTGCCAGCTGTAGCTGAAGAAGCGGCTTGGTCAGGCGATTACCGGCATAATTACAGAGCAAGGGGACGGCACCTTCTCCTCCAGTGGAACTCCACAACCTACCTGCAGCATTAGTATCTGTGTATGGTTGATTGCTCTCTGCTGGGGCAATCATCTTGCTTTAATTTAGGACACTAATGATATCATAAGATAGTTTGATGGCAGTGTAATTCTTTTGATGCTTGTTACTGGATATAACAGCTGGTTTTGATACTATAAAACACAACATTTCATGTACTCCCAGGGAGTGGAAACGGGAAGAAAGAGGGTGGTAGAAGGGACATAGGCAGAGGAGGAGGGAGAGAAGGAAAGGGAAGTCATTCAGCGCTTGCCTGATCTGCTATTTGGAGTGAATGATAATTTTTTAGTAGAGCAAAGCTGGCAGCAGTGCTTTTGCTATCAGGGTTTTTACCGTGCTTCTCTGCTTATCTCTCAGCATGACCACTGAAATCTGTGAGATCACACTACGAGCCATGGTATCCTGTCAGGTTTGAAATTATTTCCGACAGGCTACAAAAACAATTGGGCCCTCACTTTGGCTGCTTTTACACTAGTTGAAGTCTAATTTATAAGATAGATCATTCGCTTCACTGGTTCTGTCCTTGATACTTTTCAAGCTATGGCTGGTGTTAGTGACTTTTGTTTTGTGATTCTTGCATCTTCTGTGGGTTTTTTGATTTGTTTTGGCTTTGTTTTATTTTTTTCTTTTTCCAGCTCATATCCCTATTTGATAGGCACAACTTCTTTATCCAAATGCATTATTTCCCTGCAAGTAGCTACTTCACTGTTCATATCAGCTGTGACCTTCACAATGCATCACAGCCTGCCTGAGCTGAGATTTATTTAATACTCTCTAGAAAGCTCTCCAGTTAGATTTTAATAGTATTTGTTCTACCTTTGTGTATGAAATAAGAGAAAGCTTATTTTCCCTTTAGACCACAGGGCAATGCACAATTACTGCTAGAGACTGCTACAGCATTAGATAATAGTCATTTAAAGCTACAGTTTTGCTGAGCTCTGTGAGACCTGTCTAGTTACAAGCCCACTCTTTGTTATGTAAAATTGGGTAATTAATTGAAATCATACTTTATTTATAGAGAAATACAGAGTGAGACTGGGCTTAAATAAACTAACTGGGCTACTTTGTTCCCACCAAAATGCCTTTGAAAATCTCACCTCTGTGGGATTGACTGTAAGAATTAGATATTCCTTTTGATCCTTTTGTCTCTAGCACTGAACACAGTGAAATAAAATTTCAGTAAAATATGAAAAGTTAAAACTTGCACCTCATCTATGCTCCTTTGTGAATTGAAACCAGGTTATATTTTTATGACTACTGAAATATTCCGATATTTAAAAAATACTGAGTGCAATACTGTTTTCCTGGCAATATTATGAACATTTAGCATGTGAAATAGTCAGGGAATGACACCCATGTAAGTAAAACAACATTGTTCTTCTTCACACCTTTACTCCTCTACTATCTAAAAATCCAAGGGTCCGTCAAAAATCCATGAATTCTTTGTACTTTACATCTTTCAAATATTGTGCCTTCATGGCATCATAAGGGCTTCTGATCCTGCAGCACTGAGCCCCATATTTAAATGAAACATCCCAGCAGACTTCATGCAGCTCTTGGTATGTGAAAAACTCAGTGAAAGGAGCACTGTGGTCAAACTCAGGAGGTGGAAGTTTCATCCTTCTTCCTATTTTTGCCTTGTGATTTTCTGGGACAAAGGACTCGGCTCCACAAAATGCCTTGTTATGTTTGATGGATTACTGCTGTAGCCTGATGCTGTTCTAGAGTTGCTGTTTCACCATCCATTAAGCAAGGTCTGTGTTACCTAGCATTTTAGTGAAGTCCATGGACAAGTTTTTGATGAAAAGCATCACATAGCATGTAGCTATTATTAAATGCTGGCCAGATAACCGTGCACCTTGTAAAGTGTTTTTTAGCCAGGCTCTAAAATCAGTGAGAAGACACAGGAATTTGAATTTCTTCTGCGTTAAAGAACTTTCCTATAACATGGTGATAGTTTTTAGGGCTTAATGGAAGGAAACCCAAAGCGTAGAAGATGCCATGAAGATGCCGTTTGTTATTTTTGCAAACATGATACAGTTATGCCATGCCAAGACCATTCCTCTCAACAGCAAAACTGCTCAGCTCAAGAAATGTGAAATTTCTGTTTCTACACTTCTCTTTCTATGATCTTTTTGACTGATTCCAAGGTGACAGACGACTGGGTGGCAGAATGTGTGATGGATAGCTTGATTATTTTAACAATTAAATATGTAATGAAGAGCTGGAAAGGTTCCATGTAAGTCTCATTTTCACCCTGGTTAAATATGGTGTGCATAATTAATTTTCAAATATGAAAGGGCTCCAGCAAGAAAAGAAATGAAAGAAAGTTGAAGAGATGGTGAATATTTTATCAAACGTCACTCATTCAAAACTCATTAATATACATAGTCCAGGACTAACCATCTCTTATGAAGTTAAATGCAGCAGTGCTTATTTTCTTGGCAGATTATCCGGTTTATTGTTGAACATCATGGTTTAATATCATCTATGGACTAAACCCAAGCTTGACTCCAGAGAGGCCATCAGAAGGTGAAAAGTCATGGCTTTCTGTGGGGAGATCAGAGGCAGTGCAAATTTAAAAGAAAGGAGGCTTTGGTTTTTTGGTCAATACACAAGTTTCTTTAACAGTAAAGCCATATGAGCCACTTTTCCTCATCCACAAGGGATTCATCTTGTCTACCTAGAGCCATCTCAGAGCTCTGACCTAAAGAAAAGAACTTCTTCAGCACTCAGTGAAGAGAAACAGACATGTTTGGGGAGATTTCAACCTGCCTGTGTCAGTCATGCATCTTGTGCAGAGACCACCAGTAAACCTCCTTCTCCCCCTGTGACCACTGGTGACCAAGGGTGAGTGAATAGTCTTGTGTTCCTGTGCTGGCAAGGTACTTATATGCCTCTGAAGTTTGGGCATCCAAGTCCCAGCACTGGCCTTTCCCTATTTAATTACACAATTTAAGTACACTTCTTTGTGCTCTTTCTTCAGCTGGAGACAGTGAATTCCTCATTTGCTTTCTGAGACCCTGGTTCACACAGCAACTGGTTAGAGGTGAGGGAAATGGCAAAATGATCTGTCACAGTTTTGGACTTAATAGAGGTGATGAAAACTTGGACATTCATCTTGAAGGAAATTCCATTACTTCAAAATTTATGTGTTCTAAATTACAAAATTGAAAATGCCTCTTTTTTTCTGGCTTAAAAAAAATATAATTGTGAAAGTGTTTTTTAAAAATAGCCAACTAAATGTTCTATTTTAATATGTTGGATGAAATCTACCCATCCCTTTTGGGCCCTGTTCAGTATTCCTCTGAGCTGTTTGAATGCCACAGATGGACATGTTGTGGTCCTTATCTTTTCCCAAAGCAACTAGGCTACTTTGTCAGATCGAAAGCTCCAGATATTCAGGTTCAAATATGAGCTAATAGGAACTATACCTCTCCACATCATAAAATCAGGACTTTAAAAAACTGTTTTCCTTTCGAAAAATTAGCAGGGAAATCCTGGCTAGTTCTATAACTTAGCTTGTGAGCAGTGTGATTCATAGCTAGAGAATGCTTTGAAGATACATGGTGTTATGTAAATGCTAAGAAATAATAATTATTATAATTAGAATATTATTAACTATGGGAGGAGAGAAGATTAAACAATGGGCTTCATTATGAAATGCTTTTGAATGAACTAAGGCTGAGGACATATATTAAATACAGTGCCATTCCTCTGCAAAAGAAACATTCTTGCTCCTGCATGCTGCTTTCTGATCTTAGTGCACATCCTTACTCTTTCAGCATGAATCAGATATGAGCAAGAAGCCTAGCATAAGGAGGAAAAATGAGTGTAGTAACAGAGGGGTTATTGTATTCTTGCTGCCAAGAAGAGATTGCTTTTATTCTCAATTACCCAATCATGGCTGGCCACCAAATTTCTAGATATGTAATTCAAGAGACTTTGAGCTTCTCAGTGAAGCTGGAGGCAACATCCTGGTCCATCTGAAAGGTTAAACTTGTGCTATGTTGAATTTTCCGCGTGTTATTTCTTCTCAGCTGACACTGTGGACATAAACTTCAGAATGCCTTCTTTGCTTTTCTGAATATTCAATCTTTTAAGAGGAATCACTATTGCTATGATTATTATTTACTAATTTTGTTTGCTGTAGTCCCTAGAAGGGAGTCATCAAGCTCAGAACACCACTGTGCTATGTGCTTTTATTTAGCATTTCACCAAAGCCCAGAATAACTGAAAACTGTCTTCCAAATTGCAAGGGTCTTTATCACCTTGCTAAAATAAGGATTCAATCTCAAATAAGGAGAAGAAGTAATATCTCATCCCTTCGCAATCACTGTCAGCCTACCAATTATGAACTTCTTTATTTTGGCTGTTAACTACAGTGCTGCGAAGTTCCTGGTTGAAATAGGGTTTCATTTGCATCTCTGGGCACAGCTGCCAGAAGACGGAAACTCCACCAAAAAGGGTGTACTGGAAAATATTTCACTGGCTCCCATCAGTCCCAGTTTACCTCAAAATGCACTGCCATAGAAGACAGGAAGTGGAAGAGTAAAAGGGGCAGCTTAAAAGCTATTCCATTTTGTGTAGACAACTATGACTGCATGAAATATTGGCCGCTGTAGTCAGTGGCATCCTCAAAGTTGACTTCAATGGGGCCAGACACTCATTGTCTGTGACTGATGAACAGAGATCCAGGCTGGGTGTGGCGGGCCCAAAGGAGACAAAAGGGGAACACAGTGCATCTGTGGCTGGCTGGCCTTTATAGTGTCTTCTTTATAAGTGTGCTTTTAGGCTAGGACAATCTGTGGTCCCATAGATCATGGAAGTAACTGCATCCAGGAAAGCAAACTGAAGTTTGGGGCTCCTTCGGAGCTCTTTGTGTGATAATTTAGATGGGTCATTTCTCTGGTGTTTGTGTGCCTGGTCAAGCTCACATTTTGTTTCTTTTCTGTCCTCACTAGTTTTATTCTGCTCCTACCAAGATGATGGTGAAGCCTGTGTTGACTTCACAGACTGTAGAGGCAAACTCTGTTCATCTAGAGGAGCATCATATGCTAGAAATTTTGGTTCATTTCCATCAAATTGTGTTCTATAACAAATAGTAGTGTCAGTAATTCTTGTTAAGAATCTGAGTTACCACCTTGTATCTCTGCAGATTACTGAGTCCGATTTTATGATCAAAGAACTTGTTGATCTTCCGCATATTCTTGTAGCGTTTCTTATGGGCTTCTCTGTAAAAGATATTATGCTATTTTTGGTATACATTAAATTTTATCTAAAATTGTGGGTTTAGTTGTTGGTATATTGGTCTTCTACAAGGGAAAACAAGTCTTGTAAATGCATTCTTTATTGTTATTTGCCTTTGATTCCCATTTTTTGTTTCTTCAGTTCAGGAAAGTTGTCTGTTCTTTAGAATATCTTAACACATGCTGAACTCCCAGAGTCAGTTGCCCAAACCCACTTATTTATCTTCTTTCCCATGATTCTGTCACTGAATCCAGCCTGCTGTCCTAGAGCTACGTGAAATTTATTGTAAAGAAAATCTTAATGTTGCCAGTAAATAAAGCAATCTTTAAAAATAACTAACTTATTAAAAAGTGAGACAGTGTAATTTTTTAAAGCAGCATGATGTGCTGTCAATATCAGCAAGAGACTGTGCAGCCATGGGTTGTTGATAAAATGGAGATCAGTGATTCCCTGAGTCAAGGTCAAAGATGATAAATATAGGGACAGAAGGCCTAAATATCAGATCAGCTTTTGTGTCTTTCAATAGCAAAATAATTTCAATATTTAACTTCCTTTTCTGCCTAAGCCTTCAAGGCCCACAGTGGGTAAGAAATCACTCAAGTTTTCTTCTTCTTCAGTTTTAAATCATTCCAAGAGATGCAAATCACTTCCTATCAGGGACCCCTCCTAAGATGTGTTTGCATTTTGCAGAATAATAATAAGAGCTTTTAAAAGCTTTCCACTTCATAAAGGGGCTAACATCTTCTGTTCTCTTTGTCAAGTGACTCTTGAAAGAATATGTAGTACTGTACCTTTGCAACATTAAAGTGAAAGAGATAATCCCTTATTCTGCAGGGAGTTTGAAACCAAGATACTGCAGATTAAAAAGAGCATCTAGAAGAGATTTGCTGATGTGTGGCTATTATGAAACATCGTTTCTACAGATTTCACCTCATGTCAGGAAAAGTTTCTTTGCAACAATTGATCTGTTCCAACAATGCTTCTGGTTAGCTTGGTGGTTTATTGTCATTATTTTTAAAATATTCTTATTGTGCCCGGTCCTGACTGGATGCTCTTTTAGAATTCAGTTGGCATTTTTGACTAAATACTCATTTTAGTTCTGTGCCACGATAACAAGGGGCAAACACTTGAGCCAAGGAAAGAACTATACCTAGAGGTATACTGAATGATGTATCTCCTCTAGATTGCATTGAAATAACTATGTGTTTAATCACAATGACAAAATTCCAACTGTGCACTGCTTACATTTCTTCTTGACTGAAACTGGCAGTAGAGGGATAAGGTCTAATTAGCAAGAGTGTCCTTGTCTGGTGGAACAACATAAAAATTCCAATAAAGTGTTTATATTCCAGCAGCATTTATACTAATCTTAATAGATGTCTTCCAACTGCATCCCAAAGACAAGATGCTTTGCCAAGCAGCTGGTGGAGAAAAGCTAGGCTGGCCAAAACCCCCCAAAATTCTATTTAATGACAAATTTTGAGATTTCAAGACGTGTTTTCACAACAATGCAGAATGAAACCAAAACCCCCAGTAATTATTTACACACACAAGCAATGACACCACAGTAGTCTCTATCTTACCTATTAGGACTCTCATCTGAGATGTGAGAAATATAAGTAGAAATGTTGGAGAAAAAAAAAGAGATAAAACAGTGCAAAAGTACCACAAAGAAGAAGACAGTAGTGTCTCTCAATATCTCATCCATAATGCTGAGATTTTTAGCATGTAAGTGCTTCTGAATGCATTCTGGTCCCCAGCTGTCATGAGGCCGAAAGGTAGTTTTCAATAACTTCATTTAGAATTCAGTCTGTACGGATTCTAAGATCGAAGCAAAAATTCAATCTGCGGGGCTTGTGGACATATCTTGATGGAACCTTAATGTACACTTTGTGATCTGTGGTCTGCAGACCTACTGTAATCACTGAGTCATATTTTTTAACAGTCCTGATGATGTGCATCCTTGGAGATTCAAACAAACTCTGAGAATTGCTGATGAATTTATGAATTACTGACTTCAAGTGCTACTAAATATTTGTGCTTTCTTAATATTGGGTAAGAAAAGAAATTTCAACATAGTCTTAGAAAAATGCATCTTCTAACAAGAAAAAAAGCTTTATTCCCTCACCTTATCCAGTTATTTTGGACTCTGTAGGTTGGAACTACTTTGCACAGAGATTGTTTTTCCTCTGATCTCTATAAAATGCTCAGCATAATATAATCCTTATTAGACCCTAATGACATAACTGACATCAAGTGCGTGCATACAGATTTCTACCATGCAAGAAAACTGCCAAGTGAACGTCCTGGTCCCCCAGTTACTTGTACATGTATATATAGGGACATACAGATATATGATTAAATATGTACTTCTTTGCATCTGCATGCACATTGGAGATTTTCTGAATATAATTTGAGAAACAATTATGCAAAAAGAAATGTAGCTACATATATTTGTCTCTGGTGGAGAAACACTCTGAGAATTTACAGAGGGAAAGGCAGGCACTCAAGTGTCTTGCCTAGTTTGGAAGAAGAGAGAAAACTTTCAAATTAAACCATCGGCTCTGGGAGAGTCAAACACCTGCTGCAAGTCAGAGGAAGAAAGAGGACTGTAGAACATGCCTATTTTCATCCTTCCGGCTACCTACAATGCAGACATAACTGATTCTGGAGGAGGGTGTCTTTCCATCTCACTGGGGATATCAGAGGTAAAATACAGTTTGCTTGCTCACCACCACTGCCCCATAAACTGGTAGAGCAGAGGGACTGGGGAAGGTGAAGGAGAGAGTTTTGGCTGAGCAGAATCAAGGGGGCAAAAAAATTAATTGAACCAAGTAGCTGACCAGCTGTCTTCACAGCATCTCGACTTCTGAAGACCCTAGTAGAGTTAGGATGCTGCAGTGCTCTACAAAACATTCACCTCAGTTTTAAAAGGCTCCATTGAGCCTTATCACATCAAAGCAAAGCATCTGCATGTTTCAGTTGTGGGGCATCATGTGTCTGGCTCCCCTCTGGCTCTCACTAATCCCCTGGATTATCACAGCTCTCTAAAGCAGCTCTTAAAAGCCCTGTGAAAATAGGACTCCAAGTGGGTGTGTGAGAAGTGGGGACTGAAGCAATAAGGCTGCCTATGCCTATGGAATTCATATAATCACGACCTACGTTACCCAAAAAAGGTGTTGAAAAGTCTGCTTTTGCCCCAGCTGATCCCAGACAATACTGGCTCTCAGAGACACAAAACAAGATTGAGTCTGTTTCATTCACTTGCTGGAGCACATCTGAACTGCTGCTACGAGTTATAGCTCATGCTGAGCACACCTAGGCCCTGCTCCTCAATGATCTTCCATCATTCAGGTTTTTTGCTCTCTTTTCCAAAGTCACCATCTGCAAATCAGAGAGTTCTGCAAAGTGATGATGCCCCCCCAGAGGGGCTGTGGTTTGTGCAGGGTGGTCTTTGGCGCAGGCTGCAGAGAGAGGAGACGATGTGGGAAGCCTTTGCTATGGAGGTGGCATCTGACTCTTCTGTTGTTGGTGTCTGTCACTTCAGATCTGTGGGGAGGAGATGGTCTCATAGGGCTGCTATCCCAGTAGTTCAAGTACGAAGAAAAGAGGGCTTCAGCCTGTACTGTCAGTCTAGTGCCTTTCATAATCCTCAAATCCACTTCACAGAAAAGAAGTTAAGCAATGAACACAAAAGGCAAAGGTTTCACTGTGTAAAGGGGCAAGAAGTTTATGCAGACAGTATGGCTCTTCCCCTGTCTTAGATCTGTTGGCTGCTCATTCCCAAAGGAAAATATTATAATCCCCATGAAAGTCATGGTATTGAGAACTAAATGATAGTAAACCCTAAAATCTTCAGTAGTTCATGAGATTTTTTTTCTCTCATGTAAAAATAAAAAAGATTGTGCATGTCTGACATTGACACAAAGTCTGGAGAACTGACCCATAAAGTAATTAAAGAGGAATTCACCCTCTGCTCTGCCCCCCTCCCCAACCTTTCCCATCTCAAAGCCAGATCAGATGAAAGGCAAGCTCTGTTTACTTCCTGATCTGTCTAATTTCAGTAACAAGGACCATCCCGACTTCATCTTCTTGCAGCTGCTAGAAGTGAAACTCAAGAGGCTGCCCCAGGCACTGCAGCACCTTCTCAGAACTGCTTGACCTTAATGGATTAGCGTTTCCCTGAGCAGGTGGCAATTTAACAAGAGGAGACAAACTTTTACACTTCGGAGACCTCTGGTGAATGGCATCAAATTTCAGAAGGTTGAAACAGAGCAAAGAGACTTCTGATGCCTTCCCACCTTAACCCTGTGCCACCTTAACCCCCTTGCTATGCACATACGTTACAGCTCTCCAGCGAGGATCCTAAGTCCATTTATTAAGGAATCAAAGTAAAAACGACCTTATATTTTTAACATGTCCTACCCTCACAAATCCTGTTGAATTAAAGAAGAGCAATGGATGCTTTGATTTCAGTCTGCTTACGTCTGAGTGTCTGAATAGGGTGTTAGGAGTATTACTTTAGGCTCTTCATTTTGCAAGCATGTGCCACAGTAAACACATCATAGCGAAAGCAGTAATAACATCTTTTGCTTTGAGGTTGTAATTCTACCAAATAATTCAGGGTTTAAACTGGCAGTGCCAAATGCATTGTACTGTATGCTTTCAGTAGGTAGAAGAGCAGAAAAAAAATGCTGGTTTATTTTAAAAAAGCAAAAAGTATTTGTTGATTCCTCCTACACACATCAGCCTTAGTAACAGACCAGATTCTACTTTATCCTAATGTACTTTCCACTGTCTACTACGATCTGTTTGTTTAAGGATTGATCATAATAATTACAAGTCAAAACTGTCAAACAGATGTCCAAGATCTGACAGCTAGGTGTCAGTTACCAAATCAAAACCTAAAGACAGAGATACCTTTACTTAGGCTTCTTTACACTAGCACTTCATTTGCTCAGCACCTGCAGCTCCCACTATGATGACTTACAAGATCAGATTGTGCATGTTTTCAAACAAGTTAGTTACTAGATTTTCCAATCAGCAGCTAAGAAATGTGAGATTGTTTTTTATCACAATACAAAGGAGAGACAGACAAGGAAGTAAAACAAGAGCAAGTAAAATGTAGTGATTAAATGTCCTTTCTTGAATAAGTAAACCTGCTACCTTCTGAATAGCTTGCTCTTGTCAATAATGTGTAGGAATCTCATGTAAATATGCATATGTTTATATATTTATTTTTCTATATGCCTTTGTGTCTACTATTACATATACATATGCATATATATGTTTGTGTATTTTTAATTTGTGTAATTTTAATTCACATAAGGTACTACCAGATATTTATTTAACAGGTATTTTTTTCTGGGTTCCAGTATTTTATGTATTTCTTTTTCAGCAGAATATGTTTCGTGTATTTTAAAGTTGTCATGTCAAATGATTTCAGTGGAAAGCACTGACATACTATTCACTTAAAACCTGCAGTCATTCAAGATCAAGGACATTGTCCCTATAAGAAAATAATGTCCTGAGAAGCATGGTTTCTGGGATCACATCATGTGTTTGTCCAGTGACATCCAACTGTTCTGAACATATCTGGCTCTGTATTGTCCTGTCCCTAAAGACCTGTGTAGCCATATACTATTCATGAATATTAAAAGCACGATTATACTTTTCACCCCAGCATAGTTCATCCGTCTATCCAGATATATTTGTCAGCTATTTTAACTGAAACTGTCTCTCTGACTAGTACCTTACATGCTCGTATAGTATTTGCATGACTTTATGAATACATCAAAATTGTAAAGCTGCACGTCCTACATGCACATTTTTGAATGTTTTTAGTAAGGGTGAGTTCCTTAGGGACTGCGCCAAGCAGGAGGAGAAGTAACTGTGAGACAGAAAGGTCAGTGAAGATGAGATCAGTGGATTTCTCCCCTAGTCTGGTGGGGGCCCCTCAGACAGCACTCGCTGATACTGTGTCTGTGCCAGTTTTGTGGGCAGTGATACACAGCTCTGCAGATGTGTCCACCTAAAAAACCCCTCCTGTCCTCTAGAAGAAGAAAACTACTGTAGAGCTTAGCAATAGAGGCCAGCAGGTTTCAGCATGTGGCCTGGTTTCACTCTCTGTACAGTGGACCTCCATGCCCTCAGACCTCCTCTGTGGACAGCCCAACAGGTGCATCTCCTGCCCGATATGCTCAGATGCTTTTTCTGCAATAGATTATAAAGAGGAAGATACTACATGAGTGAGGCAAAGGCAGAAGCATTCAGACTAATACACAGCACATATCTTTCAGCATCATCAGAAATCTCACATATATGTGAAAGTCAGGGAAATCTTGGAAATTTCTGGCACTCCCTTAGATTTGGGGGTCTATAAACTAATTAATGGATGGCATCATCTCTACAGTGCACTAGGTAGATTTTTTATTTGTGGCAGATATAATAATGATAGTTTCTTTCATTAAGTTTTGGTAATAATCTTTATTTAATAATTAATACAAGTATAATTTAATACAGTACAAATTAAAAGTATTCTTCATTTCTTTGTAATGTTTCAGAAAGCCCTGTCAAAGGACAAACGATAGTAATTGCTTACAAAATACATTCATTGGTCAGATTATATGTAGACATTTACCTTGCAATACCTAAGGGCCTTATCCTGATGACAGTTTACAACACAATTACTCTCCTGAATAGTAAACTTTTGATTTGTTAAAAGAAATCAGTCAGATAAAGTCCATATCCTTGCATGTTATAGCTATAAAATATGTGCAATCATTTTGGTTTGAACACTGAACTTCATGGTAACTGTTGGTCAGATTTCACCCAGAAATCTTTCAGCATTCACCGTTCAAATCATGGTACGAGTCTTGCTGAATAAAATAATACCTCTATTTTCCATAGTTAGATAAAAAGTAAGACTTTTTCCATGAAGGCCTACACAGACAACTCCCACCAGCAAAGGCTCTGTTGACTAACAAGTCACAAGGTATTAAGTGGGGCGTGTGCAATTCACTGGGTATCTCCACCAGAGTATTACAGTGACAGGTCACAGTCTTGTGGTATTTAAATGAGCAGTCAGATAAGCAGTTATTCTGCTGTGAGGTTGCTGCCTTTTTCAGAGGTTATCCCCAGGCCAAAATGAAGCTTCCACCTTCAACCAAAGTCTTCAGTTAAGCCAAAAGCCTGCAACAATAAGCAGCAAAGTTGTTCTGGCATGATCAATTAATAAGGCCTATGTATCTTTCCTTAAACTATGGTTTGGTACTGAAGTCTTCTCCCAAAATCATAATGTGATAGCAGTTATGATTTCCCCGTACTTCATAATTTTGGTAGAAGAAGGAGAAAATCATTTCATATGGCTAAAACTTAGCATAAAGAAAGTTAAACATCATTTTACACTCATTCCAGAAGTTAAAAGGAAAAATATGAGTACTTTCTCAGTCTTCATTTGAAGTTCTTATTGTTCTGCCATATAAAGGACTCTCAAGTATTGGTGTATGACTACATATATAATATTAAGATGGGTCTTCCACTGCAAGTGAGTACTTGCTGTCTTTAAAAGAGCTAATAATTAGGCTGCGTGTATACAAAAATATTTGGTTTTCCTCATAACCATTAGAGACCATGGCATTTTCTGTTCAGATGCTTCCTACCCACAGATAGTATCTTAGTTTTGGCTGGCTTTTCAGTCAAAAAACAGGAAAGGAGTGGCAAAGAACACTGAATTTTTAATAAAAAAATAATGGCTTTAATCTTCCTTGCTCAACAGTTGCAAAAGACTGAAACATCAAAGAAATATAAGTACAAGATGAAGAATATATAGCAGAGAAAAAAAAAGACAAAACTTGTCTCTTAGCTGTTTCCTTAGAGGTGTTCTGTTTTCCAGCTTTAGACCCAAATCCACAAGTGGTCATAGATAAAGAAAAGACTGGGAGACTTTTACAAAGAAGAATCAATTCTAACATGGAAAAGAGATTGGTTATTGGTGGGGATCTTTTTCAGGTAAAAAAAAATTGTAAATTTTGCATTATGCGGGCTTCAAATGCTGTAAAACCAGCTGCTAAAATAAGCGTCTGTGGGGAAAAGGCCTGACTTGTGGAAAAAATCAGAGTGGATAAAAGCTTTGTGAAAGAAACTTCTTTCCTCACCTTGGGAAAGACTTTATTGTGACATAAGCTAGCATTTGGAGCTCCTGTGTGTTGCACCATATTTGTGCACCTTTCCTAATGGGAAAAAAAAGCTATTTGCATGAAGTTGCTAGGAAACTTGGTCCCAGGCCTAATGAAGATAGGAAAATACATGCTTTGATTACTGTGTATGCAAATGCAGGGTCTTTATGCCCTGTAGATCGAGATGATCAAATTCATGGATGTAATGAGCTTAAAAAGGAAACATCACTCCTGACACCTTTAATCCAAGAGATCTTTATTTATGTTGTCAAGAAGTTGAGTATTTTTATAATGGACTAGGTCTTCAGATGTTGCAAAAGACACATTTTTGGTGGATTTTCAGAACTAGAGATTTTACAAAACTTGATTGTGTTATATTTCTCCAAAATAAACATAAAAGGACTTGAAATTGGCATGTGTGTGAGACTGTAGACTACTGCATCTAAAAATACCATCTTCTATAAACCTAAGGACATTTTTGTTGCTTGGCATATTTAGAGACATGCCACTTGTGGGTTTTTAAATTTTATTTTTATTCTTTTTATAAAATTACTTTTCATTGTTTTAGGAGAACATTCAAATAACTTCATGACCATCTACCTTCCAAAATTCTCTCATAATTTCCAATTGGCTGCAATATGCTCGTTTATTTCCTTCCCTAAATTACCGTATCATGTCACACCATGGTCTGTCCATCAGCTGCAGAACTTGTCCTTGTCTCTGTCTACTGATAGGAGACATCAATACTCTGTACCGGATCTGTCCTGCAGGGTGCCGATCACATCCTCACATGAAGCCATAGGGATCAGGTTTCTTGTTGCCAAACACCAGCTGGGAAATTATACTGCCTAAAGATCTGGGTTTATTTATCACATCTAGCATTTTATTTGGAAAACTTTCAGGGGAAAAACTGTAAAAGAACCTCTCACCATGCCAATGGACTGAAACACCTTCAGGACTCTTTCCCCCCCCTCCCTTTTCAGCATTTGTCTGTTGCTTTAAATTTAAATTGTCTAGGGCTTCTGAGCACACAGTGAAACTTCTTTTAAAGAGATTTTGCTTGCCTTGTGTTTCTCAAACTCTCTACTCCATCTCTGACTCATTCCATGTGGGAGTATTTGCAAAACTCTTTGGCTCACCCAGTCTTTGATTGACGTCACCATTGTCTCCTTGCTATTTTTATCCACCTTGTCAGGGCTAGTAAGCACAGTACAGCATGTTGATTCTGAGTCAATTTTTCATCAATGTGATGGAGCTTGAAGGTTTTAGTGAAGTCTTTAAAGCTGCTTAGTTGATCTTTATGTGGCAGCTTAAATAAATGCTGTTTGCATTCAGGACTAGTAAATCTGGAGAATTTCTGTTCCTCCTTCTTTGCCACCTCAAAAGCAGTAAGGTGCTTTGCAGAATTTCAGCCAGTGCCTGCATGTCATTTTTACTTAATTATGTATTGGTATTCTCAAGATTCATCACAGAAGAGGGAGAGCGGCAGGGAATTTGTGAGAAAAGAAGCAGATGAAATGATGCAACTGTACCTTGCCACAGTTTTCACACATAACCTCTGGCAAGTCACCCAGTCTATCCACCCCTGCGGCCCATGTCTGCAGCTGGAGATTCAGCACTCATTTCTCTTTGACTTGCAGAACTCAGTTCATGCCTGATGGAGAGGTGGAAGAAGAGCAAAGTTCAAACAAATCCTGAGGGAGAACCTGAAAAGTGGGGTTAACCTCTATTCTGTTGCTGTCATCAAAAAGGGACCTGTAAATATATAGGTTACTATTATGTTTAATTAACTCTTGAAGGCTTCAGGCACTATGGCCCAAATCCAGCTTCCACCTCTGCAGGCTTTGAAGTGCTGGAGGAAGCGTGTCTGTGGTCGCATAATCAATTTCTTCTCACAAGGTGAGAGGACTTTAATGAAGGAAAGAATGATCGATGGATGTTTGCCAGCATGCTTGGCTTTGCTTCACAAATGTTCTCATTGCTGGCATTAAACCAAGCCAGAGGATCCACTTATCCACCCACATGTTACTTACTCGTGGTGGGAGGTAGAAGAAAATGGCAGAATGAACAAGATCACATTTCCATAGCTTTCTATCCTGCCAAGTAATCCATTCCATTTCCCAGTGTACAGGTCTCACCAAAATGTCACGTTTTTTTCTTGGGAGACTCTCTTGTTTACCTCCAAACCTACTTGCTTTGTGGTCCTTGTACAGCCTTGCAAGTAGTTGCAGGACTTTGCCCCAAGAGTAGAGCTAATACCAAGGCCAGTGGGATCAGATGTACAGACTAGTCTAAAACAGCTCAGCAACCACTCGCTGAAATTCCTGCTTGTTCAGCTGGTCTGTGTGCTCAGATAGCCTCGATCAGCTGCTGATTGCTACTTCAGCTCTACTCCCTGATCATGTGTGGAGGACTTCCTATTAGACAGTTTTATGTTCTTGGCACGAGAGCTAAATGCTGGAGCAAATCTCTTCCAACTGATCATACTACACTTAACAACTTCCGCTCCTTGATTACTGAGGAAATTATTAGGAGAAGAAAGTGTGTAGATCTTTCATCGTGCCTGTCTTAACTTGAGGGAGGTCAGGAATGGTAAGGGGAAGAGAGATTTGAGCAATCATTTAACTTTCTTAAAAGCTCTTGTTCCACTATTTTCTCTATTTTGCATCTTGTCTGCTACCTAATTACTTCCATATCAAGTTCTTTAACTCGGAATGCCACCTCCTGCAGGCTTTTAAAGCTTTGTACAGGTCTGGGTCTGGAAGTGCTGTTGTGAGACCCTGTTTTCTCACAAACATGGAGTCTGTAACTTTCAAAACCAGATGCATTACAGCTGAAACTTTCACCCAAACTTGATGTATTGCACTCTTGTCTCCCTGATGTCAATGAAACTGCACAGAATGCTCAGGTTGACTGAAAACAGGATTTTTTTCTGAAGCTGATCCCTAATGAGCTTGTTTGTGACCCTCAGTAAAAGATTTGAAACTAGAATAACTGGAAAGGGTTTAGGTATTTTCAGGTACTTATTATTGTGACTTGGACATTTGTGTGGTACGAGGTAAGAGTCAGGTTAAAAAATATTATCTGATGCAGAATGAAGGAAGCCCTCAAGAAAAGCAGTGAAAGTGTCTTACTCCTACCTGCAACTCAACATGGTGTTTCTGTTCTTCAGAGCAGATTTCTTGAAGCAGAGAAATACAAGTTCAAGTTGCTATATTTTACATCATATAGAAGAATGACTTAGTTGGGAAGATGTATGGACAGTAGGAGTTTTGTTACCATGGAAATTACAATTATTTTTAAACTGTTTGTAATGGGAAGAAAATCTCTTTGATGAGGAATCAGTCTCTTATGTGGTGCTGAATTTTGACATTTTAATGGTGAAAGAAGCAGTTAAAATCACTGCTTTCAGCTAACAGCATTTATTGTGCCAAATAAATAGGACTTAGACCTACATTTTAAAATATATTTCTCTTCAACTTCCAGTGCCTTTGACTTCAACATTAAGTAGGCAAATGCTCATTTTTCTGAAGACTATTTGAGGTATCAGAGCCTGATCTTGTATGAGTGGTTTTGTGCTTAGTATTCAGTTTGGGCAACACCAGGAGATCCAATATTTATAGGTTGAAATAATCTCTATACATGCAAATCAAGTAGTTTGATAGCTAAATGTCAACAACTGTGTTTGTAACTGATGACACCTACATTTCTTCAAGCTAAGACTGACAAGTTAAGCCTTTGGGCTACATTTTTCAAAAGCTTAGGGATTTATATGCATACTTCCCAGTAAGAGAAAAATAACCCAGGCACTCAGATGCTATAGTCAGTTTCAAAGATGACTTTCCAAATTCACTTAGCCTCTTCCTTTCTCTACCTATACAGAGAATGCTTGGATGCCTTTTGGAAAAAAATTCTCTAAGAAAATGACCATTTTAACTAAGCTGTGCTTAGATGAATGAACCAGGCTGGACAGCAAAAGAGGCAAAAGTTGTTCTCTGATCTTAAAGTGAGGAAAAAGACTGATCCCAAGGAAGAAGAAATGACAGGATAAGCTGATGGAGTACTTTCCAACTCCCACATACAAGCTAAGCATGACGATCTGCCTCACGGCCCTAGAGGACTTCCAGTAGTTTCAGGGAGAATGGATCTTCTGTTTCTTTTCTCCACAGCAAAGTTTTCCAATAGCATAGATAATGCTCAATAAATAAAGGTTGGGTTTTTTTTCCTGACTATTGGCTATTGCAATATTCCATTTTATTTCATATTTTCTGTACCATGTAATTTGGGCCTTGTACACAGTGTTAATACATGCAATAATTATAATTCTCCTTGACTGCATCATATTTAAAGGTGTAAGCTTCTCAATTCATCTCCTTGAGGCAGATTACCCAGGAGACAACCCACACATTACAGATGGAGCTACTCTGATCCCATTAACTGAACAGTGAGGAGAGCATTTGAATCACAGACTCCAGAGCCTAGTGAAACCCTGATCTCATTAAAAGCAAAGCTGGCAAGACTGTACCATTGGGGTGCCACTTTGGGTGTGCCTTTGAACTCAGGACTGCATCCAAGGGGCAAGTGTTGAGCAGAGATGGGACTGAGACATTGGGATGAGGTCCCTTACACCACATCCACCTGTGCCTGTGAACTTCTGATCCTTCCTACCAGACAGCCCTCAGCAATTTCTGAAGGTGCCAGGGGGCTCAAACCACCAAAGTGAGGCACAGAAGGAAAATAAAAGAGCAGACAACTTAAAACCAAGTGGATTAATTAAATAATCTATATATTTACCAGTGATAATTCTACAGTAAAAAGCCTCTGGGGTTAGACATTTTATAGGGATTTTAATTCCTTAATTTGGAAGGTTTGAAGCCCTGAGGATTGTTACTCTTTTTGGTTTTTTAAGTGATTTTGTGGAATTGTCATGGTGCAGGCTTTGTCTTTTGGGTTGTTTGCTGTCAATACAAACATCTTTCAAGGACAAGCTGTAAGACACTCCTACTGTCGTATTACAATGTAGTTCATTGATTTTTGTAGTGCTTAATGATCTAGAGGTACACATACTGATCTGGAAGATTAGGAAATCTGGGCTACATTTGCTGCCTCACAAAAAAAGCATCCTTTTTCTATAACTGGGATAAGAGACTTGTTTATCAAACTTTGCATTTTGTTGTCTGATCTACCGCTATGGTGAAAAATATTCTGTGCAAGAATTAAGTACTGATTATTACAATGGTCATGTATTAATTCTAAATGTGGGTAAATACATTGCATCTATACACTGAGTAACACTAATTCTGAAGATGAACAAAAAAATAGAAAACATATAAATCTCACTCACCCTTACTCTCCCTTCTTATTTGTCCCAAATGATCTCCTTAAAATATAACTCCTGTCCCAGATTTTACATCTTTATCATTGGGAAACACAAGCTCAAATATATTTTTGTTTTCCTCCTCACTTTCTTTTCCCATTCACACCTCTCCTCCCACTCCTTTCAACTGTGCTTGTCAGAAATGAGAGTCTAATTCCGAAGTAAGAATGTAAAGCCTAAATGGTAGGCTTTTCCAAAACGTGGCTTACTGGAGTTGTAACATAATGACAATGGATAGAGACATAAAACTCTTAATTCTCCTGCAAGGAACCTGAAAAGGTTTAAGATGAAAATGTCAGTGAATTCACTGTTTAAGTAGAAGTGTAAGCTGTGTGCAAACCCCAGATGGACATTTTTGTATCGAAGAAAAATGGTAGCAAGGTTAAAAACAGTGGCATTGCAATTGTATCTTGAGCCTGAGGAAGTTCTGTTTTCCTTGTTATGATACCGCTGTTAGTGTCTGTGTTAGCTTGAGTCTTCCAGTAGAACAGAACAAAATTGCAAATCATATAAAAAACCCAAACCAAAACAAGAACCACACAGTTTTTTTATTTCTATTTTTCTTTTTGGATAAAAATAAAGAAATCTTTCCACACCAAGAGGGAACAGGAACACAGCATTATGTTTTGCTTTTAGGCACTTTCGGGAGGGAACAAAGTACAGGCAAACAAAATGCCTAAACTAAATGAGAGTTAAACTTACCTTGTGGAAAAAGGGAATCAGAAGCTAGAAACGATATTTGCTCTAAGCAGTGATATGCTATAGGTAAGACTGGTTTTGTCCCAGCCTCCAAGAAGTCCTCTGTCTTTGAGTGCTCCCACAGGAGGGGAGGAGGAGAAATCAGCCAAATAAGTAATATTTCCTGCCATTTAACTCATAAACATTTTGCATAGCCAAGGTGAGGTGAAAGCACTGCTTAGAAAGCTGGCAATATCGAATTGATCTGAAGGGGAGTATCTTTTTGATTTATCTGTACTAAGTTATATATTCTTGTAGGAATGGGTTGGACAAGCTCTGGGTGGGTGGGGGAAATGGCTATTTCCAGGAGTGAGGTGCTGATGTTGCTCAGAGGAGCAGCAGACCTGTGTGACAGATGGGAGCATTTGCTCCAGAGGTGATAGAAAGGCTTTTCAAAAAGATCGGGCAGATTTAGCTGCTGGACAACGAGTCATAGCAAGCCAAACATAGAAACTTCAAGGACATAGTGGGCAAGACTGGAATTGGATTGAAACCTTTTCCTTTCTTTTTTGGGTGGGAGTTAAGTGGTGGAATATTTTTATTTCGTTGGTCTGGGTTTGGGGGGGGTGTTCTTATTTATTTATTTAATTTGTTACCTATTTGGCGTATGTGTCTTTAAAAGCTTCTAGTTTTTATTCAAGTGAAGTTATGACCTTTCTTCCCTATCTTTTCCATGAATCTCCTTCAAAAACTGGGCAGACCAACTTCAGCTTCAGCTTCAGCTGTAGTTGTGTTTCTCTCAGAGTTACACTTTCCTGGAAATAGGTCGGTATTTTTCCTTAAAAGTGTACTCTCTTTTGGCAGATATTACTATATTAGTTTGACAGTGTTATTGTACAGTGACTGTTAGAGGTACCAGTCTCTGTGGAACATGTCAGTATACTGTAAAAATACCTGCTATTTTAATAAATCAAATTAATTGCAGGGGCAAATATTATTCTTACAGAGAAGTATTGCAGAAAAGGAAGGGATAAGTCATGGCTCACAACAATGTTTTAGCCTCTATCCAGAGAGTCAATGTGTGTGGGAGACATCTGAGGCAAAGAAAGCGTCTCAAATATCCCTCTAGTCTGGTTGCAAAATTTTAGAGAGAAGCTTCCCAGATCCACCCTTAGCACATCAGAGTCCTGGGGTGGTCTCACCTGCATAATGGTTGTTTTATTCATTTTTCTAAGAGAATTACTACAGAGCTGGATGAGAAGAGTTTATTACATTGCTTTTCCCCATATCCCAGGCAGAATATCAGTTTAGAGACCGCCCCAATGTCTTTCCTGAGGTCTTCAGAGGCCACACAGAAGAGCTTCTGTGGAACTGACACCTTCTCTGCATGGAAGGGTTGAGTTTTGTGGCAAGAGGCTACTTCCCTTTATGCTGCAGAATGGACAATGCAAGCCAATAGAAACACGCATCCATTGTACAGCATGAAAGAGGCTTCTCTGCAAAGTCTGTTTGTTTTCCTTTGTGTCTTCTCCACTGCCAAACACAGACTTCTTCTGCTCCTTCTCTCTCATCACCAGCTCCCACTCAGTGTGCCTCCTTAGCATGCTCTGTGATGGTGACACACACTCCATTGAACCCTGCTGGAGTCTGAAATTCCCCAGCATGAGACAAATAAACAGCCTTTTTTTTGGTTTTTCTTTTTCTTTTTCTTTTTTGTCTGACTTCCCAGACTGACATGCTGTAAAATAAAATAAACAAGGATTTTGAAACCTACGTTGATCAACACTGGTGTGGAATGCAGAAAATATGTTGTGAAACAAATGCTTTGAATTAGGACAAATGCAAAGGCTTAGGGCTGATTAATAGCTACTGCAGTCAAAGACTTCTGAGATTTTTTTTCAGTGCTGTGGGCCAGGATAGAATTTCAAACATATTAATTAGCAATAGTGTGCATGTTTGTTGCTGAACCACTAAGCAAAGGAAAGTAAGTGCTAGAACAAGCCAAGAAATACTTTTGGATACTCTGTTACAAAGAAATCAAAGCAAGAGTACCACTGTCAGCCTCTGCATTAATTGGCCTGTAGGAGAGGGTGACTTTGAAGATAGGGAGGAATGAAAGACTGATAGACTAAGGATAGATTTCACTTGCTAGTCATCCACCAATATTTGATTGATGGATTGATTCAGTCTGACTGATGAAAACCTCTATCAGCCTTCTGCTGCATCAAGATACAAACATGTCCAAACAGGTAAAAATGTTCATCTGAATAAACTAGTCATCCTAGTGGTGTATGAATAGGATCTCTACAACAGCTGGGAAAATCCTTCACTGTACAAATAATATTTTCTTCTTTGATGAATTTTGTGAATTTTTGGTGAATTTTTGCATATAGGTTTGAGAAACGTGGAATTCTATTTTATTTTTAATCAAACTATTCATTAGGAATGGGTTGATTAGTCCTCCTTTTTATCTCCTCCTTGGACTGGGATTTCACATGATGAAGACAGAGGTAACAATAGAAAGTTGTTGAGCCTTTATTATCTCTTCACCCAAAGCTAGTCAGAGGTGAGGAGCTGGCTGCCAACCAGAAAAATCACCTGCCTTCATGAGCTGGTAACTGAGTAACTGATTATCTGACAAAGAAATCTGGTGATTACAAAGGAAAAGGTCTTAAGTTCTTCTGTCATCTCATTTATTGGGAAGAAGTGCTCTGCTACCTCAGTGGCTGCAGGAATAAGATGGGATGCCAGGTGCTTAAGGGAAATCAATGCAAATCTATATACAAGGGGAAGGAAGAAAGATCCTGAAAGCCTAAAAGGACTCAGATGAATGCTCAAGAACAGGGAAAAAAACTTAGGTAAGTGAATGCCTATACTTATAGCACTATTTCCTTTAGCTCCATTTACCTTTTCTCCTAAAGCATAGGCCAAAGGCATAAAAACCCTTTGAGAAGCTGTTGTGTCACATGTTTCACAGCATCTGTGAAGAGGTGAACTATGATCCAGAGCCTTTACAAAGCTGGTGAAAAATCATAAGCTCAAGTAACTGAACTGGTGCTGATCCTGCTCCCTTGCTTTACCAGCTGAAACCAAAGTGCCCAAGTTGGAAGAGAATTGAAACATGCTCTGGATGTTGAAGCAGAGACCTTTTTCCACTGTGGTGGGACCCACCACTGTAAACTTGAAAGTGTTTGCCAAGAGACAATTAGTAGGCCCCTGGTCTCCATAATATTGACACCACTGAGAAGTTTCTCCATCTGATTTCTCTCCAGTACGGAGCAGAAGCAGATATTTAAAAGTCCTCTGAAATTTGTTGAGCGCCAGTTCAGGGCAGGAGATCCATGGTGGGGAAAGGAAGATGTGCCTGTGAAACTACTCTGCAAGGCAGTGAGGCTGGGAAATATTTTCAGTTCTGACCACATGGTGCTGCTTTATCTGGGAAGATGTCTAACTGTTCAGAGTTGCAAAAAAAATATACCTTCAGCCTCCCCTGGTAGAAGAGAGTCCAGCAATAAAGATATTGCCAGTTTCAAACCAGGCATAGTGAGAGAAGCAGAAGTGAGTACAGATACATCCAGAAATGGCATTGTTAAGGCTCCATCTCCTGGAGTCATGCAATTATGCAAAACACTCATGGTTTCACGGTTTGTTCTTTTAACACCTTGCCTTGTCATGGTTGAAAAGACAAGTTGGAAATGGCTCTAGAGTACAAGGCAAGCAAAGGTAACCACAGAGTTCGCTGGCTGGTTGGTTTTCAATCACGTGATTCAGACAAGGGGGCAGGCAGTTCAGGAATGCTTTTCTTCAGCAGTATCTAGAGGATTCTGTAGCAAGCACAAGCAGCAACTTTCATGAGCTCTACATCTGACCCCTTGCTGCTGTGATACTATTTTTCTTCATACCAGTACTATGTGAATGTTAACACTATTTGGGGGTGTTCCAAGGCCAGCAGAGCCCCATGGCACAGGACTCTATTGTACCATATGGAACTGTTTTAAGTGCTGAGCAACCACTGCCTGAGAATCCAGCTCTTCCCTTCTGGTCACTTCTGGAAACAAAAGTCAAAAAATGTTTTAAACCACAACTTGCTCCTGCAAAACCTCAGCCATGCAGCACACACGTCCATCCGTACCAGCACAGCACTCCCCCACAGGCCAGACCTGGCTCTAAGACCCAACTGCTGTGGATGCATTTTGCATCTGTTAACACCACACCTGTCAGGAAAGTGGACCATTACCTGCGATTACTCCAGCTTAAAATATTGTGTTGGGGCTCCATAAGTAAGGACATCAAACTGGTAATGAAATCTATAGCACTCAAGGAAGTTACAGTTTTATCATAACAGTAAAGGTTTCTCATATTCTCTGTTTTAGTCAGTATGTGCCATACAGTGGCTGATGGCTGTTTTCCTACAGCTTTCCTTTTTAAACAAATAACATGCTGAATTTTATGTTGTAAACACTGATTTTACTAATTGTAATATTTTTTTCCATGAACCTTTCTGCTGTTGCTGCAATTATTAACCAGGTTGATTTTTCCAGTAACAATTTGTATCAAGATATTAGATCCTAATCAGTTCCAAGAAGCATACACACCTATCTTCCACTGTTTTTGAAGTGTGATTGCAAATACAGTATTTTGCTTTCTAAGCTATAAAAGCTTTTTTAAAAGTTCAAATATACTTAATCCATAAAACTAATTTATGGCTGTGCAAGTAGGAGAAACAAAGGTTACCAATTAATGGCCTGAGTTATTTAAAAATTACTGAGGTAGGCACTTTTACTCCCAATTTTTGATGACTTTTCACATGCAAATGTTGGCCTACATTGTACATGAGCTTACTAAAGGTAGACTCATGCAGATACGGAAATCCTTGCACAGTACTGAAAAGATAGATTTAATGCACACTCTGACTAAACCATAATGTTATGGTGGCCTAAAGTACATCTGTTATGCATGTGCATTACTCTAATCACATGAATGGCTGAGAAAAAGTCTGGGAAAAAAATTCTGGGCCCAATAAAGTAAATGCCAATTTACCTCTCATTGACTTGAGATAAGGAACAGGTTTTCACTGCCTTGCAATGTTTCATGACTGGCATCATCAGCATGAGATACAGTAAGAACTGCTTTATTTCATCAGTAGTGTTACTTAATCTCCTGAAGTTTCCTACATATTTCTTTTTATTTCTTTAAACAGTTACTTTCCCCCTTTGATACCCATTAAGTATATTGCTCTTTATGGGACCAAATTTAGTAAAACACCTACACGTATGTTTAATATCAAAGACCTCTGAAGCCTATTTACTGAATAGCAGTGTGCTGAATGTTTGGGGTTTTTTAATTAGACACATATCTAAAATTCGACTGGATTATGTTCTTACCTGTCGTAACAGTGATAAGACACAGCAATGTGTTTGATTATGTTTTCTTGATGGTTGCTGAAACTAGTGTAAACAGTGTAATTCTACTGAGATATTACAAAAGTATCATCTTGGGGAGCACATTGAGACAAAAAAACTAAGGAAGAGAGTGGTGGGAACTCTGCATCACCCACGCCCTTCCACAGGATGTTTTATTTATAGAAGCAGGACACAGACACACTAGACTGAAGACTAGTCAACAGCAGGACACATTATGAAACGGCAAAATAAATGCCTTCTTAGAGGTTTTCATAGACACACTCCAGAAGAACATCTGTGGATCCAGAGAGTGGATTAAGCCCTCCCTAATCATAGTATTTTATGTGAATAATATTGAAGACTTTAGCCTTGATCTGGTAATAAAAGCTTGATTTTATTTATGCAAATACTATTGGTTTATTAGGTACCCTTAACTCTAGATCACAGACCAGGAAAGAGAAGGGAAGGGATGAAAAACTACTGCTTATTCACAGCTTTAAAGGAAGTCTTTAAGGCATTTTGTTCTGGGAGGTGAAATTATCTATTCCCCAAAAGGTTCAGTGCAGAGTAGCTGAGCTTTTTTAATTGGTTCAAATTACACTTAAGCTTTGAGATTTTTCTTTCGTTCTCTCTCTCCTATTTAATCTCTTTCTTTCTCTCTTTCCTCTTTCCTCTTTCCTCTTTCTCTCTCTTTCCTGCCTTCCTTCGTTCCTTCTTTTCCTGCTTTTCCTTCTTTCTTCCTTTCTTTCTCTCACAGGTTTGTATTTTTTTCCTTCTATATCCTACTACAAACAGTCTCAAAATATTCCTGATGGACTGAGGCTTCACAAGGAGAATAATAGGCATAATAACTATCATACAGTTAGAGTGGAAAAGAGGCATGCTGGGTATATCTGTCTCCCCATAGATGCTGTTCCATTTTTATTCAAGTGGAAATTGCAAGAGTTGTGTAGATGGGTCCTCTGAAGATCTCTGAATCAAACCAGTTTTAATTAATCTTATCAATCATTTCAGAATAATCAAATTAATGAAAAGAATGTGGTTGACTCTTTGATTCCAGCAGCAGCTACATTTTATCATATGAAAAAATGGCTTTTCCCTTTGTATTCTAAATGACTG
This sequence comes from Platysteira castanea, assembly GCA_013397175.1. Classification (NCBI taxonomy): domain Eukaryota; kingdom Metazoa; phylum Chordata; class Aves; order Passeriformes; genus Platysteira; species Platysteira castanea. The sequence goes on along the minus strand of VYXC01009628.1, from coordinate 18,592 downwards.
AAATTTGAAAAATAGATTTGTTAACTTCATAAAGGGCAGTAAATGTTATTACAAAAGTGGTTGGTTAACTTGTCACTGTTCTGTTCTGAGGTTTGGAGTAACACTTACAATAGGATTATTGATATAAATAGCATCTTTTTAGGAGGAGGAAGGCAACATGTTCCTTTGCAGCAGTTCATTTATTAAAATCTCAAGTAATCTTCACCCTTTCAAAAGATGGGAGCTCCCTGAAAATAAAGGGTATATTAATGAGGGGCGTATAACTCATCGAGCTTAGAGATATTCTATCGCTCTTTAGGACCATAAAATGGATTTTTGATAGAGTCAGGTATATGATGAAGAGCCGTGGTTGCTGTGTGGCACTCTGCAAAAGCAACGGGAGTACCTAGCCCATCTGCTAACTGCAATTTAATAGCTTGACTTCTGGCACATTGCTGGCAGAAAAAGTGACAAGTACTGCTTTATACACTGAGCAATGTGCACTCCACACTAGTTCCATTTTATTTAGACAGTAAACTCCTTGCGGCAAGGTATCTTTCTGTGCTGTGTTTGTCAAATACTTTGCACAATGAGGCTCTACGTTTGGGACAAGATCTTTCTACACAGTGCAGAGATGCCCAGGCCAGCAGCACCTGAGCTCCTGCTGGGAGCAGAGGCAGCCCAGCTACAGCTCCATAGAGCTCTGCTTGCATGGCTGAGAAAGTCCCAGCCTCTTGCGTGTCTCTGACAAGGATGGTGCTGCACCATGTCACTGTTCCCACATGCCACCAGCTGCTGTGGGATCCGTGTTGGGAGAGATGTGCCAGCTTGGATCTCCCCTAGCTCAGGCGCCTTTGTGCCATGACTTGTATCCCAGGACAGAATGGCACTTAGCCTCCAAGGTGCTACAGTGAAACTGCTAAAAAACACAGCCCTGCAGACACTGCTCCGTGACCTGCACCCCAAGCAAATCTGCACAAGCAGGTCCTTTTGGTAGACACATCCAAACCATCCCAGGTCTCCTGCCTGTTTGGGACTCCTGGTTCCACCATGTGCCTGTTCGTGCGAAACTTTTATGCGTGGAAGTACCACCAGGGATTTCACCAGATGGTATTACGTGTCTAATCTATTTAAACTGGATTATGGTGCTCTCTTGATTGTATGTCTGAGCATTCTGTGCTTTATAGGGTGTTGCTCAAATTGGTTTCAATGGGATTAAAGAGCTTTCAGAAGCTGTTTCAATAGGAATTTGACCCAATTTTTTTGGTGCTATAAGATCTACTCTGGCCATAGAAATTTATTGATGTCCTGCAGATCCAGGATGTGTTGGTTCCCCTCTCTGACTTTGTGTTTCAGGGTTGACCTGTATGTTTTCAGTGGCACATTCTGGATTTCATTTCTCTCCTCGCCTTTTTTTCTGTACCTTGCAACTCATCCCTGCTTTGTGAATACCAGTACTGTTTGGGCAATGCACTAGTGACAGGTGACAGTGAAGTGTCTTTCTGAAGTGCTGATGCCAATACTGTGATGTGGTAATACTACAGCAACATTCACAGCATTAGTCTCAAGTCCCCCTTTTTCTACAGACATGATGTTTTCCCATCTCTGGTTCTTACCTTTCACAGAATCTTTCTATGTGTTCCCTTAGAGCTGGGAGGCTGCTAGCTGCACTTCTCCCAAATGAGAGAAGGAGAAGGGAGAAGCAGGAGAACGGCACATGCTCCTCTCTGCACAGCTCTGCAGCTGTGCCAATTATTGAGCTGCTAACAGGTTGTAGCAAAAGAGCAGGTGTAGGAACGAGGGTCGGGTAGAGTTGGAGATGAACAGGACAAACGGTGACGAGAGATCTCTGAAGTCAGGTCTTGGAGCATGCGGTTTATTGCAAAGGGTGTGAGTGCATGGGCCCTGCTTGGAGCTGCCAGCCACAGCTCAGAGCAGGCCCGAAAAGAGCGAGAGCAAGAGAGCGAGAGCAAGAGAGCTCAGAGCAAGAACAAGAACTGTAAGAGCAAGAACTAAGAGAAGTTCTTGTTAGAATACAATAAATCTTCTCTTGTGCTGAATATTCTAATTTTCACTAACCAATCTAGTACAAGATACAAATCCTATAGCATTTACATACAGCCTATAAGAATCATTACATTACCATACTGTGTTACATTTTAAACCCTAAAAACTACTCTTTGGACCCCTTTTATCAAGCTAGTAGGGTCTTCTCTGACCCTTGGACCTGTCTGCAAGCAGAGGGCATTGTTCAATCAGAAGGGGATTACCTTCAGCCGGCCATACCATTGTTTTCCAGTTGTTCAGTAACTAAGGCTTGGTATCTCAAAGCTTGTTTTCATTTCAATCTCACTTATAGTTTCTATATTCTCAAAATCTTTTGCCAGACAATCGTATTTATAAGGCCTTCCTGTTTCATCTTCCCCAACAAGCAGGAGAGGGAAGGAGGCCATGCCAGGGAGGGAAAGCCTGTATCACAAGAGATTTGAGTGGAAAAAGGGTCCAGGTACCTCTGGTAACACCTTGTTAATATCCTTTCAAGTGATGGATGCAAGAACTAAGGATGTTCAACCTAAGTTGAACTATTTTTTCTTTTCCAAGGAATCTTTCTTTCTAAAAAACTTTTAAAATACAGCTTAGAAATGGAGAGTACCACAAATATCAAGCAAAAGTAAACTAAATATTTTTACCATTTCAAATCATTCTAATTGAATGAGAAGGCTGTGTATAGAACTGTAATTCTGTCCAGAGGCTGCTTGTCAAGTCGTGTTTTTATTGTAATTACCTGATTTGTTCAGCTTTAATCGTATTTACTTTTGAAGGTCAGCTGTCCTGCTCTGAAATGGTTATTGAAGGCTGTGAGAATACACTACACCCATTGGGAGAAAAGCAAAGACCACATATGCTCTTTTAATTTTGACTTCACAGCAGAAGAGGTAGTATGTTCCCTCACTTCTTAGCAGTCCATATTCCTTCATCAATACTATTTATTATTTGGTACATAATGAATCCTAGAAGTCCTGTTTGTGACTGGTCTCCAGTGAATGCTTTGATATATATGTCCATAATGAGCATCAACCCATACTTCAGAGATTTTATAATTTGAGGAGGCAAAACAAGGCACAAGAAAGTATCTTTCTCTTCATAGCACTTATGTAACAGCAAAGGCACAAAATGTTGGGCTATATCCTTCACTTAACATCATAATCACAGAGTTTTCAGCTCTCTCTACATCACAGGAGTGTGTAGGTGAACAAACTATGTTCTGTCTTCCTGTCTTGGTACGGAAAAATACTTAGTCTACCTTCCCCAAAATCATTCCTACAAACTGGAAGAAGACCAATAAGTCTTAACAGTGAACTTATAAGCAATCAAATATACAGTATGAGTTTTCAAAGTTGTTCCAAGACTTTTTTGTTGTTGTTGTTGTTTACAGTTGGATAATGTTACAAACTTAGCTGTCTCAAAAAGATACAAAGAAGAAAGTAAACCTGTTCCCCTAGGAAGATGAGAAGTATTTGTATTATGCCTCCACCTCAAAAACAGTTTCAGGTTGAAAGCTAAACTTTGAGCCTCTAATCATTGGTGTTGGAATACCCTGCAAGGCAGACCTTTATGATTCAATTACCACATACAACAAAGGAAAGAGAGCAGGTTTAATCTTACATTTTAAAATAAAACTTCTTTTTTTTTTTTTTTTTTTTTTTTTTTCAAGTTTAGCTCATTGTTCTCTTTGCTCTGCAGTCCTTTTTTCAGTTTATCAGTTTTGTCTTCAGTTTCGTTTCCAAACTCTGGCCATGCAATGGAAAACCATAACTGCAAAGAGGGCTCAGTGGCACCTGACTTGTGTGTTTTTCCATGGAACAGCCATTTTGTGTGCAGCCTGCTGATTAACTGTGCTGCAGCTTAAATCCAGCAGAGGAAAACCCCAAATAACAAAATAACCTAACACATAAAACCAGCAGTAGACTTTTAAATACACTTCATTATTTTTTAAAGCCCTTGTGTTCCTTACAGTTTGAAAGGAACGTTAATATATTCATAAGCACTAACCTTAAGTCAGTGTTGCGTGCTCAAGCATAAATTTTATTATCAGTGGATCTACTGCAGTTCTTGGAAGAGGGAAAGTTGCTGAGTACTAACATTGTTGGCAGCTTCTTGTTGAATATAAGAACTTTCTTAGAGCTACCTAAAGAGAAAGACTTTGTAACTCCTTTCTCACCTTCATCTTCTCGATTACCCTCTCCCCTGTTCCTAACCATATTTAATCACTATTTCAAGTAAAATTCTTCTTTACTTTTAAGGAAAAATCTCCTAACAAACTTAAATTTCTGCATTAAATTTATCTTTAAGGTATGAGGACAATAATTTTCCCAAGTAAATAATCTATGCTATTTTCATTTTGTAGTGGACTGGATCTTTCTCCAAAGCATGCTGGATTAGAATAAAATTTCTAGCTGGTTATTCAGCTCAAGTAGTTGGATACTGTGTTACTCAGTGGAATAGTGAAAAAATTGAATGGAAAAACTCACCCACTTCTTTGTCCAAAGTGGGAAAGATGGGACTAATTACACTTCTACCAATCTTAAAAACAGTTGTATTAAATTTTCATATGTTTACCTATGAATGCACTATTCAGGTGAGTGGTCCTTTCTGAAAACTTAAAAAAATCCTACTATAGTATCTCCATTTCTGGGCTTGCATGAGCCTTTTTGACCCCCTGTTCAAAGGAGATATATTTCCAGTTTCTTTTCTAGTGAGATTCTTAGAGGACTGGAATGAGGATTTTGTACATCGTCAGTTCACATTAGCAAAGCTGGGCAGAGGAAATGACACCACACCCGCTTATGCAAAGCATATTATATATCCATAGGCACACCTCAACAGCATTAAACCATAATCTAAAGAAACCGGAGGAAGTGTGGGACAGGGAGAATTAGGTCCATCACAGGGTTTATCCCGGTTCCCCCAGGTCCTCACAGTAACTCCCTGTGGCAGTTTGAGGTCTATCAGCACAGTATTTCCGGCAGCACACGCCTCCTCATCTACTGCTGGCTCAAAACATGACTAGAAGAGCCCTAAAGGAAGCAGAAACAAGGTAAACCATGTAAATAAGGATACCGTGGTTCATCTCAGCTGTGGCCTCCTCCTGCACAAGAAAAATACGCCCTGTTGAAAACCTGGACTCTTTCACCTTGCATTAAATGTTGTACATGTCAAAGGACTATTTACACAGAAAGAAGACCAAGTCTGGGCTATTCTGTTTACTGGAGTATCAAGGGGTTGCATCTAGAACTCCTTTGCCTAGTGACATTTTAACATCAGCCCAAGATATACAGGAAGATGCTGATTCCATAATAAAGAAAGCTAAAATCTAGGAATAAGGCCTTTTCCTTTCATCACTATGAGACAGTAATGCTGGAACTAGACTTTAAAAAAAAAGAAAAAAAAAGGTATTCTAGTTAGAACTGAGGTAACTATTTCCTTCAGTAAAATCCCTTCCCTAAAATTGGCCTGTATCCAGTAATAGTGCAAATAGTGACAGAACTGCCAATACTCCACTTTCTGACAAATATAATGTTATCCCAAAATCAGACCCAATTCTTTACATTTATATGTGAATAAAGAGCAGCTTTCTTCACGTCAACTGCTCCACAGTTTACCCACCTTCATCTCTGACTTCTTTTTCATAAAGGATATGTCATAATGATATGTTCAAATATGGGATTATGGGGTTAAATTAGGCAAACTCTTAAAAAAAAAATTCTATTATACACAATTCCGTACATTGTTACCTTCCTTTCAAACTGTAACCGTATATTTTGTTTTCAAACTTAGAACTCTTACTCTTTGTTAAACTGTATAGTTAACAATTTCAAACTGTACCATGTCTCCTCCCACACTTAGAAAGCTTTTGTTCACTGCTTCATCACTATCTGCATGTAGAGACAGGCAACCACAGTCTGTGGGCTACAATTATAATGGCACATGAGATAAGATCACCGGATCAGCTACATGCTACAAACACATCTGAAATTTTCCATGCTTCAGAACTACCAGGAGGCTTGGTAATCTTATGAGTATTAGGAAACTCTTACTTATTACAATGGGTTCTAGTTATGCCAAGGAAAAATTGTCTTGCATGGAGAACTTGACACCTGAAATATAAAAAAAAAGGGCGACCAGAAGTGATAAAAAAGTAAGAGCAGAGATAAAAATGGCAACATGAAATTAGGCCGAAAAAAAAAATAGAGAGAGAGAGAGAATTAAGTACATATTCATACTACTAATCCCTTCAGAAGAGAGAATTTCACCAAACCCTGATGTTTCTAGGTTCAGCGTTTCTGCCAGAAACTTCCCTGACTTGAGTTTGAAGGCAGTACTTAGCATTTGTGTGGCACAGGGGATGGAGAAGAGGTGGTATGCCTTTTAAAAATAAGGGGTAACCAGTGGCTAATGATGCAGTCATTTCCCTTTTCAGCTTATATTTTTTAGATGATCTTACTAATCATGACTGGGTTTTTTTAAAGGCATGAGCTAACTGCTTTGCAAAAAATAAGAATAGAACCAAAACAGAATACAAATTCATAGGAAATTTACAAGACCTGAATTTCTGGGGACATTGTTACAAACTTATTGACTGCAAAGTCAGACAGGCCACTAGAAATCTGAGCCTCATTTCTCAGACATCTTAGGCCCTTGCAAGCCATATGCACTCCTCACTATGAAGATCAATTTTCTTTTTTTTTTTTTTAATTAAAATACCTATTCAAAAAAGACATAAGATCATGATTTGGTGCTTTGTTGTGTCAATTTGTCCCTCCCAACCAGTACTGTTAAAGATGTGCATCCTAACTTCTATCTGAATGGGACTACTGCCTTGTCACAAACTCTATTTTTCCTCTTAGATAGGACTAATTAGCTGTGTTCAGAACAGTTCATTTGAACAAGCTTAGCTACAACTGATCCAGGTCAGTTTGTGTGCCTGTCTCCACAATGTCTTGGTCACCTAGAATCTTCCACAGCTGCAATTCATTATTTCCCAGTTACTGATTCCCAGTACTGAAAATGCTCAATAGTAGTGGCCCAGTATTGATCCTTATGGTAATTTCCCAATGTTAGGATACAACTGTTCAACAGCAAGTCAGCATTACCCATTGACTACTGATGACTGTGATTTTGAAAGCTGTCAGGTGGCCAACTTTTAATCTCTTTAACATGTTCTTTATTGGTGTTGCGTAGCATTGACTCTATAATCAGAATATTATGCACCACTGATTTAAAGGTCTTTGAAGAGTCCATTACATTTAGAGAATATCCCATCAATCAATCCTCAAAAGTGAGCAGTGAAAATATACATTCTTCCTCAAGTGTAAAAGATGCTTATTTTCTATGAGTTGTTTCTGTTATTCTATTAGAAATGAAGAAGGCTGGTAGTATACCTCATAATCAGATAGGATACCATCTCCCTCATTTCCAAATGCAGGGACAGAAATATTTATTGAACTTTTCTATCCTTTTTTGCATACTAAATAATACTGCCACTTCCCCTCTACCGCATTTTGTTGCCATCTTGATGGAAGAAACCTTCCAAACATTTTAGATCTTCCAACATCTATTTGTCCTTTATCCTGTGTTTGTCTACTATGACAAATGTAGATTAATACACTTTTTCCTCCTTCTCTTGCATCAAAAAATGATTTATGGCCATGGATTTTTTTTAGAGAATTCCAACTTTTCGTTCATACGTTTTTTATGGATTTTGTTTAGGATTTTACCAACTTCTTTTCTTTAAATCACTATGTTGTGCGCATATATATACATCATTATCATCAATCAGTGTCAATGTGAAAGTTAGCGGCTTGATAAACAAAATCTCTTTGTGTTGCTTCTTACTAATCTTGTTACCTGATTGAATGAATATTGGAAAAATTGGTATGACAAGAGACCCTAAAATATGGAGCAAGCAGTTAAAATGACAGTCCCACAGAAGAGAGTCACTGAGGATGTATTAAAGGAAAAAGAGTTTATGTGGTTTACATGTAAGAACTAGGCAAGGGACACAGAAGAACCAGCAGAACTGAGAGCCACTGTGGTTTTTGCTTGCTGCTGTGAAGAGGGAACATTGAAGGTCTATAGGTTCTTTCCCAGATCCTGCTCTTGCCTTTGTAAATGGCTATTCTCCACACAGTTTCTTTCAGCAAAGGGAATTGTTTTTGTCATTATTTGCTTTCAAGCTGAGCCTTCAGTTTGTAATGAGTCTCGATTCATAACGAATTTTCCAGGTCTGACTTTGTCTATCTTTTTCTGAAAATCTCATTCACGGAAATTATCTTGAATAAGACTACAAACATAAATGACCTCTTCCAGTTACTGAAGCTTAAATTCTTGCTAGAACCTTTTCTGTAGTACATGCCCTGCCAGAGATACAGTTCCCTGCCCCGAGCTTGTAATTCCTCTGTGAATGAGGCAATCAGTACTTTTCCTTAAATTATCAATAAACCTAACATCTCATTTGATTTCGCTTTCTAGGATCTCTTCATGGTCATCTGTGTTAGTATACTAAAGAGATAAAGCAAGCGCAAACCTGCTACTTTAACCCTTTTTTAAGTACAAACCACTTTCACAATATTTTTTCACAGTAGCATGTCAATTAAGCATGTAATGTGTCAAGTAAATGCGGTGGACATGCCATTTTCAAATCAAAGCTTTTTTTCTCCTAATCAAATCCTTTTAAACCAGCCAAGCGGAGATACAGTTGGCACTAGTATCCCATCTCATGATCTCTTGTGCCCCTACTAGGTCTGACCAGCATGTTTGACAGCTGTTTGTAACTCCTACTTATTTTTGGCCTTTGCCAGCCTTTCTTTTTTAACAACTGAGGGAACTCATGCACTCCTCCTAGCTGACTTCCTGAGGCAACAGCATGTGGAATGATCCTACCCAACAATCTCATTTCACCATATATAATGTAACTGTGCTTTGGATTGAGGCTACCCTATATTCAGTGTAATCAAATCAGGTTCACTGATCCTTAGACAACCACTGGTAGTTCCAGCCAGAAGGGAATTAATTTTTATGCTATGAAGAAGTCTAGTAGGTCTATATATTTGAATTGTAGTTCAAAAGAAAAGCATTTGGAAATATTTGCAATGAGCATCCTTTGATTACAATGGGACCAAGATTTTTTCTCTGACCAACTTTTTTGTTTCCATTTTGAAATGCAGAAGAATGGATAATCCATCAGTACTGTCTACACAGTTCAAGAACTATTGTCAAGACATATAAAAAATGTCTGAAATGTGAAGGCCTGACACAATGCACATTTATGTCAATAACAGTGCATTTTTCTACAGAAGTCATGGACTTTGCATCAGATTTCATCACAAAGGAAATGATAAAATGCTTGAGAACTCCACTCCTGTTCTGTTAAATTAAATGAAATTGCTATAGATCAAAGGAAAGCCCAAATAGTTAGTATGGAGAAACAATAGGATTGTGCATCCTTAAAGAAAATGGAAAATAGTAATCATATTCAGAAGAAAAATGCAATAAAGAAAACAATTTGACGTAATATTCTGTTGGCAAAAAAAGATATCTCATTTTCAATTTAATATTAAAAAATTGCTCACATTAATTCTCTTCAGTTTTCCAATATACATGTATGAGCTGCAGATTGAGCTGTGCAATTCATCATAAGTGTTATTTGCCAATATAATGTCCAGACTACTGACTCTGACAAGAGGGAACAACTTACTTGATACTTTACATCCTTCATATTCTCAGTTCCTTACTTCCTATGTATGTTACAGTTTAGTAGTGTTATTTAGTTCATTAAAAAAAATAAAATAAAATTTATGGAGAATGGTTGAAATTGCCTGCCAGTGTCTTTTATAAGCAGTAGTGCAAAGAGTATGTGAAGACCAAAGTGAGGGAATAGCAAAGACTAGGAGTACTCCAAACACATTTTACATTGTCTGAATATCAGTCCACGAAATGTGTACATTATTTGTTTCTCATCAGGTGATTTCACTTCTTTACTCAAGTAGTTCAGTTGTTAGTATCATTCAGATAGATAGGTGAGAAAAATTACTTTAAAAAAGATTAAACAAACGTGCCAAGAATGGTTCAGGTAGACCTCTGCCCAAATGGAAGAATATGGACAAAATGATCCCTTCATCAAATTACAGCTGTCCAGGATGTTTTTTATCTCCAGTTTTCAGGCAGTGTCCAGATTCCATAACCTAGCTCAAGTCCTAACTCTGCTGTCTGTGTACTTAAAAATTTTGGGGAGAATCTGAATGGAACATATTTGTTAAAAACTGAATCTGTAGAGTGCCAAAATTCAGTTTCACTGAGACTCCTGCTTGTTGCCATAACGCCAACTTATATTATCTTTCAAAATAGAAATGGGAGAGTCAACATAGACGACACTGAAAGAACGAACTTGTTTTCTTTTGGAGTTTCACTGTGTATTTGCTCTTTCCACAGCCTGGCTGCATCACAGGTGCCATCGCTGTGTGTCCTTTAGGTTACTGTGATCCCACACATTGATGGACATTTGGTTGTGACACCGTAGATGAATAAACACAAGCTTTTTAGTCTCTAAAGTAGGAAAGATATTTAAGGTTACAATTTTGGTGTAGAATAATGTGCATTGAGATTTCAGGCATCACAGAATGTCAAGTAAGTGTAGGATTGGTTTTGGGGCTGATTTTCTACTCTAGTGCAGTCTTTGGCAGAACCATGGTTTGAACTTAGACCTCCCATATCATAGGCAATATTGTACCAACCCAAATATCAGCCTGTTGCAGTACATATCACAAATACAGCTCTTAATTGGGCTACAGAAATCTGTTCAGTCAAGAAGGAAGACATGTTCCAGACACAGGTAAAAAAAGCAGTTTCACAGGGTAGCAGGCTGCCATACACACAGAAACAACACAGGCCCCAGTGCCCATTTCTACCTGTGCCTCTGTGGACACCACGATGGCTGCAGCTGCCACCTGAGAAGCAGCGACCAAATTTATGATCCGATCATGCTTCTCTCAACCAGGTCCAGGTTTTCCTTTCTTACAGACAGTGACTGTTCTTACCCCTCGCTTCTGGATCAATAAAACTAATTTTCTGCCTACTCTGCTGAGCACCCCTGACTTGCCTCTGCCACCAGCTTAGTTCTTACCACTTCAAAACTATTAAGAATAAATAGATGGGCATACAACCCAGCCTACAGCCTGAATAGCAATTTGCCTTTCTTTTTTTAGAAGTAAATAACAAAGACATTTTTTTCTGTCCCTGTTTGTACCATATGCTGGCTTCTCATACACAAAACAATTCACTGGAAATAGAACTCATCTCGTTTTTGAAGTACTTTCATTCTTTACATTAATCAGAAGTTAATCAGGGTAAGTGGAAGTCCTACATTCCCAGAATGGCCCCAGAAAGTATTCAGGAAGCAGAAGCTATGCTGGTACTCTTCCGCAAAAGGTTCCCATGACAAGAGAACAGCTCCTTCTGCTAAGTCTTTTTTTTTTATTTTCTTTTTAACCAGATTGTTTCTGAGGTCATCTTGGGCAGCCAACAGTATGTGAGAGAAGAAAGAGAAGCTCAAAATCATCATAATAATACCAAAAGAGACTAATTTTCATATTACATAACTAAATGGGAAAGAAAGGAAATGAAGATAGCGTTGGATGAAATTAATGTAGTTGCAGCCCACTGTAGTCAGAGTAATCATCTTGTGCATGATTTAAAAAGGAGAGGGTGTTTTTTTTTTTCTTAATGGATCCGGCTGCAAGCAATTTTGAAGAAACTAAGTAGAATCAGTAACGATTGTCTAAGAAGGACGCAAATGTTGTTTGTTTCTTTCTTTCGGGGAGGAAATTAAATAATTAAATGACTCAGAATTCAAGACAGTCAGAATCCACAAACACAGCATTTGATAAGTCAATACAACCCAAAGGACTAGTTTTCCATGAGATGACCAAAATGTGGTATACAGAAAGTTTAACTTCAGCCTCAGAACTACCAATCATCTCCAGAATCCACCAACTCAGTGGGAAAATAAATCTTTCAGAATAGGGATTTTATCCGCCTGCTGGGATTTACATCCTTGGGCATCCCATGACTCTCCACTTTTGCCATTTCCTCACTAGGTTATGCCGTGTGACTATCACTCCTTCTTCACCTTCAGCTGCTGTAGTAGTTAATCCTGATGATTCTCACATAAACCTTCCAGTTTATTAATAAAACAACTACTCCATATTTTTAAAAAATATCAAATAATAGAATCAGTTAGAAACTAAAAGCAACAGCCACCGAGGCCCAAATTTAGGAACAAAAGCGGGTCCTGATCAAACTTGCAAGCTGATAAAGGGCTGAAATATACAGCTTGTCTAACAGGGATCCCTGGCTGTTCAGGCAACTGGCCTCCAGTATCTCATTTTCTCACACTGAAGTCTCCTTGTGATCCACACACCAGGGAATTATTTCCCATCTTGTACCTGTACCTGTATCTTGTATCTGTAGTGTACACAGCCCTTCACAATGTCCTGCTGTAGAAGGAGGGGGCCAGGTGAGAGGGGAAAGGAGAGGAGTTGGGTAATTTTTCCCAAAAGCTGTAGAACATTACTCCTTTTACCCCTCCAACTGAAATAATTTCAATCTGCCTGATGTGATTTACTGCATCAACTCATCCTTAAGGACTACAGTAATCAAGTTGTCCTTTAGTAACATGTAATTGTCACCTTTACCTCTACTGTCTTGTAACACAGGAAGGACCACCTAAAGCCATAAATGCTGGAGAAGATTTAAGGCTGTGAAACAAATCCTAGTGCAGCACCATATGTCTACCTCTCAGTTAAATAATTAAATGTCTCTTTCATTCCCTGAACAAACCAACCACCTCTGAACATTTCTTGATTGTCCCTCGCTCTCCTTGTTGCAAGGCAATGATGTGACTTTCATAATGAGTAATCCCACTGACAGCAACAGGACCATCCAACTGCTTGTACAGTCTTTGCAGATATGGTCTTGATTTGGCCAAATTCCCACATGATAGAGCTGTCACATACTGGACGACCACGATTTACTTTCTAAAGTGAAAACGAAGACAGAGAATGGACGAGAAAGGAATGATTATGGCAGATTAATTTCCTATCAGAGAAGACAGGTTATAAAGGGTAATGTTTCTTGGACCTTTGCGAATGCACCGCTTTGTAGCAGTCTGAAATGATATAAGGAAATAAAAACCATTACAGAGAGTGAGGGTCTTTGGCCTGCCTGTTCAATGGGCTCACTTTTTTGTTTTGTTTTGTTTTTTGTTTAGGGGGAGAAATTTCACTGTTTGCCTTGAAGATTATTAATTTTACTCTGAAATTTCAAAATCCTGTCTGTCAAAAAAATACTCTGGAATTTGTAAATATTAGACTGCTTGTATTCAGAGTACTTGTGACTTCTTCAAACTATTCTGCACATATGAACACTTCTTAGAAGGAAGTATAGAAATGTTTTGTTGATTCTTAGCACTTCTAACAGTTTAAATGTCATCCTGTAATCGCACTTATCAGTAGAGGTATCATTTCTCTTTTCCCATTTTAACGATAATTCATCTAAACTAATAAGCCATGCATCAGTTGGGTGTGACCACACTGAAATGAAATGTGGAGAAAACCATAAGTTGTTCAGCTGGAATATGTTATGCATAACCAGTTTTCAACTAAACACTAGTTTTCACAAACATGTTCTATCCAGTGGGTAAATCAACTTTTCTCCAAAAGATACCTTATGGATAAAGTGCATTCTCAATAGGTTGTTCTCCTGTGTTGCTGAGATAAACACTATGAATTTTATTGTACCAAATTCCAAATTCCAGTATCCAAACAAGTTAAATAGAATAAAAGACCAGAGAATTTGCAGATGATTTACCCCATGAATTGCAGCTGTGAATTGTCAGCTACTGGACAGTTGTTTTTCGTTCACTGACTACCTGTTGGAAATATTCTGATGTTATAAAAATCATACTTAATCACTCTTAGTTTGCCATCTACTCAGGATTAGTTCACTGCAAATAAACTAAAGTGGAATGAATTTTACTAGACTATGGCTAATTTTTCATGTTTATGTACAGTACCATAGTGACCTTGAGTTTACTTATGGTTTATAGTACAGATTTTTATTATGAAAAATGCAGATTTCTTTTTTTTTTTTTTTTTGTGAGTTATCTGGACCTTAAAATCTTCCATTTGGACAAACATTCCTACCAATAAATCATTCACTAGAATGATCAGATAAAGTGTACACGAAATATGAATGAACATAATTGAAATGAGTTTATTTAAGAGCTCAAATGAGTATTTGTGGACAGCTTTCTGAAGCATCCATCTACCACTAAGAAAATAGCATAATTATTGAATAAAAAGAAATGACACCTGATAAATGTAAGGCTGACAGAACACTGAGGGAAAACTATACAAGATATTACTGGGACGGCAAAGCTTTTAATGGAAAAAAACAAACCCACCAAACAATTAATTCATTGCATATCCCATGCTGAAAATGTTCTTACTTGTCTGGGCAAACACAAGCTTGTGTTGTTAAAAGGGGAGTTAAAATCGGAAGGAAAATGCATGGTAGAGTCATCATAAATGCCAGTAATTCAAAATGGGGAGATTGAAGATTGTTTGATAGAACTGTGAATTACCAGGGTGTGTTCCAAAGCATATTTATTCAGTCATTGGTTCTTTATACTCTACAGCAACACTGATTTCACATTCAACTTGTTCGCTCTTGTTTCTGAGGGGGGAAAAAAAAGAATGTTTCATTTATTATATTATTTATATAATTTCACCCTGGATTTTTCATACTCCTCACTTAAAAAAAAAAAAAATCCAAACTAGTTATTTGGTGCAGCTTCAAAGCCTTTTGCAGACATTAACTAGTTAAATTTCACAACACTTCTCTGATGCGGAAAATTAAGTTTTAAAATTCCCAATTGTTGAATAAGGAAACTTAGGGACAAAGGTTAAGTGATTTACTGAGGCCACAGGAAACAGTATAAGCAGTGGAATAAGAACTTGTTCCAACCCATTCCTGGGGCTGATAACATACCAGAGCACAGGACAATTATAAAATTTCACACACTTTATCCATAGTCTCCCTTTTTGCTCCTGCCCCTTTCTACCCAGATAAAAAAACATTTTCAGAGAAACATTATTCCATATAAAGTACTGGTATTTTTACTTCTGTCATCTTGTTTCTTCAAACAAACTGAATTTTTACTCTTTTGTTTAAAAGGCTACATTAAGTTATGGACAAGTTAGTCTTCCTCTCAGGAATAAAAAGTGGATACTGAATCTGTGGATACTGAATATGTGACCACTACCAAAGTGTCCAAGAACCACACTAACAGAGACCACAAATGATGGTTCCATACCTTTGTTGGAACCTTTGGAATGATGCAAATCAAGTTGTAAGTCAAACCAAATGGCCTTATTCAAAATTAAAATGTCATTTCATTGAAAACAGTTCCTGAAATAAAATTAACTTAGGAATATATTTCCAAATATTTTAGACTGGAAATTTTGAAGTCAGATTAAATTTCTGTTTTCTGACTCAATTGTTTACTTATGGATTTAAAAGATCCATATTAATATATTAAATCAAAATTTTCCCCACTCTTTATTTTTATTATCTTTGTTATGGTTGCAGTAACTAGGATGAGCTCTGGATTTATTTCTGTTGCTCTCATCTTCACCTGTGTCCCAACCCCTCTTCCTTTCCTGTGTCCCTCTGTTCAATTTTCAAACCTTCCTTGACTTTGGAAGGTAGAAGGGAAAAGTGAAATAGTGTGAATAAGCTACCACACATCCTGAAGTATTGAGAAAATGGTAAAAAATTACAAAGGTGGAGAGAAGACAAAAAGCTGATGTTTCATAAATTAAAGAAGATTTTGAGGTAAAGTGACTTAGAACAAAAATTTTCCCTGCAAACACATTTTAAATGAGTATTTTTGAATTTTTTTGGGGGGGGGAGGGGAAGGGAGTCGGGCAGGGTCTCTATTTAAAATTCCCCTCGAAACTTTCTTGAGTAGAAAAGGTGGAGAGTATTTTGGGAAGCCTTTTTCATAAAGAAACCTGACATTTTAGATGAATGGGGCAAACCACATAACACCTTTTAGGGCATTTTTATTATGTTCACAAACAAGAACTTTCATTTTTCTGCATTCAGGTAACTTAGTTTGTTTATGCAGGGCACATCAAGAAAAAGCAGTTGTCAAGAAGTTAATTTTCCCATAATCTTTATATAAACTTCCTCTAACAGGACAAGCTTACTTGAAAAATTTCTCTGCCCTTTCTGCAAGCATCTTTAAAACACACGGTTTGAGTAAGTAGTGTGTTTTGTCAGAAGGTTCAGGCTGCCTAGAAACAACCTTTGCTGAGCAGGAGCTGGAGACAGACCCTAACTTCTCAACTGGATGCAGCAGGATACCTGAAGCATTCAGTGAGGCAGGGTTACGTGATAAGCACAGCGAACACAGGACTGGAGTGAGAGGAGCTTGCAACAGACATCCCAGGAACCCCTTGAACATCAGCTGGGCTTGCACACATTTCAGCAGTGGTCAGGGTTGCCCTCACGCAGGCAGAAGCCTGTTGGGGCCTGCCTGCTCTGAGAATCTCTCACAGGATGCACAGCCCCTCAGTTGTTTCTCCCATAGCTTCCAAGAGACAGTGAAAGCCTCACAGCATATCTTAAGTTTGTACTGGATATATGTGGATCTATCAATAAGAAAACAGGAAAAAATGCTTTCACATAAAATTCCTTTTTGTTTAAGTTAAATTGGAACATTAGTTTCTTGAATACCTTACCACAGCAATATGACAAATGGGACATAATGCTTTTGGTACTTGATGGACAATCCCACGTGATTCACAACAACATATTTTAAATAATAGCGAATTCCTTTTAAAAATTTGATTCCTTTAGACAATACCACCAATAGAAGAATCACCTGAAGGACACATGAAACACTGGCTAATGAATATGTTGGTTAAATCCAAAGATTTGTTTCTAAAAGGCATCTGGAACATGTGCCAGAAAAACGCAGCAGGCTTCCATCTGTACTTTGCTTCGATCTGATACAATTAAATGGACCTTTGTGTGACCTCCCTGACCTATCCAGAACTCCCACTGGCTTTCAAGATTGACAGTAATGCCAGGGAGAAGCTTATGAAACAGGGCAAATCTGCTAAGGCACGTAAACCCCTTTTTCAACAGTGCCTCAAGCATTTAGGTACAGATCTTGGAAGGGATCTTAGCAGTAATAAACTTACTAAAGACCACAGGCTCAATGCCTAAGTTTTCCAGTCTTTGACATAACCTACCCAGCCAGGGGTCTTAAGAGTCTAAATGATAAACAGGTCTAAGGTGCTTTGAGATCCACAGACAGAGTGTGCCATACATGTTTAAACAAGTACATCCTTGACAAATCCTAAAAGCATGCCAAAATCCTGACTCAGGACTCTACTGAGTAGAGTTTATAAATCGCAGAAAATGGACAGTGATTGCAGTAGTAAGGCTGTGTTTTGTTTTGTTGGACTGTGGGTTTTGTTTTGTTTCTTATAATGCTTCTGATTATGGCCTTCCATTGAGCTGCTTTGTGTCCATAGAGGCAAAAAGCAAGTCTAACTCAGTATTGGGGAATTATTAATCCCAGGGCACCATGGAGTTTGTGTGGTCAGTCAGGACCAGTGACTACCCTGTAATTGAAGGTCTCTAAGAAATGCCTTATATGGTTTTGACCTGCCTTGAATGTATCTCAAGGGCAGGGTTATTATGCTTTAACTAAACATTTCACTTACGAATGCCTCTGCTGTTATCTAAGTTGTTGATATCTTGTTGAGGAGTGAACCCAGAGGAGTGTAGTCAGAATAGAACAACACAAGAATGTGGAAATAATGGTGAGAGATAGAATATTAAAACAGAACAGAGAAATCGAATGGCAAGAGATGAAGAGGAATAAAATATGCCTTGCAAGGGGCAAGTCACACAAGGCATGAAGAGGGAGGTTATTTTGGAAAATGCATCAAACCCACCTCCATTTCTATTTACAAGCTGATTCAGCAGTGCCTGTCATTCAAATCATGTCTCAACAGCAAAGGAATTGTTGTGAGAAGCAAATCATAAAACCAACAGGTGCAGAGAACATGCTGCTGCTGCTATGTTTGAAAAAAAATTAAATTACAGGTCTCACATTTAACATCAACTACAAAAAGTTGAGGTGGAAAAAACTGCTATAAGAATGTGAGACAGCAAGCTCCTATCCCTACAGTGGTTTAGTGGTGTTTTTTTTTTTTTTTTAGTTGATCACACTTTCCATGCAGGATCTCCGTCTCTGTGTGTGTGTGTATGTGTTTTTGCATGTATGCATGCATTTGTCTTTTGGGTTTTTTTAATCTACTTTGCTAAATTTCTCACTGGTTTCTCTAATGAAAGTTCTGCTACTGGAAGATAGAATCTACTTTCTTCCTCTTATTATTTTAAATTACATTTTGTGAGCTGCCTAGGGACTTTGTGGCCACAACTGTCCTATTCACTTCTTTTCTTCTTCCTTTTT
>VYXC01009627.1:760137-775252 GCA_013397175.1 Platysteira castanea | reverse complement strand
TGAAGTCCAGGTAGACAACACGCAAAGCCTTTCTCTCACCCACTGTTAGGGTCACCTGGTCATAAAGGAAGGTCAGGTTAGACAAGCAGAATGCAACAAAATGTAAAGTTTAGGGGGGAGCATAAGCTTTATGTATGCTGGTAACTGCCAGAAATTCTCTTTAGTCAAAGAAGGGCAAAATAATTTCCTAAACTGAATAGGAAAAATAATATTATTGTTCAGAAGAGAGGGAGTGTAGTCAGGAAAGGCACTATGTGGTATCTGCTTTGCCGTCTGAGACGGCTGGAGAGGATGTGAAAGGCACAGAATATTTTGGCACCAGGATTCAGGGTGTTCTGCTGACAGAGGACATGGACTAAATTACTGAATTTACAAATACACTGAAGAAGTAGAAGAAAGAAAAGACAAATTTAATTAGAAAGGAAAGAAAGAAGTTAATTAAAAATAGAGAGGATAAAAGAATATGGAATTGCAGTGGGCTTATTCTGTGGGAGGACAGACAGACATTTAATTAACTTATTCAGACAAAGATCTAATAGCCAAGAACAACCTAATAGTAAAGATTAATAGTCAAGAACAGAATGCAGGGGTCCAACACTCTGTTCTGCAAAGCTAAAGTGAACGTATCTGGGAGTAAGAGCTATTGTTAAGGGAGAGATTATGGTGCAGAATATTTTGGTCTGACCAAAACCAAGTGCTGCTGATTTGCAGGAAATTTATTCATTATAGGTTTGGTCCAGAGAAAACCAAACCTCAGAGCATGTGCAGATAAGGATCTTCCTTACCTTTCAGCTCTTTGCTATAAGTGCTGTTCTTTCCAGTTGAGTGAAATAACGTTGTGCCAAATAGTTTGCGAGAGCACTAATACATAGATGAAGAAATAAGCACTAAGCAAAGATGAAATTATCTGCTTTCAGAGATCAAACAATATGGTGTGAAGTTTCTGTACTGTTTTACAGGCAGTTTTAGGAAACTGTCAGACTTGAAAGCGATGGCCTGAGAGCAGAAGAGGAAAATTTCTCAGTGACTATCTTGCTTTCCAGTGAAGATAAGACTTTGGCATTCTATGAATAACATGTATAAACTCCTATCTTCAGTGAAGTTTACAACAACAATAACAACAACAACAACAACAACAACAACAACAACAACTGAAGGCAAATAGGAGAATGGAAAATGAGGAGAAGAAATAAAATCACAGATGCCCGCAGCTGCTGGACTGTGGCTTTATGATGTGGAACAGTAACTCTGGGACTTCTATGTATCATGGTGATGTAAGTACTACCAATGCTTAGATACTTGGACAGATGTTGCAGAGGTGCTGCAATAATCACACCAGCTTTCTCTATCCAGTGTCTTGCATACTTAGGACTCACTCTGGAGATGTCGAACAGCATTGCTTCTGTGCTCCTTGCATCTGCTCCCTTGGAGGAGGCAGCGGTTTTATTTTCTGCTTTGCTCTCTAGAGAAATCATGACGCACAGCTGTAGTGGGGTAGTTGCATTGTGAGCAGGTCCCCAGTGAGTTCAGCTCGCCTCTCTTCCTGCACAGTGATGCCTTCTTTGGCTGCCTTACTGGCATGTAGTAGCGAGCTCACAGTGTCCTGCCAACATGGAATGCACAGTCAAGCATTCTGAGAGCAGATGTCTTTTTATTTTTGTTATCTTATATTCTGTAACAGAATATAAGGAAGAAAGGGAGCATTGGTGTTTTCCTAAAATGAGAATGAACTTCTACTGTGCCTTTTCACCTCATTTCATGCTGCTAATTTACACTATTTACCTGTGTGTCATGTGACAGGTAATATTTTGGTTTGTTTCTTTCACAGAAGGGATTGTGTGTCTCATCCTTTGTCCATAAATATAGCATATTTGTATATTAAAAGGGCCAAATGTGAAGGCTGAAAATACAGAAAGACATTAAAACCATTACAATTTATTATTTTTAAGTATATTTCACGGCTTTTAAGTAAGCCTAACAATATTCTTGCATTTGAGTCGTGGTTTCTGAACTCTGGGATGGGCAGTGCAGTAGTTTTAAGCTGAAGGGGAATTTTTTCTGTTTGTTTTCATAGGTGCAAAGCTATACCACTATTGTTACTGCTAATAAACTCAATTTTATTTTGTTTGTATAAGTTCCTCCAAATACGCTGCATGCACTGGGCTGATAAGGGAGGGATTTCTGTCATTTTAGAAAGGACACATGGGAAGTTTCAGGTGAAACGAAAGGACAAAAGGCTGAAAGGAAGGAAGAAACAGAGCGAGAAAGAAAGAGAGAGAGAGAAAGAGAGGGAGAAGGAAGGAAGGAAGAAAGAAAAAGAAAGCAAGAAAGAAAGAAAGAAGAAAGAAAGGAAGAAAGGAAGAAAGAAAGAAAATAAACTGCCTGATTGAACAGAGGCTAGATTTTGCTTTGATGAAGCCGCAAAGAATTTGAGCACATATGAAGAACGTCCTATGAAAGTTTTAGAACCCAAATAAGACATACTTCACTCCTCAAAGCATTGCCATAGGGCAATCCGTCATGTCCCATTTAGTACATCAACCACAGTACATCAAGCACCTTCCATTTATCACTCTGGCATCTCTCAAGTACCCTCTGTTCAATCCCCTCCTTCAGCCTAGGCAGTTGTCTTTATTCCAGCACATCTTTAAGTGCAGGAAGACTAGGAAGGCAGAAGGAGGACAAAAAAACCTGCAGCTTATATCACGCTACTGGCAATTATTTTAAAGTGATAGAAAATGAAGGACGAAGCAGGAGACTGAGTGAAAGCAAATGTAGAGCTCGTCATCAAAAAAAGGAGCAAGATTGATGCTATTGAGTGCTGTGGCTGTCTCAGATGGCATGCAGGCTACCAGCTGGACTGTTAGCTGTGATATAAATACTTGGTTGAGGTTTTTTTTTAAATATTCATGGTAACTTCTTGAAAACATTTTTCTCATTTCTGGAGTCACACTCTATGAACTGTAAAGTCACAGTAATGTGCTTGTAGGCCAGGAATTGTTTAGAGTCAGGAGTAGAGCTGGTAGATATTTTTCACTTGAAAACAATTTTTTGATGAAAAATGGCCTCTTTTGTGAAACCTTCTGTATTTAATGAAAAACAGAAAGCAAATATGTTCTTTGACTCTAAGTTAAGAGTAAATATCGTCCCAAGGCAGTGTGAGCTCCACATGAAGGGGGAAATCAAAGAGTGGGAAAGTGCACACACTCCCTAGAGCTTCTTTCGCACAGAACCTGTCACTTCCTCCATGGGGGTGCTTAATTGAAACTGGTACAGGATACAAATATTGAATACAGAGGAAAACAGCAGTTGCAGGCAGAAGACTACAGCTGTTGTAAGTCTTATCAGAGAATATCAGCTAAGGGCTGATATTGTTGTCCTCAGATTCAGAGTCCATGGTCTACCTGTTTGAAAGATACACCCAGTACATGAAATGATACTTTCTGGTCACTTTTAATCTTAGTATTAGTCATAGTCTTCCAGTGACTCTGGAATATTTATGGTCTGAGGTGGGTTCACAGAGTGAACTGAGTGAACATGGCTGAGGCATTTTTCAGTCTAAACATAATTACCTTCAAGTTGTCGTCATTTCCTAAGGTGCTTAGTCTCTATTTGGAGCTAGTAATAAGCTGGATTCATCTCCGTCATTTAAGTATTTAAGTAGTGAATAGTATTGGAGTCGTGTGCCATTGAACATCTCTGTGCTTAAATATATGTGCAGTGTCAGCCTTGTGTGGTACAAAGGAGCTCATTTATTGATTAATTTGGTACTTCATTCCTTAAGGACATGGCATAAGAGAGACTGATGCTGTGACTGGTTGCATTTCACTGATGTACTTTTATAAGCTGGTGTCTTAATTACATTTCTTGTCAAGGTGAAGGGTTACAGACAGTCCCCAGAGGCAGATATATTGAACAGGACCTCTGTGACTTGGACTTTTCTTATGGGAAGCTTATCCCAGATAAAGGACCCCCTTTGGAAGAACGATGAACAGAGGCCGTGGATCGCCTAGGAATTCAGCTGGCCGCTCTGACAGCTGTGAAATTGTCCTATCAGCAGTGTCATTGAAGGGAGCACCACACAGATCTTGAAACAGAGCTAAATGACTAGGAATTGCCTATTAATTTCCTCATGGTTCTTCACATTGGAGCGAACTTTACATTTTTCCCTTAAATCTGCTCTGGTCAGACAGCACTGAGAACCCTCTGTGTGAAGAAGTGAGCTTAAGGGAGTGTGTGGTCCCTTAGCGGCCATCCTGTGCCCACTACTGAAGTCTTCACTGTTCGGCAGGACTGTGCCCCACGGAAAGGCAAGGACCAGACACACTGTGTTTGGGAAGGGAAGTCCTCCTTGGTAAGCAGTATTCACTGCTCATGGGCAAGCAAAATCCTAGAAAAGAGGTAGCAACTTGCCATTGTCTTATTTTTTTCTTGATTCCTAGATTAGTAGCACTTTCGACGTCCCAGGTTGTTTCTTCTGCACCAAGGTGAGTCTTAGATAGCCAGTTGAGGCATAGAGCCTTGTAACAGATGTGCTAGTACATATCTGTGCTTGTGCTCCACGATGATTTTAGTTCAATTTGGCTTGAGGGTCATGTTATTTATTTTTTATTTCCTTTTATTTATGCTGATGTTTTGAAAAATGCATGTTGTTTGTTTCTAAAGAAGGAACAGTTGCAAATAAATGACGAAGCTTATCAATTGAGTATGAATGATTGCTGAAGCTGAACATGTAGAAATTTTTTTAGTTTAAAGGGTCTCTAATTTGTCCATTCCATCTGTAATTTTCACCTATGACACTCACAGTTTCAAGTCTGACCACTGGTCACATTTTTTAAAAAAGTGTGAGGAAAAGTGATTTAGTAACTCCTAAGTATGAGGAAAAGTGCAAACCCCATGCTTTATGAGTAAAAAAGGATGGAAATATTCTTATGATAATATAGTTGCAGACAAAAACTTCAAAATAGGCAAAAAAAAGTGTCTTCACTGAAGACAAAAGCTTGTGGATGTACTGGTGAAAATTGATTTGCTTTTGTCTCAATAACAAGCAGTCAGGGATCTCACTCGGCCTAGGCTCAGTTCATTTTAAGGTGCTCTTGTGGTACTGTTAACAGCAAATGCCCACTGGAGCCTTTACTGTGTCCATTGTGTTTCCTGTATATAAATTATTTTCATGAACTGTTTGTCTGGCACATGCAGCAGTGGAGGGCACTGTGCCTGTGCATTTGAAGTAGGGAAAACGCTGGGGCAGAAGTAGGCAGATTTCATTGGTGCTGCGGCATTATGATCACTGCTTTAGTAATTGCCTTGGCATTCTGAAGGATCAAAATGCTGCGGAAATACAAGTTATAATGTAGTTATATAAAATTAGAGCGGCAGTAAAAATGAGAGTGGGCTTGAGGCCGGAGAGGACACATGAGAAAACAGTTCCTAAACTGAAGGATGGATTAAAGGTTCATTTAAACAGGTTGCTGTGTAGCTCTGAACTGACCACAAACATGTTAAGGCAGCATTCAGCTCCTCTGTAAAACATTTGCTGGTCCACAGGAAGAGTTTGTTGCATTAAGTAATTTATGGGGTGCTAAGAAGCTCCTTAAGCTATTATTAAAAACATACAAAATCTTCCCTGGTTAGGACTCTAGTAACTCAGACCTCTAACTAAGCAGAACTGATAGGGCAGGCCTTTTGATGTTTAATGAGTTCTGAAGCAGATGTGAGATGTGATAGACAGGGGAGCCGGGGTGATTTAGTGCTCATGGAACAAAATGATGAGATCCCCTCCTGAAAAAGAAAATGTAGCTAAAAAGGACAGGTTTTTTGTTGTTTTTTTTTTTTTTTCTTCCCCCCCTTCTTCCTTCGTGGTGCATGTGTTTTTGATTTCCTCACCCCGTGCCTCTCAGTGCTGGCTCATTTCCATTCAAACACACAGAGAACACTGAAAACTAATTAGCCCTGGATGCAGCCACAGGAAGTTAGCCTGCCAAGTCCCCTTTCCCCCACAATTCCTCAACTTTCTCAGCTTGCCTCAGGCCAAGGGCCTTGCACTGGGCCTCTCTGTGTAGGTTGCCAGGTCTAATTTTACAATTTCCCTTCACCTTATCAAGTGTGCCCCAGGCCCAACAAGGGGGAAAGGATCAGAGCCAATGTTGTGTTGTGGGCCTTTCTCCCCCACACCCAGTCCCCACCCACCTCTCTTCTTTTCTGCATCAGTTTTGGGAGTCTTGGTCGTATCTAGTTTCGGTGTTGACTTGTTAATCTGACCTTTGCTAATGCTTTTTAAAGGAACTAAAGAGAACTTCACCATCTTGTAAAACTTGAAAGTCCCTCCTCTCCAAGAACTTTTCTTGAAGGTTAACAAATTTTCCCGAGAGCCAGAGGAGTACAGGTGTCAACCATTTTCAGGCATCTCATTTCAAAGCAGAGCCCACCACAATCCCAATGCGAGAAGCCAGAGTCTGATTAGAGGAACACAGCAGGCTGAATGCCAGCCTACAGTGGGCAGAGTCATGACATGCAGCTCAACTAGAAATTACCGGCATGTCTGCGAAGTTATTACGGTCTTGAAGCATATTGGGGTTTTCTTCTTGATTCTTATGCTTGCTTGCTGTGGGACATTTAGCAAAAGTCACTTTGGCACTTTTGACATCCCTTTCTAAGCTGGTTATACCAGGACCATAATTCCTACAGAGAGTACTTGGAGCTTTGTGGATGAAAGGCACTGAAATATGACACCTATTATCAAATCGCAGTGGAAGGAGGTGGAGAAGGAAAGACATCGGGCAACCGAAGCCCCTCTTCCTTCTTCTGGTGTATAGAGGAGTGGGAACTCATGGCCTTTTTGGACTGTTGTCCATCCAGTCCAGTGTCCAGAACCCAAAAGACTTCAGAGGAAGATTTGTGTATCCTGTGGTACAATAGCCAAGGAAAGAGAAGAGTCTAGTTTGACCTTGTTTCCCAGTGCCGTTCAGATCTCCAGGAGTTAGGAAGTGACAGAAGCCCTCAAGTACAAAATATTTGCTGTTGTTGCCTGTGGCAACTGTGGATGTTCTTGATCCTTTTTTATTGTTGTTTCCTGAAGCAATGAGTTCCACAGCGTAACTGTGTGTTGTGTGAACATCCTCTTTCCGTTGATGTGCTCTGTGAATATCTGGAGAAACTCGTGCTGCCTCTGCTGGTGCTGCATCTGCTCTGTAGACAGAGAGCTCCAGCAGGCACAGCTGAGAGAGGGGGGTCGTCTGGGAACCAGCTCTAAATCAACTCAGAGTTTGAAAGTAACCTGAAGGAAAATATTAAGTACAGTGCTAGGAAGGGCTGCTGTAGGAAAGGAAGAATATCCTATTCTTGTTTCATTCTTCCCTGATCCAAGACTTGGGAAGAGTGTTATATTTAAGTTACATTTTAAACACATTTACCATCTTGCCTTTGATTTCCATGAATGTTCTTCTTGTAGAGCAGGTGGTGGCATCTGATGTGGAACGATGTGTGGGGAACCATGCCTGCTGCCAGCCTCTTTTCACAGCCTGCAAAATGCCTGAGATGCTGTTTTATTTAATATTTTGTATATTTTGTAAGTGTTAGAGACAATCCAGTTACAGAGAAGTGACTTCCCTGCACAGGCACACTGTTCTGGAGTGGAGATCAAGCAGGAGCACAGAAATATGATGTTCCAGACTCCAGTTTGGAGCATTCTTAAATGTGTGATATGTAACATGTGAGTAGTCCATTAAATGAAGGGGACTACTCTGGTGACCGCTGTAATGCTGTGTTCAAATAGCTTACTGAGCTCAGGCAACCTAGATAATTTTTAGGGAAAAAACAACTGTCTTCTTTGAGTACAGACAATCCTGCTCAACTGATGTCAGAGATATCAGTGTAGCATAAGTGCTGTTGGACAATCTGTTTTTTTCCTCTGCATCTGGACCTGGCACAAGTGACTCCCAGTGTGTTTGGCCTGTCCCTACTACAACATTAACAAATGTAAATTTGGCAGGGTGGCAGAACTAGCAGCTCAGTAGCTGGCCTATATGCTCTCCCTCTGGCTCCAAGTTTTAACACTTCTTGCAAGAAAACAGCCTCTTAGTTTTTTGATCTTTGCCTGAGTGTCAGGACTCTTGGCCAAGATTATCACATTGCTATTGGTTGCTCTGAAGGAGTCTCTAAACCCCAGTGAGAACTAAACAGCAGGACAAGTGTGTCTTAAAAGAACAAAACAAAGACCAAAGAAGTTTTTATGCAAACATCCGTATTTCTTTTAGCAGGAGCAGAGCAGTGCAGCAAATGCCGCACTTAATAAAGCTTATTTCTGATTCTTGCTTTGAAGTTTTCTGAGAGGTATTGCTAGTTATAATGACCAACAATCCTGGAACCAAAGCACACCTGTGTTGTGTCTATTTTCTGAGATTGGATGTCTCTAGTTCAGCTAATTTTTCAGAATTCTTCACTTTTCCTGAAGAGCAAAAGGAGGAAAACAGAAGTCTAATATGAGAAGTTTTCTTCCTTTCATATCTGTGACTTCAAAGAAGAGTTTATATTTTACTAGAGTCCTAGCAAAATAAGCCCATGTGATTGGTCCTAGACCTATGACATTTACCTGACTGCAAGTAGAACAAGCTAAAAAATTTCCATCCAAACTTCATTTTGTAAAACTAAAAAAGAGTTTTTTTCTGAAAATGGAAGATTATTCAAAATAATCCTTATTTCTTTAAGTTATTCACTTATTCTTCTTAAAACCTAAACAAAAAGATTTTAGAGTACCATTCCTGAGTTCTTTGTGGCCAGGATTTATAACCTTTTGTCAGTTGTTTAAAAATGCATGCCTTGCCTTGCCTTGCCTTGCCTTTCTTTCCCTGTTTGTTCTTTTTCTCAGAGATAGGCTTTAAAAAAGTAAATGTTTAACATTCCTCTGTCAAGTCTCTCCTTCAGAAATCTTCACATTTCTAAAGGTATTATTGCAAAAGTTCCAGTCTGTCCACTTTTGATAATTCTTTGAAGGAGAAATAAAAGGGTAGCCATTGGTGATGCCTGAGCATGGTGAACAGCTTCAACTGAGTGCACATGGTTGGCTTTGAGGAGATGAAATTGCCAGATTTGAGTGTCTTAACTCAAGAATCAAATTTTAAAATGTGTGAGAAGCTGACCTCTCACCTCTGAATTTGTGATCAACAATAGTCTCTCGCTCCAGTTAAATAGGCCGGAATATACAAGATCTTAATTATCTTTCTGTGTGGTCTTGCAAATTAGTTCAGGTTCCTTCAGGATCCTCCTTGTCTAATCCAGAAGATTATGATCTCTGAAGCCCTTTCTCTGCAAAGTGCATTTGTGAATGTGTTTAGAGACACTCACCAGAATAAAATTTCTGCTATATTTTGCCATTAAAATCAGTGCATAGGAATAGTCTAGATCAGGACTCCAAGCCTCATGAACACCCTCACCTGCTGCTATTGTATCTTGGAAGATAAATGGAACAAACAGGAGGAAAGACAGACAAGTTTGATTGTGTTCCCCCATGCTCTCCTCATGCTCATCACCTTTGGTGATGTCTTCAGGCTGGGATGCTCAGAGTTTATGAGTTCATGCTGGGTGTTGTTTGGGCATTAAAAACTTGCAGCCTTCTCAATTTCTCTACCTCTTTATCCTGTTCCTTTCCTCTGTTCCATTTCTGTGCCATCTTTCCTTGCCTCAGGTTTTGATCTCCATGTCCCTTAAACACTCTGCTGTTTAACACAGGGAGAGACAAAATCAATGTTCCCCAAACAGATCAAGCCCCTCCCCACAAAATCAAGAAAATTAGATAATAGTGAGCATAAACCACTTCCAAATTGCTGTAGTTGGATGTATTTTCTTTTTTCTCACCCTCTCATTTTGGTTGTATGCTAGAGCTCGTTGAGTGTTGAATTTTATTTGATTTGGGCACTTTCCCGGGGAACTTGGATTCTTTCAGTAAAAAATCAACATGTTCAGAGGAATTAAGACCTGCAATGCAAAAGTAGTGGTTTACATAGTTCACTTGATGCCTCTCCTCTCCCTAACTTTCATATTTTTGTCTCTCATAACTTTGTGCCAGAGCTTTAAGAAGTTATCTAGGACTCCACACTAGAGAGGCACAGGAACCTGAGTTACCCAACACAGATGAAATCCAACACTGACCAATAGAACTGTCATTAATGATGATTCTGATATCTAATATCCCATGGGTATTTTACACAGATGAATACATGGTATTTCTGGTACTTAACCAGTCACTAAAGAACAATTGTATGGTGTACAACGTGGCAGACAGGAAGTAGTGAGGGAAAAATATTTAAGCTGGTATGTGAAAAGCAAATAAATAAAACAATATCTCTCAAAAAAGTGAAATAAGAAGATTATTAGTACTGCTCTGTCAATGGAAAACAAAGATACTCTCTCGTGCAGTGACATCCTTAGAAAGTCTTTGATGTCACTGTCATCTTGGGTTCCCATCTCTGTGAAGCTATCTGCCTCACTCTCAGATATATCCATGCATATAAACATGGCTTTTTATTTTTGAATCACATGAAATAATTTAGTATAAACTAGAAAATAAATTCCAAATGCCCTTTTTTGCCTGCACTCTTCCGAGAACACGTAGCGGAAGATAGTACATACTTTTCTTACAAAGAAAATGAAAATGTCATTGTTTTGCCCAAATGAACTTGAAAAATAGATTTTGGAAAAATGCATCTTTGAAATCAAACCCTCCCATATCAATACATCAGAGAAGTAACCAGTCACCTCTGCAGAAACCTTTATTAGTTTCCTTCATGTTGCATTGTTTAAAGATGAGACAGCACACTCTGCAGAGGGCAGAACTTCCTCTCCTCTCCTCTCTACTTTAATTGCATTTCTGTTTTCAGCATTACATAACTTTAAAGGCATGTTATAAATATTGTTCTGCATCATAGATCATGTCTATAATTTATACAGCAGTTTCACATAGACATAGTCTCCTAAAGAAAAAAGTTAAACATGGGAAATTAAAATAAAAGAAGCCAACATGCCCATTTGAAAGACATTTGGTGCTTTTTTCCCCAGAAGCTAGGTTGATATATTTTGCATGGTATGGTAGTTACGCAAAGTCAGATTAGAAAGGTTTGATAATTTTGTTGAAGTCACAAAAAAATTCTGAATGGAATTTTCCCCTCATGTCTATAATTTCATGTAATTATTTTTGTTTCATTATTTTAAATTCAAGATGAAATCATGTCTGATTCCCACCCACAGTGAAGTAACCAGATTAACAATAGTGGGGAATGCCACACTAAAAACAAGGCAGGTGTGAGAACAACCAACTTCATTCCTCGAGTTTTACACAGTAGAGCAAGAAAGAGGGGTGCTACAGGTACAGACATTTGCTCTTTTCCATTTTGCTCCAGCAAGGTAAAACTTCAACTCCTATGGCAGAGAATAGGGTCATAATCCAAACATCTTACTCCTTGTTGCAAAGTTTTGCTCGATTGACAACCTTGCAGCCCAACCTACATTTTCCCATTTGTTTATGAAATTATGGCTACGCAAACTGTCAATTTTATCATTCGTTGTATGAATATATTACCATTTGTCTTCCAGCTGAATCCTTTTAAGTCTACTGTCAATGATTCACCATAATGCTGAACTTTAGAGAATGGAAATATATATTTAAGTAACAATTTTTTTTCTGAAAATAGCCTTAGCATTATCATAACGAATACTCAGACCATCCACTTTCCTGCAGAGTGAAAATTCTGTAAAGCTTTATCCAGAAAGGTAATTTTTTTGACATCTTCATCTCTAAAACACAACCTTTCAATATCCCTGAATTATGTTTTCTTTGGTTTTTTAAACCATATTTCATTATTAACATAAGTTTGTGTATGGCATTACAAGCTCTGTAGTTCAAGTTCCTGTTCTTTCTTAGAGGTTGGGTTCCCTGGCTGGACGACATCTTTCTATGATGTACTCAAAATCTAGTGATTCCTAAGACAAACTTTCTCAGGAAAGCAGCAGTATGGGAGGTGCATATGGAGGTGGGATGGATCTCATCTAATGGTTTCAGTAATGTACAAAACATAAGAAAACAATGATGGCTTTGTTGATGGCATAGACCTGGGGACATCATCAGTACGGAAAAGGTCATGTTTGACACAGGAGAAAGCAAACGGCCATAAATATTGGTGCATGGAAAGGGGAGGGCAACGTTGTTTCAGAGCAAGATAAAAACTGAGTATTTACTCGATTGCAGGTTGGATGTGAGTTGCCAGTGGGATATGAATGTGGAGAAAACATATGTCATCCTACAGTGTACTGAAGCATTTCTATCAGATGTTGACTTTTAATATCATGATACAAGAGCTTGGTGAGAACACGGTTCATGCCTGGCAAAGCCTAACCTGGAAGTAAAATTGCAGAGGATGCCTGCTGGCATGGCTGTGAGTAGAAAGCCTGTCTTATGTGTAGAGACCAAGATAATTTGTCCTTTTTAAACTGAGCCTTCAGAAGACCAGGAAGAAGATAATGATGTTCTCTGTGCATAATCCAGGGCTGAACAGCCAGGGTACAGCAGAGCCATATAAGCAGAGAGACCATCCTGGCACAAGAACAAATGGCTCTGAGCAAACGTGTGCTGTGAATTGGAGGAGTGAGGAAAAGCATCGGTAGGAATAATGGAAACTGGAACCTGAACAAACTCTAAGATGGAGCTGGTAAATATTTTGAAAGGATTACATGGTGTGACTGCCTGCTTTGGTGACTGGGGAGGTTCACTATGGCTCTGCTTTCTGCTTCCTTTCAGCCAGTGTAGCCTTCCCCTGGAGACCAGCCCTTGGAAACAAAGGCTGAGAGAGAGTTCATGGCATAAGATGTCTGCCCGCACATCAATCCCATGGGTTGTGCCAGCAGTCCCTTTGCACATCTGAAAGGATGGAGATCACCCCGTTGTGCCTCAGTGGGCTGCTTCAGGCAGTCACGCAGCCTCTGCCACAGGTTTGCCAGGAGCTGGGTAGAAAACTTCCATTTCATGTTCTCCATATGGCTGCTGTCTAGCAGATGACATCACCTAAATGCCCATAGTCCTGGCTCTCCCCTCGGAAGGAAAAGTGATTAGGGAAAAAATAAACCAAACCTCCTCCCTAATCCCCCTCATCCCTAAAAAAAAGTGCAAAAGTCAAAAGTCTTAATGAATTGTGTCAACTGAGGAGCAGCAACCCATCCTCAGGCCTCATCATTTGTTACGGATACTTAATTGCAGGGTTGGTTTTTGGTGTTTTTGTTCGGGTGGGAAGCCTGCAATTCCTCTGTAAGGCTCTGTAACGTACGTTGTGACATGTGGTAACGCTGGGGAGAATAAAGACCAGGAAACATATGTGGCTGACAGGCAGGGCCAGTCATCTTCCTCCTGCCAAAGTAGGCTGCCTTCATATGTGTTTCTGGCAGGGAGCTGCATGACACCTCTGGTTCCCTCCCATGTCTTTCCAAGAGTAACAGAGATTTTCTTCTTTGCAAAGGAAAAATGAAATCATGACAAAAAGTAATAAAAGCCATCGTCCCAAGGCACTCAAAGGAGCACAAGACAAGAGTTGGTGGGTTTCTAGCACAGAATTATTTCTGCGCAGATTATTACTAGTTACTGTATTTTATCATTTTGTATTTTATTTTGAAGTGTTTCATTTCTTTAAGGTGGTGACCTTCAGCATACTGAAAGCATAAGTGGATGATCTTACCCCGTTTTGTGTAGTCCAGTCATCCTTCTGCATGTTTCAAACACTATAGGCTGCTCCTAAGCTATTTTGAGACCATAGTTTACTAATTAATTTTTTTCTAATTAAATGTTGACTTTACCCTTTAGCAGAGCTCCAGGGGAGCAATGGCAGTTTCCCTGCAGTGCAGAAGGAGCTGGCAGCAAGGTGAGTGGTGTTGTACTGGAGCTTTCCTGTTGTACAAATCCTGGGAAGGTGGGTGTCCCAACCCCTCGAAAGTGATTAGCCCATCCACTTTTAAATATTTATGGATGTATGATTCTTGCAATGGCAGGATGTATGATTCTTGCATAAACTGTCTTTCCCTTCTCTCTGTTTTGTTATGTCTCTAGTTATTAAATCCTCTCTGAGAAAATTACTTTTTATTTCTTTCTCTTTCCTTAGGAGGGTCTTCACCTCCCCAGCCTCACATCTCTTTGTTCTTTCTCTTCTGACCTTTAAAGTCCCCCATGGTCCTTAAAATCCTACTACACCACAGAGTCCCCTGAGATCCCTGTCAGCCCTTCCTTGCACACAGCATGCACACAAATTTTTATAACTACTTCCTCTTTATTCTCTGCGGTCTCCCCACACATCCCTATTTTCCTTATGTCTCATCCTCCTCCTACTTGTTTTATGATCTCTTTGCCAGTGCAAAGTAGTCCCCAGTAACATATTTACTACTCTTTTAATAATTTCTAATGATTGAAGTGTCACGAGAGGCAGGACTTGTCTAAATAAGTGATAATTCAAAGATGAGACCCTAATTCTCTCTTTAAAAGAACAATCCAATTTGTCTTCCTCCCCAGCTTTGCCAAAGCTACAAACCAGTCTGTCTTTCATTTCATATATATGATCTCATGTCAGAGCAGAAGTTTTCTGGAAAATTTGAGAGAAATTGGATGAGGCATTTTTTGACTTGTACAGAGACTGAAGCATTCTTTCAAAGGGATTTTTTTTTTTTACACAGTTTTTCTGGCATGTCATGACTCAAAAGCACGTGGGTTGGAAAATTCCAGATCTGCCAAAATCATGGGTTTTCTGCACACAGTCTAGGTTTTCAGATTCTTCTTGGGGCCCAAAGAATAACATCAATAAAAGGGATAGTCCTTTTTGGTTGGTTGTCTTTCTCTCTTCCCTGATGGAGCTGTGGTGTGTACCAAGGGACAGCCTTCCACATAATTACCCATCAACTCTCAATTCCAGAAACAGAGGGTTAGGGAAAGACCTGGCTGAACTGAGCCAAGTCCATGCATGTCCAATGTCAGACTTTTTTATGGTTGCTGAATGATGGGTTTTGAATGGTTTATCAAGAGGGGGTTTTTCAACTTGAATTCTGAGTCAGTAACACTGAAATAAAGATTTTTCTTTATCCTCTCTTTTTT
>VYXC01009627.1:748923-759770 GCA_013397175.1 Platysteira castanea | reverse complement strand
TTTTTTCTTTTTTCTTTTTTCTTTTTTCTTTTTTCTTTTTTCTTTTTTCTTTTTTCTTTTTTCTTTTTTCTTTTTTTTCTTTTTTCTTTTTTCTTTTTTCTCTTTTTTCTTTTTTATTTTTTCTTTTTTCCTTTTTTTTTCTTTTTTTCTTTTTGTCTATTATTTAGCAAAATAAAACATTTTTTCAAAAATGCCTTTTTTTTTTGTTTTCTTCATTATCAAGCCAGAGAATTCATTTAAGTGTTGTGATTGTTTTTTAGTCTTAAGAATACTACCCTTAGGCAATTTTCAAAACAAAATATTTTGTGGAAGAATCAAAATGTTCATCAAGAAAATGTCAAAATTATTTTTCTCCTGTGCCTCCTTCCAAAAAAAATGTTTCTGTGGATTGTTAAATTCAGTGTGGATTTATGAATAGTTTTGATTAACCCCAAATGATATTTTTCCGGACAAATATGTTAATTATTTGCACCAATATATTTTGTTGCTCCATTTTACAATATTTTTCTCTGATGATCTCATCACTGACTGTTGCTTATGACTTGTTTGGTCAAGGTTTGAAGTTGAAATAAACCTATGTGTTCCTTTAAGAACTTTGCTTGCTGATTTTTATGAGCCTGAAGAAGCCCAACCCAGCCAGCTATGACGTATTTAAATTTTTTTGTAACTTCCCTTTTTGGATAAAGCATATGCTGAGTTCTCAGTTGATGTGGGGGAATTTACCCAAGCAGTTTTAAACACAGAGAAGGTGACTGGGAGCTGTGTATCTCCTCCATGATAGTGCCATCAATCCAAAGATTCAGAGGGCTTTATCTGCCGTAGTTGAGGATCTCAGGTGCTCTCTCCCTGTGCAAGCAGCAACCGATGAGTATGGTTTTTATTCTTGCCAAGATCAGCTCCTATCAGAAGCAGAGGAAATATTGCTCAGAATGCTAAAAAATAAAACATAAAATACTATAAAATGTGCATCGTTTTATCTTGGGAGTGAGAACAGAGGAGAGGAAACTCTCCATCTTTTCTTTCTCCCTTTTTCCTCCTCCTCTCTTCTACAAACCCTGTGATAACTCCCGAGTGGCATGTGTAAGGTCTGCTATAAGGGCCAGAGCTTTGTGAGGAGTAAAGCTGGAAGCAAAGCTTACATGAATTTTTTATTACATACAAGTTGGCAGTGATGGGCAGCGTGGTGCAGTGCTGCCAGGAGAACAGTGTGACTGTCAGGGCAGAACATGATCACAGCTGCCAACACAGATTTCATGTCCTACCCTGGTATATAAATCAGTTCTTGCACTTTTGCATAAGATTAATTTTATTCTAGAAAGGAGTGACATTTCTTCCACAGAAAAATGAGCACTTCAACAGTCTAAATTAAATTAAAATTAAGAAAATACCATTCATGTCTGAAGAATGAAAAATAATGGTGAAAGACTAGAGTTTAAAGTAAGTAGGTTTAATGTAAATTCAGTGAGGTAACGTACAAATCTAAAACCTCAGAAAGTTCAAGGTCTCAACAATCTGTAGCCCGTTTTCCTCTTGTTGCACGTCTTCCATTTGCAGTAATGAAAACAACCCGCACAGATTTGCGATCCCTGTGTACACTGACAAAATGAGCCATCAATGTGCGTTGTATGTGGTTTAAGAATATCTTAAGCTCCCACCCAGGACATGTGGACATCTACACAACAGAAACTCTCTTCCAGCTCTAGTATCTATGGCAAAATCTTGACCTTTACATCTCACAAAAGGAACAAAGATTCCCAGATTCCCATTTAAATTCCCCCTTCCATGTACTGAAAATATTAAAACAATTTAATCTCCTTACAATTCCCAGTAGTGTCCTTTAATTCAGCTTTTCATTGGGAACTGAATACATCTTTTCTGTAACATAAACTGAAATCTGGGAATTGTAAGCTGCCAGCAAAATATGAAGGTATGCTACATTTGCTCAGATATATAAGATATGACATGATTTAATATGTATTAAATTTAACAGGTGCTGTGATCTCCTGCGTAGATACACAATATTCAAAGGTGTACTCCAGAGAACTCTACATTCCCTGCTGGTTCTGCATTTCTGTCCTTTCCATCATATTTTTATCTCTAATCTTACCTCCCATTCCTTACAATTCAGATTCATTTTATTTAAGCAACATTATCTATCTTTTTATCAAGTTCCTAAATTACGGGCAACATATGCAACCTTAGCTCTGGCTTCCCAGAGGTGTTAGTTGGGGTAATGGCAAACTGTTTAGCTAAGCTTTGAGAGAAACAGAACGAAACTTGGGTGTCACATTTCTCACCCAGTCAGAAAAGCTGTTTCTTTCACATGCTTACTGCTTGAAACTTATGTAGAGAAATTATTAGGGACAAGACAGATGGGGAGAAAGAATATTTTTATTTTTGTGAAAGCTTCCTAGACTGTGAAGAGCCATCCATTGCTACCTTGATCAGGGATGTAAAGCATGTCAATGTATACACATTCATCTAAAAATTACAGGTCTTGCTGAGAAGAAGTGGTTCTTGATTGCCAGTTACGGCACCCACACATTGATTTCACTGGTGCTGCAGGCTCTGTGTCCCAAACAGTGACCTTATTTTGTTTAATGTCTCACCTACTCAGGCAGTAATGGAGANCGGGGCACGCCGTAGGATAGTGACCCACCCTTGCCTGATGGGTCGAGGGGCGCAGGCGGGCGCGGAGCCGAACGGCTCCAGGCGAGAATCCAGGGAGGCTGCGAGGCTCGAGGGCAAAGGGGAGAAGGAGAGTCCAGGCACTCCGGCAACGTTCAGGAATCAGCGGTTTATTTCCTAAACCCAGGGTCCGGAGGGACTGCACCGGAGAGNTATACACAGTCGTGTTCCATGATTGCTGAACATACAATACACACCCTCAGTCACTCAGCACTCCCACCTCCACCAGTCCTTCTGCAGCTCAAGGAAGTCACAGTGAGCTTTCCAAGCCAGTTTTCAGTGGGGATCTGCCAGCTGGTGAGAGGCAGGTTCTCTGAAAGTTTTTTTTCCCTTTTCTGCAAAAGGAGGATGTTGAAACATCACTTACTGGGAAAGCTATGTGAGAGGAAAATGTCATCATCTCAGTGAGCTGAAGAGAACCATATTTTGCTCTCTGCCTGTTCAGTATTTTAAAAAAGGAGCAAAATTTTCCATTGATGATGCACTGTACACAGAAGAAAGGAGGCTGCTCAACACAAAGGGAGAAAAACATTTAGACATAAAGAAGCTGCATGAGGTTAAAAGCTGAAAATCAGCCTATTAAAAACAGAAGAGGTAAAATAAAAACTAAATCCCTGTAAACACAGGACTTTGATGATGTTCCCAGGGATCTTAAAGCCCCGAGTAACCCCTACAATATTTGTAGCGTAGGCTTTTCCGTAGGATAGACCAAAGAATTGCGCCTGGTGGTTGCATCAATAGAACGGTACCTTCTGCTTTATCTCTAAATTAGCTATTAGAAATACATTCCATTTTTTATTTGAAAGTCTCAGCTGATGTAGTGCTGCTTGGGTAAGTGGCTTCAATGAGTATTTTCATGGATGAAAATATGATCTAATTTATATTCTGAGATGATCTTCCTTCAATTTCCAGTCACAGGGTTTCCTTTTGCTTTTCTCTGTCTTTCACTGGGTATCTTTTCCCCATTAACATAATTCCAAGCATTGCATGACACTTGGCTTCCACTTGTATAAATTAAGCAGGATGATGTTTTCTTGCTTCAAATAAGACCATGTCACCGAATTTTGTATGAAATGTGACAGAAATCATTGAGTTTCCTTTTCAACCCTAACTTCCTACAGTTCTGTGGTGAACAGTACTTCAGCTGAAATTTTTCTATCAAGATGCAATCTCATTCTAAAACACTGAAGTGTCTTTGTAAGAGGTAGCTTAAACACCAGACAGAACTTGTTTTTAAACCTCCAAGCAAGCAGGAATTAAGCATTTTTGAAATGTGTTATATCATGCTCCATGGTCAGAATGATACCTCAAAAACAGTTACTCCCGTGCCAGGTAGTTGTCCAGCAGAGGACCTGGGTACAGATATCACTAGTTGCCTTGAGAGAAGAAAAATGTTGATCTGAGAATGCACATTATATGAGTGTGGAGGTGTATAAATTCTGCATGTTGGATGCATAAGTTGCATCCTTTGAGTGGGAATCTGGTGCTTTTGTGGATTTCATTGGTTTGTGGATAATGTGAACTGGGGAGTCCATTTACTGCTGCATCAGGCTGGTTTCAGGCCTCTGTAATCCTGATGGGAAAGATGGGACATATCTTAGCTACCAAAAAAGAAGAAAAAAGAGTTCAAGATTCCTTAATGGTGGATCCGGCCAAGATAACTTCAGAATCAACAATATTGTCAGCCATCTATGCAACAGACACAGCTCTGACAGCCAGAGGTACACTGGTCCAGTCACGTTCCAAATTTATGAAGCTTTTCTCTAGAAATATGAGACTTCCATGAAATTTCCGTTAGCATTTTGTAATAAGGCATCAACCTCCATATAAACAGCAGAGGTGCTAAATCTTCCAAGGGATTAGCTTAAGAGTTGAGCTGCAGTAGTACCATTTAGATTTTAAAAATCAGTAGGGCGTGCACTTTAAGGAATGTGTGTTGTATGATAGTTTGCAGCTCTGGCACAGGAGGCCCAATGTTTGAAAGCCAAATCTGGTCAAATTGAGATAGGATATGAAGCATGTTCATGGCTGTGGAGTCAGTTAACTACTGAAGCAACTTATTTAGGCACCTGGTGGGTTTTCCAGTATTTGGAGACTTTAAATCAAGCCTTTGAGCACATGGAAAGGTTGAGTATCGGTAGTGGTGCAGAGAGAAATGTTTCAGATAATTTGTTTTGTCTTTATATTCTAGCAAAACCTACAAGAGAACAGGAGAACAGGAAATCAAGCTAGCCTCATTTGTTGGGAAAACACTACACAGAGAATGAATAAACATTCTGTGGTTATGAAGTGGAAGAAGGAGAGAGAGCGAGGATAAAATGTGGAGCAAAGTCTTGCTTTTTCTTTTATTATTTTGGTGTGGTATGCCTAGTCAGCATAGGGTGCCTACTGTATAAAACAAATAAAATGAAAGAAAGCACAGTATAAACAGCTGCATCCAGTGTGGTGGATATCCCTGCAATGTGGAGAAATGAAATTTATATTCTGTGATATAACTTGCTTCTGTCAAGTGGTTGCACTGGTTTTGGAGCTTGAGGAGCTGTGTGGACACAGCACCCACAGCTCTGACGCCTGACAATTCCCTACAGGTTCTCACAGACCTTCCACCTGGGCCTTACTTTGTGGCAAAATTTCCAGCCATTGTAAGTACACCTCTGAATGGGTGTCCCAGCCCATCACTCACACACTACAGAAGTGTGATGGTTCCATTATGGACAACCAGAAGACAAAATGGGAACAGAACAGAATGTAATTGTGTGTAACACCCTCAATGTTGTTTTCTGTTACAAACTACTGATAATCAAAAGTAAAAAACACAGGTGATCACAGACTGAACCAAAAGGAGTATACAGTGTGCATGGTTAGTCCTGAAATCTGATTCTCATTTTAGTAGCATATTCACGTTGTGATGCTGCCCCGTCAAATATGCAATCTCTAAATTATACACACATTTTTTCAAAGTGAATTTTTTATGGTGTGTGTCCGAGGAGACACAATAAAGAGGCTCTGACACCTGCCAGGTTCAGCAGAAAGGAGGAAATGACGTCGATTTATTGACATTGTATTATTCTTATACACATTCCAATACTACAAGGGATTGGAGAGCATGTCACTTTCTTCTCCATCTTCACTGGAGAAGAAAGGTGCCCATCCAAGTGGTCATATCACAAAAGGAATGAAAAACAGAAAATACCGTTAAGTAAACATCTGCTCTATTTACATAAAACTGTGTGAGAAAATATCTGACTCCAAGGTTAAAAACAGAAGGCTTATAGTAAACAAGGCGACAATGGTGCAAATTATATGTCTTCCCATCCCAGAACTTGTTAGTTAATTGAAAAACAATTAGAATACCATGGAGCTACACAGAAAATGGTAGCAAAATTGAGTGAGAAGCTGGGATTACTGGAAAAATGAATACATGTGGATTAAAGGCCTTCCTGAGACTCACAGTGGGTATATTACTTGTCATCTTGAATGACATTTGACACTTCAAGACCTACCAGTAATTATCTGAACAAAGAACGGAAATGCTGCATGCAGGGAACTCAACAACATGGCCAGCGTGCTGGGGGAAAGACAGGTATTATACTAAAGTGAGCACTTCAGGAAAACCTTCCTAAGGCAGAAGAAAATGTTAAATGAGAGGCTTATTAATTAAGCAACTGGATGTCTCCAGAACAGGAAATGTAATGGAAATGAGTATACCACTTCTTAATTAAAAGTAAACAAACAAATACACCTACAAGAAACTGATACGAGGAGAAAGTTTTGTGGTTGATATTCTGTTAACCTGTCAGGATGCACAGAAGGCATAGATGTAGCAAGTTACAATGTAAATCTAGAGACAAATTCCCTGTCTGAGGAGTGCAGGTATCCAGTTAAGAAAGTTTACTGTGTGTCTGGGAAAACACAATTAAAATGCTCTCACACCTGCCAGGTTCAGCAGAAAGGAGGAAAAGACTTTTATTATTTACATATCTCACGTCTTATACCTTTCTCAACTGCACAAGGGATTGGAGGACGTGTCACTTCCTTCTCAATCCCACTGGAGAAAAAAGATGCTCATCAAAGTTCTCTTATCACAAAAGGAATGAAAACCAGAAAATACCGTAAGTAAACATTGGCTATTATTTACATGAAACTATGAGAAAGAATCTGACTCCAAGGTTAAAACAGAAGGCTTTAGCAAAAACCAGGGCAACATTACTGTGTTGCCATTGATTATGAGAGACTTGATGGCTATTTTCTGGACTCACTTTCAACAGGGATATATGGAAGGAATGTTTGTTGGCCAGGATTTTCAGTGTTCCCATTGTCTGCCTGACAACACATGTTAAAGTAGGAGTAAAAATTACAGAATCATCTTTGGTTGATCTTGAATATTACCGAGCACAGAGACTGCCAACAAGCTAAGAGGTTATTGGCAGAGTTACAAAAAACTGTAGGCCCCTACAGGATTTAAGATCAAAGTTGTAAACCTAAAGGGTTTAGAATTTTTTTTTCAGTGACTTTAGTGGCCTGTGGTTGAGTTATAGTATATCCTTTGCAAATCTTTTCAGTTTTGATGTAAAGCATTTTTGTAATGGAAAATCCCTTATGTCTCCCAGTAGGTGATTTCATTGTTTAATTAGAAATGCTTCCAATCCAGTTTTGTAACTCCCATGGTCTTTTCTTGCTAAACTAAAGAGTTCTTATTAGATACCTCTTCCCCACATAGATGTTTGTAGTTAAGGTTCAAATCTCTTCTCAAAACATCTGTTGGATAAGGTAGGTTTGCCTTTCTTCCTTTCTCACTATACAGCAGATATTCCTGACCTCATATTAGTCATTAAATCATTTTCTGGATTTTTTTGGAATCCATGTAAATTTTGACCATTCTCTCATGAATGTAGACACCAGAACTCAAACCATTGCTCCAATCACAATATTTTAGCTGTGGGCATAAACTGTGCTGCTGCCCATTTCTGTGCAGAAATTAGAGAATGAGAGACACACAGTTGTGTAGGCAGCTCCAGGAAGTGATGCAGACGTGCCTAAGCTCCATTCCCCCAGGGTGCCTCTGGGAAAAGCCATCCTCTCGTCAAGGATGGTAGAGGGAGTGTAGAGACACCAGCTTCCCTAAGCTGAGCTTAGCCTGAGTAAGAAGCCTTGAAGCTAAAAATTGCCTTGCCCGTATTGTCACTACATGATTATGTAGCAGTGTGCAGACAGATTTTCTCAGGCAGCTGATTCAGAGAGAACCAGATTTACTCTTTGGCCATGAACCAGGTTCCTGGTTCAAGAACTTTCCTAACAGTTTTCCATGTGGGATGTTATTCTGATTCATGTTTGGTCTGCAGCAATAATTCAGTCCCTCCATACAGTGATTTTATGCTTTTCTAGCTTGTTTTCTTGGAAGATCTCAAAAATGCTATAAATATTCTTTGATTTACATTCAAGATGATCCAAGGAAGAAAGCAAATATGACTGCCTTAATAAGATTCTTCTGAGCCTTGTTTTAGTGTTACATGTGAGGTCAGTTTCCGAGAGGGAAATAGAGCCAGTTTCTCATGCAAACTACTGAGTCCATCATATCTCTCTCTCTACTTGATATTAGAATTATTGTGCACTGCACTGAAAATTATCTCCTCCTTTGTCTGTGTAAGTAGCCACCCCTGTTGCTATAGTCCTCAAATACTTGGCTATGGGCTGGAAAGGAACGTCCAAGTATGTGACACGGCCTGTTGGGATATACTTGAAGACAAGGTGTTGAATGTGGCTCCTTTTTTCAACAGCAGGGTTTTTCCCTCTCAACATTCAAAAGAAGAAGGAAATGTGGAAATAGCTTCCCCAAAAGCATAATGGAAAATTCCTGGTTCATACATTTCTCCTTTTGGACCACATCCCCTTGGATTGCAGAGGAAAAACTTCAAAAGGAGAGGGCAGGGAGCTGTTTTTTGGTCTGTTTGTCTAAGCTGTGGTCCTTTGTGCTATGAGAAACCTCTCAAGCAGCTTCAGCAAGAATCTTCTTTCTGCTCCCTTCTACATCCTCCTTTATTCCTACGTCCCCCTCCCCCTCCTCACTTTCTTTCATGTGGATCAAGGCCTGGAAAATGACAAGCCTCTTGATTAATAGATACAGAAAGTCTTCTTATGTAATTTATTTGCTTTCTGCACCTGACTAGAATCACTAGGTTTATCTGGAAAGGAAAATATATCGTCCTTCCTGACTCCGAGTGGCAGCAGAGAGAGCTGAGCATGTGATATCAAGCTGCGCATGGAAAGCAAACAAAACGCCATTTCTGTATTTTGTAAGCATCTCAGGTCATAAAAGTGTCAGCACGCTATATTTCTTGCTGGGATCCTCTCTGTTTTATTATCTGAGCCCTTTCCATTGTGTTGAATGTGCAAGGAGAGTCTCCAAAGCAGGCAACATCTGTTTCCCTGTCATGTTTTTGATTATCAGCTCCATATTCCTTGCAAGTCTCCCGCTCACATATTCCAATCAAACTCAATGGGGGCTTCAACAGTGAGGACACTTCCTTATCTCCCTTCCCCCAGACTCTCCATCCATCATTCTCACATGCTGGCTCACTAAATGCTGATGCAAGAGGCCTGTTCTTACACTTGGGTAAAACACTTATGACCTCTCCAATTTGTTTTGTTTGCTTAAGCCTAATTGCTGTAAGGATACCTGCCTCTTGGTCCTTGACAGGGGAGAGGTCAGAGGAAGGAGGCAGGTGGGACATCTGACTGATTTTTGCTTTGGTACCTGTGGAGAACAGTTTTCTAATGCAGTTTTAGATGTGTTTCCCAGTTTTCTTCCCTCAAGAGGAAGTTTCTTCCCCTCTTTCCCAGTTCCTAATTGCTAAATCAATCTCTCTGTCCTTTGCCAAGAGATCTGTTTTATCATTTATGCAGGAATTTCAATCTGCAGATGGGGATTCTGCCAATAAGAATCAATTAAATCAATTTTCTTCTGCCTATGGTATTGCACTCACAGGATATCCAGCACACTGAGATCTGGGAAAGCAGAAGTGTAAGTTACACTGAACTATGAGTTGTTTCTCCAGTGATGTTTTGTATTCATTTTCACAGAATCTGTTTGTGTCCTTGTGCAGAACAGCACGGAACAGTCATAGGGTGATGCAACTAGTGTTGCAGTTGAGATACAGAAATGGCATTCTGTACAAGAGAATTGTATTTATTTATTTAAACTGT
Source organism: Platysteira castanea (assembly GCA_013397175.1). Lineage (NCBI taxonomy): Eukaryota > Metazoa > Chordata > Aves > Passeriformes > Platysteira > Platysteira castanea. The sequence goes on along the minus strand of VYXC01009627.1, from coordinate 749,879 downwards.
ATATTCCTACCACCACAAGTAACTCATCCATCATCCATCCATCCATCCATCCATCCATCCATCCATCCATCCATCCATCCATCCATCCATCCACCCATCCACAACAAAGCTATGTTGTGAACCCACATGGCAAAATATCCCAAAATATCTCCTAGATCTTGGAGAGACTGGACTTCATATTTGTGTTGATTCTTGACAGTTCCTCTTGCAGCTTGATTTATAGGTGTGTGAAAGAGATTAAGGGTCTGGCAGGTCAATGACAGCATCAAACTGACTCCATGATGAAAGGCAACAAGGACTGAATAAAGAAGAGAAACAAAAGTAAGTGACTCCTTGCAGAGTACCTGTCACTAACGATGACTGCAGGAAACAAAAGATAAGGGTGACGAAAAGTGGGGAGAAGAGATGGATGGACATAGCTCAGGTAGGAGCCAGACATGGGAGACTTTGTTGGTGGGCCCACAGAGCAAAGAGTGAGTGCAACAGGCAGACTGTTGTAAGAGACTGCAGTGCTCAGGCAGCTGGAAAACAAGAGTGTCCTAGAGAGGGAGTAGGAATTCCTGAGGAAATAAAAGGTGAGGGAGAAGAAAAGGAGCTATCATGAGGTGGGTTACTGGGAGAGTCAGAAGGTGCAGGGTATGAATAGCCTGAATGGGAATCATGGGCTGGGACAGAGAAATAAAAACAATTAATCAGAAAGAGAAAGAGGCAATAGAAAATTGTGGTGGAAGAGATTCACACAGTGCAGTGTAGGGAAAGGAGATAGGACAGGTGAGGAAAGAAGATAAAGAGTGCGAGTGAACATGGGGGTGCCCAAGAAGAGGAGGGGGAGCAGAGATCACATACAGCAGAAACTTCCTGTCAGGGATCCAGGAACAGAATATACAATACCCCAGCTGAGGTTACTCATCCACAGCCTTTTGCTTATGTTTCATACATCCTTTATTTATTAGATC
>VYXC01009627.1:697718-748865 GCA_013397175.1 Platysteira castanea | reverse complement strand
ATATGGATGTTACCTTCCCTACCTTCATGGTCAGAGATGTATTTACATAATATACTATTTCCTGTTTTTCTAAACACCATATAGAATTTTTTTGTGTGTTATTTTAGTATTTACTGCATATTTATGTGATTGGAGCTAGCTAAAATTATTTCCTAGGCTGGCCTTTTAATTCCAGTTCCACTACATGAAAGTGTGAATGGCCTCATTAGTTTTATTGGTATAATTTGCCGTTATTTTTTTAATTAGTTCATTGGAAAACTTATAGTATTAGACTGTTCTATTTAATACACTATTTTTAAAAAGCCATAATAATTAGCTTTACCCTTTCGTAAAATACACAGCAGCAAGTTTGAATTAGTGAAATGAAATATTTCAGCTTGAAAGTAAATCATCACCTAGGAAAAATGCCTAAAGAAATCATTTCAATTATCTTGAATTAAAATTTGAGCAGGAGGTTTCTGTGCTGCCCTGTTCCTTTAAAACCACAGGATAGGAAAAACAGCATGAAAAAACATTGGATTATATATCTGGGCACCAAAAAGCCTTTGGGAGGACACTGCACTTCTGAAATGGGAAATGGGAGAGAAGGTGGCTGCGTGTGATATTTTGAAAAGGCTGTTCAGCTGAACATCCAACAAGAGGCTCTTGAGCATGAATTAGTTAAATTTGTGAAGGCATTCACTCTCATTGTAGAAGAAACCACATATGTAGACAGCATCAGGAACTGAATGAGATTGTAGGGAAATGTGGATCCCGTTACTATGAATTAGTGACTTCAGTTTTCGTTCGTGGGTATTTCAGATGTGCTCTCCAGGAAACACAATCCAATAAAAGGTAATGTACTGTGCAGTGGTACAAGGAGAGTTGATTGCAAGACAGATTGACTTAAGGCTTAGCTCTGCAATGGGTGTAAAAGCAAGAGCCAAGGAACACTGAAATTCCAAGTGCAGTTTGGCCTCAACTTGCCATGTGGTCCCTCACACAATATAAAGGTGCCACAGGGTTTTGCCCTGTCTTCATCTCACGTGCTTGACCTTCCCAGTTTTCTTCCCCATGCTTTGACAACTCTTCTGTCCTTTCTGCTGTGTTTGGGTACCTCTATCTTGCCTCTTCCTTCCACACAGCTCACTTGCAGTGCTCTTCCCCACCCAGCAAGTTGGCAGCCTTTCTGCACCCTGTGCTGTCCCTTCATCTTTTCTTCCTTTATGGCTTTCTGCCTCAAATTGGCACCAAGGGGCAATTGCAGTGCTTTAACTGGGAGATGTCAGAGCACCAGTTCTACTGTCTGGGCCTGGCTGTTGGTTAATATTCAGGGTAGATGCAGGCTATGATTTTTTTGCTGGCAAGTTCCCATTCCATTTGCAAATACAGTTTTTATGCAGTATGCATGATTGATAAGAGCAGAAACAAATCTGGAAAACCTGACAAAAGCAATCATAATGTTATTAAAAGGAAAGAAAGTGTTCTTTGTGCTTAATTTCTATTCTGTTTAAAAATATTTGCTCATAAGTCCTATGTGCCAGTCATTTGTGGTGCAGCATCACAACCTCTGCAATGTTATAGTCCAGACACACTAATTGAGAGAGGGAGAAAAGCTCTGGCCATGTTTTGCAGTTGGGAATGTGTCACCTTATGATCTGTACCACTTCATGAAGGGCTTCGGACAAACTTTCTGTCCTTCTGATCTTGCCTTCTGCTGCAGCTGCTTCCCCACAATCCCACAATGTATGCATCATTTGACTGCCTACATCCAGTGCTGTCTTTGAGCCTTGATGCTGTGCATCTGATCTCACCTGTCAAAGGATAAGCAGCAAGGTCTACAGTATGGAAGCATGAAGAGAAAGTAGATTTTGTCAGACACAAGCTTTTAAAATAGATTCCAGTAGCGTGTGAGATGAATGGGAAGAGGGAGAGCAGTAGGTGGAGCAAATCTGACATGAGAACTTTAACATGGAGCCAGTTTCAAACGTGCCTTACATGGCCCCCTGAGTACCCCCTGCTCCTGTCCTGCGCTGCAGGAAGCCAGTCACACTGCCTCCTATTTTATCCCTTTTCCAGGTCACCAATGCAAACATGTCACCTTGACATTCCTCCTGTCCTCCCCTCATCTGGCTTCCACTTGCCTGAGGTCAGTGAGACGAATCAGAGCAGCCTTCAAGCAGTTTTAGCTTTTAGGAGGCACTTGCCTGGCAGCCAGACTGGGAAGTGCTAAGAGTGCTTTGCTGCTAAGGTTCCACAGTGCTAAGCTGCTTTGTCCTGTCTTTTTTTTTTAAGATTGGGTCAATCACGTTCTAACTCTAGACTCGGGCCTTTGGGTTTAAGTAGCACAATTTAAAATGCTTTGTCCATAACAGGCAATCTGAAAACTGCCTGAAAACTGGCTTATGAGCTATAGTTCTCCAGAAGTTTGCATAACACATTGCACACTGAACAATAATGTTGATATTTTCTAGATCTTTCAGGCAAGAGGGTGAACCTCAACTTTCTCATGTCTGCAGGTATGATTGGAATAGAGAAAAGCCCAAGAATCAGAGAGTAGGTCACTGGGTGACAAAACTAAATCCTACTTGGGAAAAAACATAAACCAATACATAGGGGAAAATTATGAAAAACATATTATTCACCAAGGGAGCCATGGAAATAGGTAGGCTTAGAAAGAGGCCTAAGTTTCAGAGCAGTCTGTAAATTAGACATGAGTTTGCAATGTGTCAGCAACACAGTTTGGGATGCATACACAAAGGCACCACATCAGAGAACATGATAGTAAACCCCCTCTCTACATGCCTGGCGTGACCACACCTGAAAGTTTCAGGGACTTTGAAGTCAGTGGAGCTGTGCCAATGAACACCAGCTGAGTGTCTGTCTGCTGGGTTTGGTTATAGCAGTGTCATTAGAGATAGCGATTGACAAATTGGGTGATTCCAGTGAAAAGGAACGAAAGTTATGATTCAGATGGCAGGGCCCACATCTGTAAGTGTGTATATATATATATATGTATGCATATATATATATATATACACACATAATATATATATGAGATATATGTGAGCTCTATATATATATATGTATGTATAAATGATCTAGTAAACTCTGTATGATAAATGTTCAAATGTTGGGGAAGTGTCATTTATTCAAATTCCAAACAGCTGGCTGGTTTGGCTGCAGCTATGATGCTCTTTAGGATACAGTCCCTAAGGATGTTTGTGGAATGGTTGGTCTTTGCATAGATTTGCATGAAAACAAAGGTCTGTTTGTGAACAAACATGGGTATGGGAGCAATGTTGGGGCAGTGCCATGCTCCCCTTAGCATGCCTTTTGTAGTTGCAGTGTCCCTGGAGCTCTGGGCTTTGTGCTTTTCTCAAGCCTAACCCTAAATGTAAACCTAACCCTAAGAGGAGCAGTAAATGCCATGGTCTGCTGAGGTGCCAAGCACATGGGTGGTGCCAAACAGAAAGGTGTGGAAGGAGCAATGTTGGGGCAGTGCCATGCTCCCCTTAGCATGCCTTTTGTAGTTGCAGTGTCCCTGGAACCCTTGTTTTTTTGGTTTTCTCAAGTCTAACTCCAAGCATAACCCTAACCCTAAGTGGAACACTAAAATCAGCCTTTAGTTAGGCTGATGCCAAGCAGAAAATTCATTTTAAAATACAGAGTCTCTTCCTGGGTGCATCCCTTGGAGTAATCTTTTTTTAGGCACCTCAACAAGAGACTAATTTTTTAGACCTGATAATCATTCACAGTTGTCATGAACTTCAATGCCAAGGCTAAGGGCTATAAGCTTGTTCTCTCTGCATAGCTGGTCTTAGTTATATAGAAGTTAAGTTTAGTTGTGTACATCTCAGTATAGGTGTCTAGATTTTAGTTGCTTAGTGTATGACAGCTGAAGTTACCATGAAGATCCAAACATTTTCCACTTCATTATCTAAAGATACACTGACCTTGACAGCTAGTCAAGGCTGTTTAATGCAATGTCCCTTGAAAGGAATTCCTGAAGATGAAAGTTCCCTGTCATTCTGTATAAGACTATCCAGGACCTGATTCAGAGCTCTGGAAGTCAGTGAAAATCTTTCCATTGACTTCAAAGTGTTTTAAATCATTCCTAGATAATAGCACAAGTTTCACTTCATTCTTTCTTTCCAATTGGGTTGTCTGAAACTGCACAGAGGATGATTGAATCCCTATGTCCCTTGCATATCATGCATGCCAGCTCCCTTTAACACCTTCTGTGAAGCTCGTGATGTTAAATGACACACTCAGTTGCTGTAGGCATCTTCTTTCCAGTCTGGACCCCAGCTGCTTGAGGTCTAACAGATCATTCTCAAAGGACAATGTGAAAGCAACATTTGATGTATCTACTCAGTTTAGCTAAACGCCTCTAAACAGATGACTGTGAAAGTTGGAAAGTTAATCTCGTTTAGGCACAGAATCCTCAGCAGCAGACAAGTGATTACAAACTTACCTATTCATTAAGCTGGATAAAGGTAGATACTGTTAATGTTTCTAGTGATTATAAGACAAAAGAGTCATAACCCTGAAGTGCCTGCAGATAACCTAACCACTTAACCATCAGAGATTCAGATGACCCACATCACATACACAGATGAGTGTGAATACATGACCAATTCTGCAAGGAGGCTTTTACTTACAGAAAATGACAAAATTTATAAAGTCTGCACTCAAAAAACCCCATGCTAAAGACAGATAAGCTTCATATGGTGAAAACTCTTTGAGTTCCTGTCATGTTTTGTTGCCACCAGATGATGTCAGAGGTCAATATAGGGTTATTCATCTTTGTATGTGAGATGGAAATAAAAATCCTGGAGATATCTCTCTGCTGTCCCTGAAGCTGTTCAGTCTCTCCACCACCTGACTGATGCCAACATCCTCCAGACAGTATTTAGCTACTATTTAGATACCACTGTTAGTTCTGGAAACACAAAATCTGCTAGTTTCATTAACATTTGGTATCCTTACAACAAAAACTTGAAGTGGAATTACCTATCACAAATTAATTATGTGAGTGTTTGTCAGGCGATTCAGTCCTATCCCTGAAGCTGGTCTAACTTGTGGACAGTTCTCCTAAATTCACAGACACTGTTTCTCTCTAACAGTGTACAATCCACCTGTGCTGTCAGCCTCATTTGGACATTTCTCTTACATGTGACAGTGCAAAAAGACATCACTAACTAATATTGATGTCTAATGAATGCAAAGAGCTGAAGTAGAAAAAATACATAGAAGTGGAGGCAAGGCTATTTACCCTTGTCATGCCAGCTGACTGGGGAGTGGAAAAAGAACAAAGTTGAGCAAGGCAGAGGAGAGGTCAGTGTATTCCCCATCATAGGGGCAAAACAACAGCATGCCTTACTAATAAAACCTGCGAAGAAACAAATAAGAAAGCCCTTATATGTAGAAACACACTCCAAATACCACAAGCACGGACGGAGAGGAAATGAGATGATGGGCGAGTGGAACAGGGGAGAGCACATCTGGCGAATCAAACAGTGCTCACCCAGACACGGATTTCAGACTTCAGCCTGCAGTTTGGAGGCTCTCAGAAGCTTCTCTGACCATGTCAGACAGGCCTGCTTTTGTGGTTCTGTATCAGTCCCAGACACATGTAGGCAGGTGGAGTATTTATTCTGTCAGAACTTCACACTATCCTTCTTGAATTAATCCGTATCTCCTAGAGAAGCACTTGTTCCCTGCTGTGTCATAATTTTCACTGTCTTTGTGAGACTGAGTGCCCAGTCTTCTAATGTGAAATCCTCTCTCAAAGGTAATAGGAATTATGAAATAATTATGGACTATGACCTTTGGTGAGCCAGGAACACCTTCCATGACTGAGGGCTTGGAGGTGGACATCAGGCAAAATCGTGTATAATCTTTTGCAGACCAGAGCAGAGAAGAAGAGAACAGACAGCAGTGGAATGCACTTAAGAGAAATAGATACACACATGAAAGAAAAAGGCCTTGATATTTAAAATATTTATGGTCTTAAAAGGCATGAAAACTGATACTAGCCATTAACTAATAGACGTTCTGCCTTTGTGATGCAGCTTACATCCCTAACTAAAACCACATCTCTGTTCTGACTTTGTCTGAAGCCAGGTGCACAGATGATTAAATTTTGGTCCAGCTATAAGGAGAGTGTCTCCATCCTGTCCTCTCCTCTCCTCTAAGCACACACCATCTGTATGATACTTATTCATCTCCTTTTGCTGGGCTGACATACTGAGCCCATATTCTTCCAGCATCAGTTGTCCTCGTACTGTCAAGCTGTGCAAATGGAAGGGATCTAAGCCTAAGGGAGTAACAGGCTCTGGGAGTAGGCTTGTGCTGTATTAAAGCAGTATTAACTGCTCTGCTTTAACCTTGATGCTGCTCATATGTGTTTTCACAAAAGAGATTTGGGGCTCTCACTATCCACTGTTGCCAGCATGACTTACACATCTGTATTCACTATATTTAAATGCTATGTTGCTGTGAATGTCCTCCGTGTGAATCAGAAAGCGGAAGAGGTTGGCTTTGTATCTCTGAGCATATGGATTCCTTGTAATGAGCGGAGGGTAGACTGCTTAAAGCATTTTTATTTTATTTTCTGAACATAATTTTTGAGCCCCTGTTCCTGTGTCGTGGGCGTGCTTGTAGCAGGAAATGATAAACCCAGACTCTGCCTCTTTGAGGAAAGGATAGGTGGAGAAAAGGACTTCAAATACATGTATGTTTTTCATAAAAAGATAAGACAACTACTTTAAGTGTGCTGAACATACCAGAGAATAGAAACAGACTCCATTTTAATATATTTTTTTAAACTTTTGATTGGTTCTTCCTCTGGTCTAAGCCATGGAGCCTAACCAGATCAAATACATGCAATATGTTTGACCCACGTGCAAATGTTATTCAGACCTGGATCCAATTCTAACACCCAGGTTTTCCACTCTAGCAGATGTTGAGCCACACAAGATGCTTTCAAACTTCCATTTCAAGAAGTTCCTCCAAAGCAGGTCACTATGACTGACCTCACCCTTTATTCTTTCTTCATTTTCTCTAAAATACAAAAAGGCATTTTCTGCCTCATTTTTCACAAGGCCTTAGGATCTCTTTTCTGTAGAGGATGGTGCCTTCTTGATGTGACTCTGCCCTGTACTTCCCAGGATTACTTCAGGATGACGGACTTGGGCTGCAGAGGGCACAGCCATAAGGACTGATGCCTCGAATGCATAAACTTTGAGAAGAGCAGGTATAGAGCAGAGAAAACACCTGATGGATTCCACAGATAAAGAGGCTGATGGTGGAGATTCAACACTGCTTGTTGAGTATATCTTGTCAGGAAACAACCATGTCCTTTATCCCACATCACCCAAATCTTGCCAAGATACCAGAACACTGCTCAAGAATCCAGAAGGACAAGGATAGACCTGTGCTCTCTCTGCTTTACCAGTGGATCACCCACCAGTACTGCATCCATTTCCATCTTATAGTCTGATTAGAATTTGGGTTGTGATAAGCCTAGGCCAGGCCAGAAAGATTGCGCCAAAATTTCTAGACATAAGGAGAAAAAAATTAAAGTGTTGACAAGATGGCGACTTCTTGCCAATAGCATTCTGTCAAGTGTCCTACATCATTATTTGGATGCCATAAATAGCATGTTCTGCAAGACATTGTCCCTCAATAAAAGTAGAAGTCCCAAGTGAAAGAACATCCAGAGAAGTGAATTGCTAAAGATGAGATAGAGGCGAGTATGGAAATAACAAGCTGTGCTTCGCAGCCACTTCCTAGCCACAAAGTCCTTGCTTTCCTCAGCTGCCTGAGAAAGCTTGCAAGGAACAACTGTAGTTCAAATAGAACTACAAACATATTTAAATATAATAAATAAATAAATAAATAAATAAATAAATAAATAAATAAATAAATATTTATGGAGTAGTCCACTTGATTAGTGGGCTAGCAGGCAGATACAGGGGTAAAGGAAAAGTAGAACAGCAGATCATAGAAAAGCTTCTTCCAGAAACACCAAGTTCCGTATCAAGATAGTTTTTAGTGAACTCTTACAGTAAATAGGGCAAGAAAATTTTTGCATAGTGAACAATTCATATGTAAATGTAACAAACATATTCNGCATGACTTACACATCTGTATTCACTATATTTAAATGCTATGTTGCTGTGAATGTCCTCCGTGTGAATCAGAAAGCGGAAGAGGTTGGCTTTGTATCTCTGAGCATATGGATTCCTTGTAATGAGCGGAGGGTAGACTGCTTAAAGCATTTTTATTTTATTTTCTGAACATAATTTTTGAGCCCCTGTTCCTGTGTCGTGGGCGTGCTTGTAGCAGGAAATGATAAACCCAGACTCTGCCTCTTTGAGGAAAGGATAGGTGGAGAAAAGGACTTCAAATACATGTATGTTTTTCATAAAAAGATAAGACAACTACTTTAAGTGTGCTGAACATACCAGAGAATAGAAACAGACTCCATTTTAATATATTTTTTTAAACTTTTGTTTGGTTCTTCCTCTGGTCTAAGCCATGGAGCCTAACCAGATCAAATACATGCAATATGTTTGACCCACGTGCAAATGTTATTCAGACCTGGATCCAATTCTAACACCCAGGTTTTCCACTCTAGCAGATGTTGAGCCACACAAGATGCTTTCAAACTTCCATTTCAAGAAGTTCCTCCAAAGCAGGTCACTATGACTGACCTCACCCTTTATTCTTTCTTCATTTTCTCTAAAATACAAAAAGGCATTTTCTGCCTCATTTTTCACAAGGCCTTAGGATCTCTTTTCTGTAGAGGATGGTGCCTTCTTGATGTGACTCTGCCCTGTACTTCCCAGGATTACTTCAGGATGACGGACTTGGGCTGCAGAGGGCACAGCCATAAGGACTGATGCCTCGAATGCATAAACTTTGAGAAGAGCAGGTATAGAGCAGAGAAAACACCTGATGGATTCCACAGATAAAGAGGCTGATGGTGGAGATTCAACACTGCTTGTTGAGTATATCTTGTCAGGAAACAACCATGTCCTTTATCCCACATCACCCAAATCTTGCCAAGATACCAGAACACTGCTCAAGAATCCAGAAGGACAAGGATAGACCTGTGCTCTCTCTGCTTTACCAGTGGATCACCCACCAGTACTGCATCCATTTCCATCTTATAGTCTGATTAGAATTTGGGTTGTGATAAGCCTAGGCCAGGCCAGAAAGATTGCGCCAAAATTTCTAGACATAAGGAGAAAAAAATTAAAGTGTTGACAAGATGGCGACTTCTTGCCAATAGCATTCTGTCAAGTGTCCTACATCATTATTTGGATGCCATAAATAGCATGTTCTGCAAGACATTGTCCCTCAATAAAAGTAGAAGTCCCAAGTGAAAGAACATCCAGAGAAGTGAATTGCTAAAGATGAGATAGAGGCGAGTATGGAAATAACAAGCTGTGCTTCGCAGCCACTTCCTAGCCACAAAGTCCTTGCTTTCCTCAGCTGCCTGAGAAAGCTTGCAAGGAACAACTGTAGTTCAAATAGAACTACAAACATATTTAAATATAATAAATAAATAAATAAATAAATAAATAAATAAATAAATAAATAAATATTTATGGAGTAGTCCACTTGATTAGTGGGCTAGCAGGCAGATACAGGGGTAAAGGAAAAGTAGAACAGCAGATCATAGAAAAGCTTCTTCCAGAAACACCAAGTTCCGTATCAAGATAGTTTTTAGTGAACTCTTACAGTAAATAGGGCAAGAAAATTTTTGCATAGTGAACAATTCATATGTAAATGTAACAAACATATTCAGTTGGGTTTCTTTGTTTTGTTATGTTCAGTAATGATCACCAAGTTATTAAACTTGGTATAAGCTTGTTAATTGCTCACTCTGTCACATATAAAACACAGCCCAAATATGGGAGATTAGGGACAAAAGTGGATCGTGATTTTATCTAAAATTTACCTTAGGGTCATTCTCGGAGCCCATCCTTAATTCTGCTCTGAGAAAGGCTGTATATCCTCTTCTCTCCCGCATGGAGCTGGGTGAAAAATGTGGAACCACTGCAAATTAATTAAGAATAATGAGATATAACAACTTTATGGTGACATTATTAGTGAGATGATTTACTACACTTGAGATTATAATGCTTTCACAGGGGAAAGAACTGGCCTTGCTGCAGAAAAAGTAAGCAGGAGAGCAATGCAGTAGCCAACAAGCAAGCAACTTTTCCCACCAACATCCAAACTAACAGGGAAATGGCCAAACTTCAGGCTTCAAAAACAACACAGCTGGAAAATCCATTGAACATTTATAAAACCCTCGGGACAGAGGAAGAGAGAGAAGATGAATGTACAGGACTGTCAGTGCGTTGTCTTTGCAAGCAGATATGTTGTTCTGCTGGGTTAGAACCTGTGTACCCTGTAAGTATTTTACTTTCAAGAAATAATCCTTTTCATCAGGGCAGATGCTTGATTGGAGGATAGTACTGCCCTTCCTTCTGGAAGGAGCAGAGCAGGAAGTGTTACAGGGAATCAAGGCTCAGCAAAGGAGTTCTAGTGTACTTCAGACCAGCCTGAGGAGCCCTTTCACAGACACTGACACTTGCCCCTCAGCCAAACTTTGCCAAGGCTCAGGACCTCCATGGAAATGCATTGAGAGGGGCTGTTTTTAAAGCTTCTGCCACAGGCCCTTCTGGCTAACAGGAGCCAGCAGAAATGACATGCATGAAATCTCATAAATGGAGAAAGAATACTACATTTGACAAACAATGATTCAACTTCGTTGCAAGTATTGCTGTCTGAAGGAGAATTTTTTTTTCAGTAGGCTGAGAAGACTGATAAGAAATTGATTCCTAGAGCAACTACATGTATTATTTTCTACACATACTTCTCTTTGTTACAGAAATTCAATACCAGAAAAAGCAGGAAGAATACAAAGCTTATTCCCTCCACTATACCTCAGTTAGCATAGTACTGCATCTTCCCCTGCTGCAGTAAAATAAAAGATAAGACCAGCACTAAAGAGCTGGAAAAAGAGCTGGATATTTAATTTGCAGACAAATTAGCTACATTGCATTTAATATTCCCAGTGAGGAAATGAAGAGAAATTTATTCTGTTCCTGCTCTCCACAAATTCACCAGGGGGAATGATAACCCTTAATTAAAGAAGACTGATTGCTTATTTTTTTTCCCAAGCTTTCATTTGCCCTAAAATAAAATGATGAGAAATAAATGGTGCATATAAAAAAATTAAAATTGCACTGGAAATGCTGCAGTCATTCAAATTTCTCATTGTAGTAGATACTACATTTTAAAGAGCTCTCTAATAACCTAGTAGGAGAGGAGGCCAAATTGAACAAATTAATGCCCGGTTTCAGTGGAGCAAATCCATTCAAGAAAACAAACAAAACCCAAGGAATTCTTTCTGTTCTTTTAGGGCTCATAATTTTGGATAGTTTGAAAGTATATAGCCATTTTTTAAAAATAAACACTATGCATAAATATGAAGAAAACTAGAAGATCTGGATGAAGAAGGAGAAGGATGGTAAAGTAGAAAGGAGCCTAGGACCAGAACAGTATTGATGACACCTTGGCATGGTCAGATGAAATTGAATAGGAAATGCAGGCTGAACAGCAGAACTGATCCTAATGCAAGCTTAACAAAGATGTGTGGTTGTGCCTAGAGAGCTGTAAACTGTTAAAATATTTGTCAGTATTTAAGGAATGAGATGTGAATTAGTACCTGTATTTGCAGCTTGTGTTTATAAGGAATGTTCATCTTTCCACTTACTTAAAAATGCAAAGTAGACAAGTTGGAAAGTCTAGTTAGAGAGAAGACAGCTCAGTACCTTCTACTGCACACTTAGACTAAGAAGGAACTCTGAAGAACCTGAAGGCAAGGGCGCGTTTGATAATGGGTAGATAAGGTAGAGAATGACTCTTGTATGGCTGGTTTCTCCTGGCCTGAATGGAGCTGTGGTGCTACCTTAGACTGATCACTCAAAGAGCTATTGACAGTCTTTGATACATTTCCCACAGCATTCTGCTGGAGGAACTGTTACAGGTCTTTTCCAACCCAAACAGTTCTAGGATTCTATGTAAGAAAGAGGTGTATGAAAACTGTTCTCCTGTTTTGATCAAGGGTACTTGTAGCTCCAGCACAGATCCTTGTGCAGCTCCTCCAGAGATTATTTCAATTAATTCTTTTTCATTAATTTCCTTCCTATATGTTGGCTATTTAGTGTACTTAGCAGGCTTTGATGAAGGCATATCAAAGCAGATTCTATCTACAGGGCCATCTTCAACAATCTGCTGATGATCCTTTCAGCGATATCCAAGGAAGGCTCTCAGAGAAGTCCTCTCTTTACACAAAGATTTTTGACTCACTTGAAGTATATTCTATTTCTTCACACATGAAGAACGAATTCTCGACTGAATACTAAAGGTTTGTCAACAGCAGAATTTGTCTTCTGACGCAAGCACACGCTGGTCTTCTGGAGCTGTACCGTTCATATCTCTAGGCTTAAAAAGTACTATGAAGCATAAGAACTGTGTTTCCCTGAGTGCCCCCCGGACCTGTTTTAAAGCCTGGCTTCATATACGTCACCTTCCAGTCTTCAGGTCCCAAGGAGGTTCTAAGTGGAAGGTTGCACACTGTGATTAGTAATTCAGGGTTTCCATCCTTGATTTCTGCTAGGTATCATCTGACTCCAGCAATTTGTAATATTTCACTTTGTCTATTTGAAACAAAATCTCATCCACAATTACTTTAACTTCAGACATATCTTTTGCATTTCCCCCCATATGAAAACTTTTCCCCTTTTCTTCCAAGTGAAACACCCTGCAGAATGGCTTAACTGTCTCTGGTTTTTGCCTAATCACTGGCCTTGGAGAGCCCCTAGCAAGATTTTTCTCCAGACATTTTTGATGAAGTACTAGTTTTGATTTCTTTAGCTAGTTCTCCTCAAATTCTTTTAGGATTTTTGCTTTTAATCTGCCTGACAACACTATTCTTTTCATTTTATTGGTTTGGGTACAATAGACATCTTTTTGGAAGTTGCCTTTTTACTGCTAATAAACTTGCTTACTTGGATGTTTATATGTGCTGGCCTCCTTTAATGCATTCTCCGGCCTTTCTCAATAGGTCATACGCAGCTGTGTTAGGCGTCCAGTCTGGTGTTCTTCAGAAGTTTCCATGCTGTTTGCTAGGATTTCTCTTTGCTGACCTTTCTAGATTCTTTTTAACAAGCTCCCTCATTCCTGCATAGCTTTTCTTGAAGAGGAGGACAATGGCAGTGGCGTGTTTGGCCTGCAGTGCTCCTCTAGAGCTGGTGAAGCTGAGCCCTCTGTGGTCACTGTCACAGAGTGGAGCTGCCACTGGAAGGGCTAGAGCAACAAAGCTGAGGAGCCTTTGCTCCTGTGGGCTCTGACCAGATGCTCCATGGAATAATTGCTGACAGAGCCCAAAAATGTCATCTCTGTTTCATCTGCTGGTATGATATTTGTCAATCTCCAGGAGGGCAGTTGATGTCTCCCATTGCTACTGTTTTTCCTGCCTCTTCTGATTTCTTCCAGTGTATTGAATTCAAGGCATTTTGCTATCCTGGGTCAGTAATATTATCTGTCATAACAATAATCTTTCTATTGAGGCCTGGAATTCCAACCAGTACAGACTTCATGTTACTTGAGAAGGTGAACTTGTAAATTTGATTTGATGATGAGCCTTCAATGAGGCCGAGCAATGCTCTGCCTCCTGCACAGTTTATCTCTGTATTTTATATCCTGTGTTTAGTGTCCCTTTGATGGCCTTCTTTGCTCCAGGTTCCCAATATGTATGGTAATATAGTGTCTGAAATTTGGATCAAACATTCTGCTTCCCTCTCTCCTTCTTGTAGGAGATTTTTTTTTTTTAAGATTTTAAAGGTTGTGTAGAATTGAGTGTACCACTACATTAGTTCTTTTATTGACACCTTGTATAAAGTTCATTATGTTTGTTTTCCTTTCCCTGCTGGATTACTTGCATCTTCTGGATTGTGATTTTCTTGAGGATTCAGAACGTTCCCATTTTTTTATCTCATATGGGTATTCATGTTAACCCTGACCTTTTCCACCACTGTCAGCTTGCCCCAGATACCTGGTTTTTCCAGCCTGTTGGGGAATATTTTAATTTCAGAATTACTGTCTAGGGCCTTCCTTTTGCTAAGAATGTCTGAGAATGTTTTCAATTTGCTGCAAGACCAAGCAATATCATGAAAGAGACTTAGATATGTTGGATGTTTTCAAATCAGCTGGACTTGATGAAATTCCTGCTAGGATACTGGAAGGATTGTCTGAAGCAATGCCAGCACTATTAGCTGCTATCTTTGAGGAACTGTGAGGTACAGAGATGAATGTGTTGCCTCTTACATTTTTTTTTTGAATAATGAGGGGGCAGGGGAAGCAATAGTTGAGCCTCCAGAAGTCAACTACAAGGTGAGTGGCAACCAGGGTGGATTTACTAAGAATAAATCATACCAAACCTATCTAATATGTTCCTGTGATGGGACTTGTGGCTAGGGAAGAACAGCAGAAACACTATTTTAACTTTAGTGAGGCTTTGAACCTTGTCTCATATGAGCTTCTAAGAAGCAAGCTAAAAAAATATTGTCTGTGTACAATTTTCAACAGTTGAGAGCAATACCAACCTAAAAATATATTCAGAGAGTAGCCCTTGATATTCAGACTTAACTTGGTGATTGAGATTGCTATTGCAAACTTTTTAATTAATCAAATGGATTACATAATGCAGAATATATTTGAAGGTTTGAAATTACTTTAAATGATCTTGACAACCTGGAGAAATAATCTGGAAAAGTTAGGATGCAGTTTTGGGAGGGAAACAACATCTTCTGTCTTTAGATTTTAGTCACCAGCTGCTCACGAGCTGGAGAGCAGCACTGCAGGGAGGAATCTGGAGGCTGCAGTGTGTCCCAAGTGGAAAGCTTCAGGCAAAGCTGCTGCAAAACAGAGAAAGCCCGCAGTGGAAAGTTGCCACTGATCAGTGGGCAAACAGGGCCACGCTGCCTCAACTCAGCCAGAAGAATGCCTCTGTAGTGGGTCAGCCGTGGGCTGGTGGGGACTGGGGCAGCCTCTGATCCCATGCTGTGGCCTCTTGAGAGCAAACTGTCTGCTTTCAAGAGAGGACTGAAGCTCTACGGGGAGTCTAGACATTAGCAATAGTGGACAAGCCAACTTACAATGTACCAGCGCAGGTTTGTTTTCCTGAAGGGATCACTTCTGGTATTCCAGAGCCCTAGGCTCAGCTTCAGCACTAATTCAGTCTCAAGGGTAAAAGCAGCCTCTCATTTGTGCTTTTGAGTCCACAGTCTCATGAACACTGAGATTCATGAAAATCTCCTTTATTTGCTGCCCTTCCACCACCACAAAATCTCAAGGCTGAGGTGGACCTTTCATGATAGAGACTGTTCTTGACACTCTTGTTCAAAGGAGTCCTTTATACCATATCAGTTTTCTCTGTCTCTGTTTTTCTGAGGTGGCTTCCTGGATGTATTAGGGTGTCTCTGTCATGTATTCGGGTCATCTGCCACCTGTCAACATTTTTAGCAAAAGATGAGAGTTCTTTGCTAGGTGGTGGATCTCTGAGGTTTGAGACTTCTATTACCCTTAGTCTGACTCTCATTTGAGTTGAAGGAGAGATGAGACTACTTCTTTGTTTGGAAGAGATGAACAAAAGTGTTTGTCTCCTTTCTTATCTCAGGATGGAATGGTACATCTGAGGAAATAAGTAAGGAACATACTGCTGAGTAATGAACACAAAAATACTGTCTATCATCACAGCTGAATAAACAGGAGTATTGGCATAATCTGTCTCCTTTGTTCCAGATGAGGGCCAGGAGAGGACTCAGCTGGAAGATCATGGCCAGTTCCTGGTGCTTTAATTAAGGGAGGATGTTGAACAGCTGGAGAGTCAGAGGACAGAATTTGGGATGACCAGAAGTCTAAAAAACATAGCTCATGATGAAAAGCCAAAGGAATTTGCATAACTTGATTTAGAAAAGAGACAATAGAGGGGGTGGCCTATCAATGAACTTTAAATATTTTAAAAATAGACATAAAGTGAAAGGGAATGAATCTTTTTTGTGCCCATTATGGAGAGAAAATAACTGAAATTACAGCAGGGGAGATCCAGATGAAACATCTGTACCTTTTCCTTGTATAGTCAATTGATGAAACTGGTTTTCTTCAGAGGAAGTGGCATTCCTGTGAGTGGACACAGGCACAGGTGTAGCTAATTCTGAATTCAGGAACAAGAGTGGACTAGATGCCTTCTCCTCTCCACCCTACTTTTCTATTCTTCTGTGAATGTTATCCAGTGGCTGACAAAGGCTTAGTCCTCAATGACTCTCAAATGGTGCTGCTGACAGCAGGATCACTCCCTCTGCAAGTGGAAGCTACCAGGACATTTTCCAGCTGATAAAATGAGAAAGCAAGTGCAGAGTGCTCTTTGACTCAGATGGGGGCAAGCCCCAGGTACCTCTTGTTTCTGTTTTTAGTGTCCTCTGCAGATTTGAGTGGGCTACTTCTTTCACTGCCAGCACCACAGTACTTTAGAAAGAAGGTAAAAAAGCAAGGCTACACAGCTACACAAGCCTAGCTGACCCAGCAGGCCAGGTAAGGCTAGGGACAAAATAATCCATGGCTAAACCTACAGAACTGTGTGTCATGATTAATGTCATATCCAGCAGCTGCCTCTGACTCCCTGGCTTTAGGAGGGACAGCTGTCCATGGGAATCAAGGCGAAAACTCCAACCTGAGTCATGTTTGAGCTCCTCTGCTGCTCCACCCTGTGTGAGCTCAATGTCTTTGGAGACAGCTTTGGCAGCAGCTGGTGAGAACCAAAGAGTGTTCTGGGAAACAGTTTCTGCAGACCTTCCTCCCAACACTGCTCTTTCTCACCTCACACTTTACCCATATTTTTCATAAATGCTGTAAGTTGAACTCGTTTGTGGAGTTCTTTGCCTGACAGTAGTCTTAGATATGTACCTGAGGGATGTTGTATGTTTTCATACCGAGAACATACAGTCATTGTCCTCCCTCCTTCAGCATTTCCCAGAAATAGTTCAATGACTCTACATCTGCTCTCTGAAATCCACTTTTTAATCTTTTGTTATAGTCCGCTCAGCCTGTGACCCCGCTTGCACACACCTTCCCTACTGCCCACAGGTCATCACTCCTCACATGACTTACCTGGGTATCCTACCTTAAACACTGATGTGATTTTTCCTCCCAGCCTACTGGACTTCTTCAAGCATTGCTGGTGTCAGAGTTTACAGCTCCAGGTTTTTATGAAGAGGGGTAACCAGGGGAAAAGACTGCATTGTTTCTCTTCAGTGCCACAAAGCACTCCAGACTTTCCACAGCTGAAGAAATACAATGGAACAGACTTCCAGTAGGACACAGAAGCATGCTCCTGAATTCTTCTGGGTTTTTTGGGGGGGAGGGAAAGGAGAAATGAAAAAAAAAATTTGTAAGGATGAAATGAAAGAAGGGATACCACAAAAAATTCAGATGAATGCTGAGCATAAATCAAGTTCTCTTCTGGGTTTTGGAGGCAGAGGTGGTTGCAGAAAAAACAGCCAGATGCTTGGTAGTCTCCTAAAACACTAGAACAGTGTGTCATAGTTTGTCCTCTCTTGCTTCTTTCCCAAATTTATCCCCTTCTCTTGATTCTTCTATCCCCGTGAAACCCTGCCATCCCAGGATATCCCTGCCCTTTTTGCTCCCACCTGCTCTGTCTCTGACCTTGTCGCTTCTGCACATCCCACCCTGCCTGTCCCTGGATGCTGTCCTGCAGCTCCTCTTTTGAGACATTATTTTTCTCTTCCTTCTCCCCTTCAGTGCTGTTTAAGGCTGCATCCAGCCCTGGGTGGCACAGGGTTAGGGAGAGTGGGGTGCAGTCAGCTCTCTATCCTCTGCTCATATTTGGGGCTCAGTTCCTGCGGCAGAAGCATGCTCTGCACCAGGCAAGTCTTCAGCAGAGATAACATCTGGATTTCAGACAAGCTCTGCAGACCATGTGCAAGTGGAAAGCAGTGATTTACAGCTAGGTCAGATCTGACAGGATTTTCATATGGCCACCAAGTACCGGCTGATGTCTCCAGGGATCAACCCCCGCTAATTTCAAGCCCCTGCATGAAGCACTGAACTGCAGTGAAACCACTGTAAGACATTTTCAACATGGGCCAACCATATTTTTCACTAACCTCATTCTTGGAAGTTGCTGACCAACTTTCAGTGAAATGTTCCCAAAATAAAATTCAGCCCAACACAGAGAACAAGAATGGAAAATTTCAGCATAGAATGATTAAAACATGAAAAAATTAAAAGCAACTGAAAAACAGGTCTTATAACCAAAACTGTTGGGCAACGTTTAATATAAGATTTGTTGCCATCTCCACCTGTAATAGAGGGATGACTATTTAAGTATTCAATTTGGGAAAAACTTTCTTGCATGACTGACATCCAAGGAGAAAGATTTTTCCTTCCAAACATGAGGTGTATGTCCAAGAAAGACATCTGATAAAGAGAAGCAGTGGTGACTGTATGCCAACTGTTACGTGATCTGAATTGTTTACATTGCTTGGAGTTCACCAGATTCTTCACCAAAGTGTTTTAAAGTCTCAGACTGAACTGAGCACTAGTGGATGCATCAGGGAGAGAGATGTCAGCTTGACCCACAGTGATTTGCCATCTGTGAAAAGCAAACAAATACAACCAACTGGAGGAAGGAGCATCGTGACTGTAATAGGAGCACAGATTTACAGAGAATCTTTGTGTTTGGACTCACAAGCCTTTGACTATGTTAGTATTGAGAAGCAAGCAGCTGCAAAAGCCCAACTACCAGACCTGTGCAAAAATCAAGCTTTGGCTGTTGACTGCTCAACACTCTACCTGCAAGGCTGGACCAGATGTGTAATTATTTCCTATGTTATTTTCTTCAGTTTTCAAGAGAAGACAGCTATGTTTCCAGAAAAGTTTTTAGAGAGTCTTTTAAAAGTTTTTACTGTACTCCAATGAAAAGGCTCCAGAATTTTAAAACTTGTGCACTTTTTTCAAGTATATAAAGGGATTAGAATAAAAGATCTTATCTCAGTGGTAAATTTTGATTTCCTCAGATTACAGCTTCACAGCTAAATAAGGAGTATTACTGGTATCAGAGAAAATACCACTTTTGGGACAAGAAGTCACTGCTACTTTGAATTGAGTCCATTGCTGAAAGAAGAAAATATATCTAGATGCAAAGTACAGCCTCTTAAAAGCCACAGCATAAACACATAGATCTTTCCCCTCTCCGGATCCAAAATACAGTAGTCACAGACTATTTTTAATTCAAGTAAAATTATGATAATCATGAAAGCATAAACTTTATGGTTTGGTGAATTGGCTGCAATGTGTATCCCTAAAGGCTCTGTTCCCTAAAGTAGGGAAGTACTGAGATCAGCATAATGAGAAATATGACAGAGGACCCTGCAGACAACTTGTAGGCTGAAACAAAGATCAGGCCAGATGTAGCTACATTTATTGTTGTGCTGTGCACCAGAAAATGTTAAAAATAAGGCACAGGGAGTGAAGATTTCCAAACATATTAGCAGCACTCTTGTGATGTGATCGTAGCGGTTTTAAGGCCATAGTGCCTTGACGGCCAGCAAGTACTGGGTTCTTTATGTTGCTTTTACCAACACAGATTGATATATATGACCCAAACCTGACATCTAGTGGAGGAAGAACGAGGGCAGGACTTTCCTTGCCTTCTCAGGGATGCGCTGGGCTGTGTGCACACTGAGAGAGCAGTTTGCTCTTCTCTTCAGAAGTGATCTGAAGGCCATCTGCCACATGGCTCATCCTGGGCAGGGGAGAAAACCAAGGAGCTCGTGGCCACTCCAGCTAAGTGGGCACACCTTGTCTAGTTCATGACACCTCTATCCACAGCTATGCATACCAGAAGCCAGTTCCACAGTGCTGTCAGCAGATAATGAGCTCTGAAGGCTGAATTTTAAAAAGTTTCAAGAGATGGTAGTAGAGATGACCATGTCTGGTCGAGTTTTGGCAGGGTCTGGTGACAGCATCTAACAGAAAGAATAGGCGTTCACTACAGCTGCACAGATGGCATCAGTGACCTAAAATTCCTGCTGTCAGAAATGTCAGGTCTGCACTGCTGGACCAGACCAGCCAGTTGAACAATAGGTCTCGAGGCTGCAGCTCCATTTAGCTGCCAGCTTTTTGACAGTGCTTCCCACCCACTGCCCCATCTGGGCTGCTTGAGCTGGGAGGCCAACAGTACTTCAGGAATGTTTTAACAGCTTTCTGCCTCGTCCTCTGCACCTGCTACCGTAATATCTCAATTCTCAGTTAGCAAAAATCAAAGTTTCAGGCTCTCATACTTGCATGGAAATATTGAAAGCATGAACCCTAAAGGCTAAAAGAAGCCAAAAACCAAATAAAACTGTCCAGTGTTTATTTTTCATATCTTGCAAATTTAAATCAGTATCATAAATCTGTTGGTACCTCAGTCCTGATGAGACCATTTATAGGCCATTAAAAATGGCAGAAGACAAAGGGTATTTTAGTTGTTTATACACTGTAGGAAGCAAAAAAAATCTCCCATGTGCTAGTAAAGAGTCCAGGCTTTGTAGCTGGGAGTTGTAACAACTCACACTGTGTGTGAATCATCGTTTTGGTAGGATGAAGCAGCAAGTTACCAACAGTTTAGAGATTCATTAAAATCCCTGAAATACTGTTGCTTGCCTAAATGAATGCACAGACATCAGCCACTGCCAAAGAGCTTTGTCCCACACAATCACAATGCTGACAAGGTGATGCATGTTTTTAGAAAGGATTTTTAATCTCCTGATAGGAAAACAAGGTTAGTGTTATCCAAACAGTACAAAGTTTACCACAGGATTGAGCTTTAATCTCTGGTGGTTGCTTATTGACTGCAGAAGAAACAGAAGCTACTCAGTGAAAAGACCTCCTCGACATCCTGTTTGCAGGGAAAGTTGAAGGAGAGGCTCTCACCCCCTGCAGCTTTCCCTGACACCCAAAGTAAGTCTGAACTGAGGTCTGAATTGGAAGACGGGACTGGGCTTGGGTTGTTTAAAATTCCTGTTTATTCTGCCATGAGAGGACTTGGTTTACCTTACTGTGATGATTCCGACCTTTCTGAAAGTTGGAAAGGCAGAAGTTGTGATAGATCGTTTAAAGAATGTCATGATGTATATATTAAGATTTGTGCTATCAGCACAGTTCTTGAAGTCAGAGAGAGCAGGCTTGGGATATTTGCACCCCCTGCTACCTCATGCCTGTCAGAGGAGACAGAACAAAACAAGAAATCGCTTGCATTTCTTCTTCCTCGTCCAACGAGTTCCTCCTAGCAGAGAATTGTGAGTCCTAATTTTCAAAATCAAACACAGGTACTTCAGTCAGTGAGATGCAGGGTGCCTGCAGTTTGACAGGTTGTTTCTGTGTACACAACCTGCATGTTTATCTGTGCAAGAAGTGTACAACATGGGGCACATGGGGCTGATTTTGGTGAAGCTTGCAACCCTCGCTAATCTGCGGTGTTTCCAAAAAAACATTTTTTTGGAAAAGTCAGACTGAACCACAGCTGTTTTATAACTTCATGTTTCCACATACCTTGCTAAATACCTATTTTAATCAGAGCTGTGGAAGTAATTGCAACAAACAATTTAGAAAATTGACTTTTTCTGTGTTGTGTACATGTTTCTGCACACACGGGCTTGGTTTGCTAAAACATTAATTTGCACAGCTTTTAGTTCTTGCTACTTCAAAAGTATGCAAGCGCAGGCATTTTCTGGGCAGCATTTATGTTGGTTCGATTAGACATCTGGGTCACACAACTTCACTTCCATTCCCTGAAAGGCTGAGGGTTGTTCTCAGAAACATGTTTCATATTGTGGAATTTGTTTTTTGCCAGTGTTTTCTCATGGTTTGTCCAAATTCTGTGTGTTCCTTTCACAGTATATATCAGTGCTCCAGCATGTAATGCAAACGCCCAGAAGATATTTTTTACAGAAGAGAAAAGAAGATCTGTAGAAAATGCTTTGTTTTTTCCACAGCACTGGCCTTGACAGTGATTTGCACTCAAAGTCTAGACATAGTTTTACAATGTGTTCATGCTGGAGCAGGTTAGATGTAGACTCTGTATTTACTTGTTTCCAGATTTCATGATCTTGAATTCCATCACTGTGCACCATAACTAATTGTTCAGTCACGGAGCCGTCCTTAGGGGTAACCTAGCAAATGATGTTCTGGGACAACCTTTGAGCAGAATTAGTGGAACAAATAATGCAGCTTGTTTTAAGATGGAACTTATGACAGAATTACACAACTGAAGTAGCAGAGGACCTAAAATGTCCTCTTCAGGCTGCTGTTTAAAACAGAATGAAGAGAGGCACAGAGATGCAAGCTTTCTCCTACCCTCATGGCTGCATCTGCAAGTTTTCCACATAGTAGGGGAGAGGATTCATAGACTGATGTGCAAGATAGACTGAGATAACCTCTCAGCAGCTCTTATAAGACAGATGGCTCCAGGTTTTGCATTCATAAGAGCCCCTGAAAGAGAGAATGACAGTTTAGGGATCTAATTTCTGCTCCATGTTATTCTTTTCTTCAAGGTTCCCTGCACCTCTCTCAGCAATGGCTATGGTGTGTCTCTCAGACTTTGAAGCTTATGCTAAGAAGTATTTACCCAAGATCGCTTGGGATTATTTTGCAGCTGGAGCAGACGACTGTACCACACGAGATGAAAACATCCTGGCATATAAAAGGTAATGCGAGGAGGAAATGAAGGGGATTGTACTGGGACCTTTTAAACTGTTTTTGTGCAAGTGTTTGGACTTCACAAGCAGAGACACCTAACACCTTGTCCATTCCAGGGGGTCCCCAAGCTAAATGCACAACCTGAGCGACGTACAT
This sequence comes from Platysteira castanea, assembly GCA_013397175.1. Lineage (NCBI taxonomy): Eukaryota > Metazoa > Chordata > Aves > Passeriformes > Platysteira > Platysteira castanea. The sequence goes on along the minus strand of VYXC01009627.1, from coordinate 725,879 downwards.
TGTATGCTCTGATGCCAGACTGAGTATGACACAGGTTGTGTGAGGCTTTAGGGATGCCGAGGGTACAGGGGAGTGCTAGGGTAGGGAAGGGTACAGTGTGCTGTGGTATGAGTGGCATGACAGGAAAGGGCACAAGTAGCTATAATAGAATAAGATTATTCTATTCTAAGGAGCTCTTGGTGAACGGCAGGAAGCCTATGTGCAAGTAGGGTGGGATTTGGGGAATGTGCTGCAGAGCCTGAGGGCAGGCACACTGTGCAGTGAGGGCTGGTGAAGTGGAAGGCTCAGCCTGACTGCAAGTAGAAGGAAGCTGGGGGTGGATAGTGGGACAAAAAGACATGGTGAGCTGAGGTAGGAGATGCAGAAATTACGTACCGTGGCCAGCAAAGCAGGACTAACAAAATGTGGAAGTGGCTGAACTGCTGGCTGAATTGACCTCTAAAAGCAAACAGAAAGGATAAAGAGCCTTTGTTATATGCTGTTTTCTTCACTGGCTAGGATACCTGCTTTGCAAATTCAAAAAACTGGCCGAACATCTATTATCCTGAAGGGATTTTTTGCCTTACAGAATTCGTTTCCAGCCACGTATGCTGCGGGACGTATCAGTGATGGACATCAGGACTAAAATTCTGGGATCTGAAATCAGCTTTCCTGTAGGAATCGCCCCTACAGGCTTCCACCAGCTAGCATGGCCTGATGGAGAGAAAAGCACAGCCAGAGGTACTCTCCAGCTCTGGTGCCATGTAGGAAAAAGGGGGTTGTGGAAAAGCCCAAGAAGCTGTTAGGATGACTTGAAGTATGACTGAGAAAAATTTTCAGGCTTGAAGGGGCAAACTCCGTTCCCACTTTCTGACACCCTGCATGGGAAGCTGTATAGATGTTGTTTTTCTTCTCCAGCTACCACCATACAAAATCAGCCCCATGGATTCTGCGCCAAATTTAGGAGAAGGGCAGTGGACACATTTCTGGCTCACACCGAAAACCACATAAGGTTTTCAGTCCTGAGGGCTCTAGATGGGTTGTGAAAGTGGTAGATGGGACTCAGACTGTGAATTCCTTGTTACTGGTTAAGAAATGTCTCCCTTGGAGAAAAAGAGATCCCCTTTTCACAAATCCTGTGGTGGGTTTGGAGACTTGACTCCTAGAAATGTTTTTTCTTCTGTCTACACTGAGTAGATTTAACAGTGCATTCCCATGAGGACTCAGTCACAAAGATAAAATTCATACTTTAAAAAAAAATGTAGTTGCAAAATGAAAGCACAGCTTGGTTAATTATTTCTCCTTCTGCTGTTTTCTTAACCATGGACCAACAAGAGTGCATGGTAAATACAGTCACTGTTAATCCTGGGGGCACAGCTGCCCTGTGCTTTGTAGGATACACAGGAAACAGGAATTCGGGTGGTCTCTGCAAACAGTGCATAGTTTTGTATCTGATGTCTGGCAAGAATGTGCAAATGCCTTTGTTTCTGATTCCTTTCCAACGCCTCCCAAGCGGCCAGAGCAATGAACACCTGCTACATTGCCAGCACCTACTCCACCTGCACGCTGGAGGAGATCTCTGCGGCCGCTCCTGGAGGCCTCCGCTGGTTCCAGCTCTACATCCACCGCAACAGGGCAGCTTCCCAACAGCTGGTCCAGCGGGCTGAGGCCTTGGGCTTCCGGGGCCTCGTCCTCACCACGGATGTGCCCTACACAGGCAAGAGACGTGACGATGTCCGCAATGGTTTCCGTCTTCCTCCCCACATGAAAGTGAAGAACTTGGAACAAGCCTTTGAGGTTTGTAAAATGAGCCTGTCCTTTCATTCACTGCGCTGGCATGTACCACATGAGACAAAAACCACTGGGTAACTGCTGCCTTGGCATTTGCTGTGCTAGGGCGTATCTTCTCCCCTGCTGGTTCTGCAGCATCCTGGCTTGACCTCCTGCCAGACTGGATTCTGTCTTCAAAATCCCCATCCAGCTTCCTTAGAGACACTGATCTCCACCTCCATTGTAATTATTCTGCTCCAGAGACGTGTGACATTTCTGGAGCTGATGAACATATCTGCTGACAAGTTTGATTAATCTGTTCTAGGGCAAAGAAAGACACCAAGGACCTGTGTATTGCTGCAGCTCGGATGAGTTTTCCTTTGTTGTTTCCTTTTGGCGGTAGGGAGATGACTGGTCTGAGTACGGACTGCCACCCAACAGCTTGGATCCTTCAGTCACCTGGAATGATATCTACTGGCTGCGGAGCCTGACCCGCCTGCCCATCATCATCAAAGGCATCTTGACAAGAGAAGACGCAGAGCTGGCAGTGAGACATGGAGTTCAGGGAATTATTGTGTCCAATCATGGTGGAAGGCAGCTGGATGAAGGACCTGCCACTGTAAGTGAGAAAAGGCATGTCCCACATTGTCCCTGTTTGCGGTCTGCACGTTTGCATTAACCTGGGTGTCTCTATGCCCGGGTTTGTGTGTACACTGCTGGTGGACTTGTGTTTGTCCAGTGGCCATGGGCGAGTACAGATGTACTTCAGCTTTAAACTGGTGAGGTTCATGCCCGGACATGGACTACCTGTTGAAGTACTTCCTCAGCTTCTTGGGAGGGTTCTGTAAGTATCACAGAACCCAGATGAGTGCAGATAAACTACTGGCCTAAGTCAGGAAGAGGTTCTGCCTGTGTCTCCATTAGCTGGTGCAGTGCACACAAACTCTTTGCACACTGCAGCAAAGAGAAAACAAAGCTCTGGAACCAAAAATGTACAAATGAGAGCATAATGTGTTCTCATTGTTCACATCTGTCAAAACATGCAAAACAATGCAGCTAGATTTAGTGAGAGGTCTGCTTGCGTATTTACAGGCTCAAGTCTAAGTGGGAATTTATTGACTTGCATGAGCCAGAAAAAGGATAACTTATCTGGAGAAAAATTCCTCTGTTTTTTAATTTGTACAAAGAAATATTGCATTGTTTGGACATGTGTCTATTTCACAGGCATAATTTGGCTTCTGTCAGTTTTTCCAGTTCCTCTTATTTTACAGTTCTGCATTACACAGTATCTTATGAACTTTCTTTTCTTGGTTTTCTTCTGTAAAATAAAAATAGATACTGGGGAATTCTCTTCTATTCTACGTCAAGGCTGACAATAATGAATTAAAAAAAATTTAAAAACCAAATGCTAAAGGCATAATAACAGAAATGGCATCCACATTAACTGCTCTTCTGCCTTAAAAGTTGCTTTACATACACAGACAAGGCAGTAGATACCTAGTTGGCCTCTGCTATTGTTCTGGTGCCAAGCCTGGCTTTTGTTGAGCTAGTCCTAGAAAATTTCAGCCTGAAGATTTTCAGTTTGAAATTCAGAAAGAAAAAAAAAAAGATTAAAAGAGGGCAAAAGGGTATAAGACACTGCAGAAAAGAGCCTTTTGGGTTTGCTTTGAACGAGAGTTTATTATGCCTAGTGCAATTATGTCTAGTTCTGCCCCTGGTTGTCTCTGCCCTTGGGGCCAGAGCCAGCATCTTTGTGTGGTGCTGCCCTGCAAGAACATCTGAGGCCCTAGTCCAGGCTGGACTCTACAGAAAAGACCTTAGGGAATCAGGAGACTTAACCTAGGGGAAGTGATTGGCTGTACTACACAGCAAAGGAAACCCTTCACAGGGGCTTTAGAGGGAGGCATTCAACAAGTGGTCACCAGGATTAAGTTGAAATATAAGGTTAGATAGTTTGAGCAGTAGAAGTTTGACACCAGCCTTTTTTTGCAAACAGCTGTATCATTCATCATTGTCTCAAATGAAAGTAAAATATTGGTGATAGTTATCGCACTGAAATTTATATTCTAACTCTTTCATAAATCTAGTGAAAATGTTATTTTTTCACTTATCAAAAGTGATAGCAAGGAATATCAGTATAAGCAAAGCACTGGAAAAAAGCATTAAGTATCTGGAAAACAGAACAGGGACCTGCATGCTATTCTGTAGCTCCTGGTTCTGACTATTTATCATTCATCATCACATTCAATTTTGAATGCACTAAAGCACTGCATCCCTGCCTGTCTCTTTGGAATATATCTTTCTTCTCTTGGAATCAAAAGCTGCCCTTAAGGTGAGACTGGCTGCTTCTTTGCAGATTGATGCTCTGGTTGAGGTTGTGGAGGCAGTACAAGGTAGAGTTGAAGTTTATGTGGATGGTGGAATACGAAAAGGAAGCGACGTATTAAAAGCACTGGCACTGGGAGCAAAATGTGTCTTTATTGGAAGACCAGCTTTATGGGGCCTGGCTTACAAGGTTACTAAGGAGCTCTGAGTTTGTATGCCTGCTTCTCACACCCTTCAACACTCCTGCGACTGAAGTCTGAACTGAACAACGGAGTTTCCACTGATGGAGAATATATTTCTTAATTTTATTTGCTGTATTTGTGGTGGAATCACCAAACTGAATAAAACCCTGACATTTCCTGTGATTTAAAAATACCACTGAATTTCACAATTTCCTGGGATTTTGAACAATAGGATTTTGAAGGTGATAACATTTTTTTATGGGACCTGATTTCTTGGTGTTGCAGTTTGGCACTAAAATACTGTAGGACTCAGGGCCATCAGTGCTTTTCAAAATTGGAGATGAGCTTATTTGCCAGAAAGATGAGTGTGTCTGGGAAAACACAATAAAGACGCTCTCACACCTGCCAGGTTTAGCAGAAAGGAGAGGAAAGACCTTTTATTAGACCTTTTATTATTTATATATGTCACGTTTTATACAATTCTCAACTGCACAAGGGATTGGAGGACATGTTACTTTCTTTTCAATCTCACTGGAGAAAAAAGATGCTCATTAAAGTTCTTTTATCACAAAAGGAATGAAAAACAGAAAATACCGTTAAGTAAACATTGGCTATTATTTACATGAAACTATGACAAAGAATCTGACTCCAAGGTTAAAACAGAAGGCTTTAGCAAAAACTAGGGCAACAGATGAGTCTGACAATTTTATTTGCTTTCAGCAAATACTTGGGAACAATACATGGTTTTGATACATCAGTTTCATAGCAGTGCTATGAATTCTTCAGAAATACATATAGAACTCCATACCACAGGTGGCTGAAGCATTTTGGACAAGGCTGAGCAAAACAGCATCCTGGAGGTGCCTGAGCTTTCTACTGCTTTTTCAGTTCCAGCTTTGCTTCTTCTTAACTCCTGGCATATTTCTATGATCCAGGGTCGTGAACTAGGCCTCTGATGCAGAAGGCAAACATTATATAATTTAAATTAAAATATTATTATACCAGTTGAGATTTTGCTAAATTTTTGCTTTTTAGACTCTGGATTTGAGCTTTCAAAGATTTTCTCTAGAAGTAAAGATACTTATCTTTATGGTCTAGAAATGTTTCCTATCTTTTTATGGGACTGTTGTCCACTGGTGTGATTGCTGTGGATTCCAGTAGCAAGGCTTTAAGCAGGAAATCACCTTGATTTTCTGAAAAAACCCGTAAGAGTTGGCAGTACTGTTTCTTTTGCCAGCAAACATCAAAAAAGGGCCTAAGAGGAGAAGGGTGTTCCTGTGAGTTGCCTGGACTTTCTCCACAATGCAAACAGAAAGGAGATGGGATTCGGGGGGTTCAGTTGTGCTTAGTATTATATTCCATAGAGTATTCCTAAAGATGTATCTCAGTGGCATTACCACAGCATACATTAGAGGAAGGGCATAAACAAGTGCTGATATTGTCTGCACCCAAAGTATTCATTATTGTAAGACATAAAAAGAAAATTTGAGAGAAAAAATTTTTTTAAATTCTCCAATATTTTATAGGAAGATCAAAATCTTATACACATTTTATTGGCTTTTGAGCTTCTTGGTGTCACTTACTCAGAGAAAAACATATACTTTATTGTTTTTAAAGATTCAGTCCAGTATTTGAATAAACTACAATTTCTGAAGTGGTACCACATATAAAACTCTCATTGCTTCGTTAAAAACAACCAGCATTGTAAGGCTTGACATTTTAAATAGCAAGCCCACTGGTGGGGGAAAACTGAAAGCTTAAAAAAGGAATCAACTACAAAATGTCAGGAGTGAAAAACAGCTTTGTTTTCTTTCCCTGTTCAGATGTATCCCAAAAGGAAAAGTATCTAAATTAATCTGTGATGAACTGAGCACATCCATCATATAATTTTAATCATTCATCTGCATGAGAGACTGGAATTGGCACGGACTTAAGGGACTATCCCAGCTCTCAGGGTGCAGGCATCCTGCAGCACAGCTCTGTGCCAGTGCTCCTTTTACCCTGGCTTCTTTCTCTGTTGGGACAGGGTGGAGAAGGTCTTCAAGATGTCTTGAGAATTCTGCAGGATGAGTTTCGCTTGTCTATGGCCTTAGCTGGTAAGTATTTGCTTTGTAATGGGTGATACAGAGGTTTCTGCATGCAAGCCCTATAAAATCAGGAATGTGATGGATGGGTCGCAAAAAGGGAATCCACAGGAGCTGTGATAGTTGTAGTCGCTGTACTTGGGGAGATTCTTTGCTTCCTGTGAAACCACTTGGCATTCCAGGTGTCACAGCAATCAAGTTTGCATGGAGGGAGTGGGTTAGAGCAGCTTTGCGACCCAAGTAAAGAGATGCAAAACTGCTAAGTATGGCCAAGCAAAACTTGGAATTTCTGTTCTCCAGGGAATGGCAGCATATGTTTTTCAGTACTTAGTGTACTTAATTAGTGTTTATCAATGTTATCAATCAGTTTAAAATGCAACTGATTTCTTTTCTGCATGAAAAATTCATTAAAAATGGATGCAGAATTTTTCTCAGTGCATTGGAGAATACAGTCTGTTGGTGATTACACATGCTTTAAAAGCCTTTGTGTTTCCTCCAAGCTTTCACTCTCACTCTGCATTTCTCACTCCTGCTCTCAGCTGTGGCTGCCCTGTTTGACCCCCTCACCAAACAGCAAATTTGCAGAGCCCAGTGCAAACTCCAGTTTTACTCATGAACAAGGGGGTGGTTGGGCACTGGAACAGGCTCCCCAGGGCAGTGGCCACAGCATCAAGCCTGACAGAATTCAAGAAGCATTTGGACAACGCTCTCAGGCACATGGTGTGACTCTTGGGGTGTCCTGTGCAGGGCCGTGATTTGGACTGCATGATCCTTGTGGATTCCTTCCAATGCAGGGTATTCTATATATTAAGTTTGACATGTAGATCCAGTGTAGAAGTATTCAGACTTCAGCAAAGGGACTTATTAAATATTTTCATGCTCCAGCAGCCATGAACTCAAGTGGATAGCAGTCTTGACTGGGAGACTGGAGCTGAAATCCCACAGGGCATAGTCTGGTTTTATGGGTTACCTTTCCAAGCAGTAAAGATTCCTGGTTTTTTCCCCAGCAGACTTTTACAGCTCTTTACATGCAAAAGGGCACAGGATTCAGCAAGAGTAGCAGGTTGAGATCCTTTTGCTGGAGCTATGAAATTCATTGAATCATATAATCCTTTAGGTTGGAAAAGACCTTTAAGATCATCAAGTCCAACTATTAACCCAGCACTGCCAGTTCCACCAAGAAACCATGTCCCTAAGTGCCACATCTACGTGTCTTTTAAATCCATTCAGAGGTGGTGACTTAACCACTTCTTTGGCAGCCTATTCCAGTGTTTGACAACACTTTCTGTGAAGAAAGTTTTCCTAATATCCAATCTAAACCTCTCCTGAACACAGGATTTGAGGTGCAGCCTCACCAGGGCCCAGCACAGGCGGCCCAGCCCAGGTCCTGCTGCCCACACCACTGCTGATACAGGCCAGGGTGCCTGTCTCACACCTGGGCACACGGCTGGCTCATGTTCAGCCAGATGTCAACCAGCACCCCGATTCCACCCATATTTGACCAAACGAAATGGCAAGGCAAATCTCCACCTCTGGCCACTTGGCACACAGCAAACCCTGTATCTTTTCTGTCTATGTTTTTCTGCTGACTTGACTGGACCAGACTGTACTCTGCTCAGTTTATTATAAAAACAATTCTTTTCATGTTTCTGACTCTTCTTGTGTGGGGAATCCAGTGCTGAACCTCAAGGCTGAAGATGCCATCAAGGAGTGGAGATACCAAAGTACCAACCTATCCCAAGCTGGCTCGTACAAGACTGTGATTCAGAGCAGGGGGGCTTCCAAGCTTCATCCACAGATGTCTCTCTCTCACCATTGTTTCATTTATTGCAGGCTGTGCCCGTGTCTCAGAGGTTGGCCAACACCTGGTTCAGTTCTCAAAGCTGTGATCAGCCTCCTGCCATGCCCACAAACAGAGGCAGCTCAAGATGAGGCCCCAGCCAGACTGAAGATAGAAAAAGAGGTGCAATAAGCATCTGATAAGGAAGTTTTGAAGAGATTAGGAAAGGCTCTGTGTTAGCAAAGGCTGTGCTCTGCTTTTATTGAGACCAATGAATTCCTTAACAGTTTGGGTAATTGTTACTTGCTTAAATACATTTTCTTGAAACTGGCTGTTCCATGGCATTACCTATGTTGGGTCTTCCTCCAAAGTTCTGCTACACTGGACAGCCAGACATGGAAAACTATGTGCCTTGCTTTTTCCACTTGTTCTGCCAAGTCTCATTGCAGCTTAATCCACACACCTCTCCTGCTCTGGGACAGTAAAGTGTTGTGGCTGCTATCTTCCATAGATTTGGCTTTTCCTGGATGTATTCATAACAGATATAGAAACAAGATGCATCAGATACCAGGCACCCCAGCTACCCTTTGAAGGTGGGGGCAGTTCTTGTCCACTGCTTCTAAATGCAGAGCAATGAAAGAGTGGAGCAGAATACAACTTCTGGGGCAAAAAGCCAGCTCTCAGTGTACAGACCCCCTGCCTCACCCTGCTTTGGAGTCGGCAGATACCCTGACACCCATTTCCCTGGAATGTGCAGGGGGAGCCACGCTACCAAAAAGTGCCCTTTGGCATAAACCCTACTTTAAATTGGCCCAAAGAAGGCAGAAGGAAGAAGCTAACCCTGTTAGCTCGTTCTGTTTAGACTTCAATTTCTCTCAGAGATAACAGTGTCTGCAGTGATCTTCCAGAGGCCTTCACACGGAGGCCTTCCTCTCTGTTCCAGTAACAATAAACCTTGTCGGCAGACTGACAGCCCGGCAGATAAGACTTGGGAATAACACCACATCACACACGTTGATGGATTTCAAGGATGTACAAGAGGAGAATGAGACAACTGGGGGTGCTCAGTCCCACAAAGGCTAAAGGCAGAGGGAGGGGGGACCACGTCACTGTCTTTTACTACTCATTTGGAGAAGATCCAGGCCAGCATCTTGGATGTGTGCAGTAAAAGGGTGAAAGGCAATGGTGACAAGTTGTAATGAGGAAAATTCCAAGGAGAAATCAGTGGGGGAAAAAAATCACCGTGAGGGCAGTCAAACACGGCAACATAGGGTTTGTGAAACCTCCACCATTAGAGATATTCAGAGCTTGACTGGACAAGGTCCAGAGCAACCTCTCTGACACTGCTGTGAGAAGAGGTTGGCACAGAGATCTCCAGAGGCTCCCTTTAATCTGAATTGTTGGGGGATATCACAGAATTACAAAATAAGAGCTGCACATGAGATCTGTACCCTGCCATACCACTGTGCTGCCATGATCAACTATGTGGAGCTGCAGAGGCAGCACATGTATCTCTGTGAAAGGCTGCAAGACAGCATTTTCTGAGAGAAAAACAGACATATTTGGTGAGTGAACCTAAAGTAAGAGGTCACAGGGTTCAATTAGGCTGAGAGGCTATTTAAGAAGCCCAGTTTTTCCACGACATTGAGATCTGGATTAGGCCTGTGCCAATGCATACCAAAGTTTTGTGCCCCCTTGTCTGCACTCTGTTCTGCTTTATGTACTTGACTGTTGTGAATATCTCTGATACACATTCAAGCAAGGTTAAACCTTACAAAAAACTGTCCCCAAAGACTGTAAACACGTGGGTTAAGGAGTAATCAAACCCTGCTGCTTCCCTGCATTCCTGGAGGATGGGACAGAGAATCAGTCTACTTACAAGGGTAGTTTATCTACAAAATGTATCCAAATAGAAACATTTTTCTTTGACATATGATGCAAATTTCTCCAGCCTTTAAAAATATGATTCACTCATCAATTTCAGCTGAGGAAATAGAGTTCTTCCTAAAACTGAATGGAAAAGGAGACTAAAGGTTTGTTTCTACTTAATTGCCCAACTTACGTGCTATCTAATATAGCAAAGTCTACTACAAGAAGGTCTTTTTGATCTTGGAGATGATTTCAGAAATGTTTACAATCACCTTCTCCATTCTACTGGAAGAATTTTGATACTACTGAAATAGGAGGTATTTTCTTTTTCAGATTTGAAGACACAGAAACACTGAAGCCCCTTAAGGTGGTTTTCTTCATACCTTGATTAAAATGTCTTACAACTGTTCCCTGCTATAAGAAGTTCAGAGTCTGATAGAGGACAGTTGTCCAAAGGTTAATTATTTAAATCTTGTTCCTTCTTGTCAATGTATAATTAGAAGAGAGGAAAATGTTTCCAGGAGGGAACAGTGCCTCCCATCCTGAAGGGCAGAAATTTTCCTTGAGTAAATCTACATCTTAAAATACAGTCTCTCTCCCAGAGCTGCCAGCATGTCGGCATTTTGAGCTTACAGGCACACAGTGTTTAGAAACAGATTAATTTTTCACATGAGAAGAAATATGGATTGTGTGTGTGTGTGTGTCTGTGTCTGCATGTCTGTGTGTCTGTGTGTCTGTATGTATCTTTTTGGTCACAATTACTCTATATTTTGAAATCAAAAGGTCTAGTTAAGTAATGAGCATGCTTTTGCTTTTCTCTGCTTCAGTTCTCATCAGTCCAGGCAACACGGCAGACTTTAGAAACCCCTCTCCTAAATTAAAATTCTTTCTGGACAAAAAGATCTCCCCTTCCATTCTTGATCCTGGATAGCCTGATTGGTAGCAAAATCGTTTTACCTGATTCCATGGTGAACAGCATTGCCCTCTGTAGAAGTACATTTTATTCTATCTAAAACTTCCATTCCTTGTAATTTTATTACATATAATCATTCCAGTACCACGATACAGTTTTTTCCTGATGCTGCTGGGAATTTTCCCTTCACTAATTATCTTTCTGTCTTCTCATCTCCACTACCCTCCCTCCCAATCCCTTTTTCTCCTTGTGACAAGGCTATGAAAACACATTCTCTAACACCCGCCAGTCATTGCCCCAAAGTATCTGTCACAGTAAGCACCAGTAAAATCAGAGGAGCAACACTGTTCCTGGGCCAGCAAATCAGGGACACAGCTGGGATGGGACATGGGATTGCATGTATTCTAAGCTATCCACTTTGTCCATGTATAACATTTCTCCAACACACACCAAAATGTACAAGCTCTGATTTTCTGAAATGGTGCTCTTAGTCATGCAGTCCATTCTACAGCAAAAAACCAGATTGTGGCAGCTTTGTTTTATAATGAAGAGAGAAGGAAGACATAACATAGCTTAAAAATATCTATGCCTTGACACAGAATGCAGAGTTGATAAACTTTCTGGCTGCTGCTCAAATACGTTTTACTCTGCAAGTCTAAACAACAGCCTTTGGGGAACACCAGAGCCGGTCTTGCCCGCACAGGAGGAGCTGTCATGCCACCCAGCAACCCCACCAGCAATGTTGACAAGACACAAGAGGTGAAAATGTTGTTTCTAGGTGAGACCACAGGAAGCATTCAGTAGGTCTGAGCTGGAATTGGGCAAATTGCTGCTGTCTGACCACTGACATTCACAAACAGCAGTTCAGAAGAAGGCTGCTATGTAGTGATGCATAAAATTCCCTCAAACTAAGCCAAGCATTTGTCCGAGTAGTACCTAAGAGGACAAAAGCACAGCAGCAATAAATCTCCCTACAGTCCCCTATATAGCACTCATATTCTCATACAAGCACTGCCCCTGCTAAACTTGGTCATTCTAACATGCAAGCTTTGTGTACGAGAGCATTTTCTATCCTAAGAGGCTACGTGGTGTTGTCTGGTTTTATAATGCCTCTTTAGAGCACTTTGTTTCCTTTCTAAAAGCAAAAAGGAAGCCCTTTTTACAGGGTTACAGAGAATGCCACTTGCAGCAGCCAACTTTGGACGGTTATTTTTCCTTGAAAAGTGCACGAAATTAAATTGCAGCAGCTTCTGATAAGAATATATAATGCCAAGGTCCTGACTGTGAAAAGCCAAGGAAAGAAGCACTGATAACAATTTTTTAAGGCTTTGTTGGGATAAGGAATGGATTTTCAAGGACGCTGGGATTGAAACAGTTGCCATCTGTGTCAGCTAGAAACCTTTCTCCTCCAAAAGAAATGGTTCTGCTTTCCTCCTGTCACTTGCAAGCCTAGTTTTGCTCTAAAAATTAACAGTATGGGGATGCTTCTTCTACAGCTTTTCTCCAGGGCTCTCTTTAATGAGTGAACAAAATCCATGATTGAATAAAAAATGGAGCTTAGCAGTTAGTGGCATGAATGGAAACAAAGCATTTTTAGAGATCCATTCCAGCTATGCCCCAAATCAGGGATCCCTTTTCCAGTGGTTTTAGCCTAATTAATTGTGTTGCTGGACTTCTTCTTCGCAACTCCCTTCTCGCTTAAGGCAGCTCCCTATTTATCATCCCATTTCAGCAGGGATGTCAGCCTATCCCTGCGTGAGAGAGAGAGAAAATACAGCTGCAATCAGGGTGTCCTGAGAGACCAAGGAAGGCAGAGCTGGCACCAGGAGCTTCAGGCTAATGCCTAAGCCCTGCCCTGGTCTCACACTACAAAACAGTTTTGAACTGGGGCGAAACCCCGGGGAGAAACACCTGGGCATTCCCCCTGCATGTTGGAGACGTAAAGCAGTAACGACACAGATCACTGCAGAGGCACAAACAGCCTGACTTTAACTGGGTACTCTTGCACAAGACATTTCCGGAGGTGAACCTTTCCCTCCTGCAGCTTGAATTTAACTTTGATGGTACATTAAACAATTTTATCACTTCAAATGCCTCTAGTATACTGAACAAATACAAAATCCCAGGGGTTAGTTTTTGATCTTGCACAGAGAGAGTGAGAAACTCGTGTTGTAATGGGGAAGCCCAATATCCAGACAGTATACAGCGCTAGAGTCCACTCCTTAAACCACTCTAAATAGCTTGTCCTGCTATTTGCATTTAATTTTAATGCTCCCTACCTTCAATATTGGCACAATATTGCACAAGCAAGTGCATCTATAGAGAATTATCAACATGAGGATTTATTCTCTGAGGATTTAGGGGTGCAGGACCACATCTAGGCTCAGACCTCACTGTATCCAGAGCCTTCCTCTTTGGTGGGAGTGGTGTGGAAGCATCACATTCTTTTGCAGCAAAGTAGGCGCTCAAGAGGGAGGGGAGCAAAATGACCGAGGTGGTGCTCTGCAGTACATAAATACAGGCAAATCTCCCCCACAGTCTTCTGAGTGCTGGAGAGGTGGAACCGAGACTCAAGGCAGACTTTTGTGGGTTTGTTTGGCATTTAAGTTGATTTTGAGCATTTTCAGATTTGTTAATTTAATTGGTTTATAATGATTTGTAAAAAATTTTTCTTTGTGTGGAAAAAAAATGTAGACTACTTCTGAATAGGAATAGCTAGCAGAAGAAAGACATGCTTAAAAAATTGTTTGATGTAGGGATTAAAGTTTGTTTTTCAGTAGTGTCTCCTTCTGGAAACACTGGACCTTGATTTGTAAAGTCTCCAGCGGCTGATGTCACGTTCATTCCCCCACGCAGGAGGAGAACCAGTAGGAGGATCAAGCTCAAGAAACAGTGAGTTCACCACCGAGGAGCAGCCCAGAGCAATGTCCCTGGCTGGGGTAAGCTGCCTGGTGACAGGAGCAGGAGGATTTCTTGGCCAGAGGATTGTGTGCTTGCTGCTGGAAGAAGAGGAGGCGCTGGCTGAGATCCGACTGCTGGACAAAGCCTTTAGCGATGAAGCACTCGGGCGATTTGACAGTAAGTGCCATTTCATGGGGACTGTGTCTTGTAGCTATGTGTTGCTGTTCCACATGGGCAGCTTGGAAGCCTTTACCTCTCATCCAAAGCAGCTTTGCAGATAAAGGTTTTATCTCAAGGAAGCCTTGCTTCAGCCCTCCCTCTCCCTCCAGACCAGAATCAGATGTAAATTGCAAAAACAAGTGGTTTTTTGTCAAGGCCTGAGGCTTCTATATACTGTTCATGCAGTAAACAGGCTGTCTTCCACCTGACTTCTATGACAACAAAACCCACAGAGCAAAATTAGTGCAAAAATCTCACACTTCTTCTGGGGGAAAAGGAAAATGTGAGCATTGCTGTGCTGGGCTCTGGTATGCCAGACTAGAAGGCAGTGACAAAGTTGTGAGTGCAAATTCTAACAGTTTTCGCCAGTCTGTGATTAATTTGGTTAATTCTGGCTGAGAGCTGTGGTGAGGTATTTTAAAAACTGCTTTTGTTAATAACATTATTGCAGTTTCCTGTTTAAGCAAGTGCTAAGCACAGAAGAGAAGGGACCCATGTGCAAAGTGCAAGGCAGGACTCTGGCTTCTTGAATGGATTGGAGACAGCACAAGTGAGTGATGTGCCCAGTGTCAGAAACAGTCTGTGGCAGGGAAAGCAGCTCAGAGTGTTTTATTTTAAATGTCCTACTTATTGAAATACTCAATATGTCTATAAAAAAGCACATAGGGGGCCTAAATTCAGTCAGGTTCGTAAGTCCTTACATTGTATTTATTTAACAGTAACTTCCTCCATCACATATTCACTGCAAGACTCCTCTTCCTCTATACAGGCAACTATATGGGAACCCTTGAGGAATATCTCTGTATGGCTTGCTAAAGAGCCTCAATCACTCTGTAGAGCATTTAAGTGTCATCAAGGAATAGCAACAGTGCACCAGAGACGTGGTACAAGTTGCACAACCCTTTATCATGGTTTTATACAACTCAAACTTCTTCCTCATTAAATCCTACTCAGCATTTCACTGAGGATTTCTAGATGCCCTTGAGCCTTGCAGCAGCCCTTCCCGCTCTGCTTTCCAGAGAGTTTCCACAGAGACAAACCCAAAACCAGCAGCTACAGTAGAGGCTGAAGCAGCAGGACTCTGTGTGGTTTAGCACTGCTGCAGCAGTGCAGAGGCACCTACACTGTTCTGGGCCAGGAGAGTTTTGTGGGGATAATGGAGCATCCTGGGGAGGGAAAACAATTGCTTGTGTGGGCACAAATTTGGCCGAACTGCAGAAAAGGTTTTGATGGGTTTTTTTCAATAGGCAAGCTCAATGCCTTCTTTCCTTATCCTCCCCTCTTCCTCCACTGAGCACTGCCCACACACCCCCTCACTTATTCTTTTAACATTCCTTCTGCCTATCTGAGCAGCACAGGAGGTAGGGAAAACTCAGTTACCAAAGCCTTTTTTTACTCCATTTACCCAAACAGGTAGTAGGGACCCTAGACTGACATTTCAGACGTGTTTAAAGAGTTTTGAACTCCTGCACTTTGACTGGCAGCTCCTGTGTCTGTATCAGCCCTTGTGACTCCATCTTTTCTAGTGTCCTGCCAGTCCCTGTGCTCAGGACTACCCGAAATATTTCCCTGCCATTCCTTTTCAAGCCCTTCTCTGTCACAGTGACTCCTATTCCAGATATGGGGCTGCTACAAAACCTATGGGTGGGGCTGGAGTCTTCTGACCTGCATTATTTTTACTACAGGGACTTTTACTTACCAGCAGAAGTTATCTGAATTTCTGGAACAGCCAGGAGCAGAGCTGAGTTGGTTTTTTCCTCACTTATCTCTTCAGAATCTTGCACTTGGAATATCTGTTCAGAGTCAGGGCAGTGGGTAGTAAGACAGAAAAGTATGTGCAAGTCACAGGTCTTCGTGCCAGAAGGCATTTAGGGGCACTCCTCTCTTGTCCAAACAACTTTCCTGCTGAGAGCTTCACCATCACACTCAGTCTGCATGGGAGAGTGGCATTTGTGGTCTCCCACAGCCCCAGGGAGTCGGGGATGATCCAGTCAATGTCGAGCGCTGTGAGTTGCAGCCTACTCAGTTACACTGTGTGGTTGAGAATGAATGTCACATTGAACATGGTACTTTGGTGCCTCGGGTTTCTTACCTCTCATCTCCACTTCAGATTTATCTTTCTGCCTTTCCTGTGCTTCCACTTACACAATTCTTTTTTTGTTGTTCACTGTTGCATTGGCACTTCCGGAGAAATTAAAACTCCTATGTTGTTCTCAAGTTCAGGACAAATAGTCTGACTGTATTGCTGAGTCAAAAACTGCTCACAACAGGACACTGAATTTTATTGAGAAATCATTGAATTTTCAAGCAAAAACTACCCCATAGCGAGCAGGGAATTTACTTACAACTCAGAGGACACAGAAACCACTGGGGAAGAAGAAAAAGCTTTCCCAGTGAGTAGGTACTTTGTCAAAATCACTTTATGCAAAACTGGAGAGCTGACCTGAATTTATTCTGTTCCTCCCCCCCTCCCATGACGTACCTACGTGTTCTTCTGATGTGTGGGCAGTGGTTTGTGTAGATGGAAATCAAGTTTCTCTCTGCTGGCCATCTCATAGTGAAACCACTCTCAGTCAGTCATTTCTTCTTTCCTCTCTCGACTTCCAAGCTCATCTGTAGTTTTCTCTTCACCTAGAGCAAAACAAGATCAATCTGCTGATTCTGACATGCAGTTGGTGCTGCTAAAGTGAGCAAAGCCCATATTGTACTTACCATGCAACTTCTGCTGGCTAAAATGGAACACAGGAGCAGATTTCCTGACTCATATCACACACACAGACTGCAAGCCCCAACAAGGCGCAAAGCACCTAGACAGGAGATTTCTTGTGATCAGCTTTAAAATGGACAGGCTTCTTCTGTAGTTTTCCTGAAAGCTTTGATTTGCATGTCCAAAAACTTCCATTTTCCTACCTCCTGCCTGGGCACTGTGATCACTTTGAAGGGGTCACATGTCAGAATTCACGATTGTGAAAACTATTTCTGTCTGTTCTTGGGGTTATTGTAATCCCACAAAGCCTTGCTCACGGAGAACATCAACCTAAGGGCAGTAAAAAGACTAATATTTATTAGAGCAAATCTACCAGGTGCTTAACAAAAAGCCCAGCCCTAGTCTGACACTTTTGCATCCATGCAAGTAGAGGTCAGAGTGAACCTTCTGGAGTTGGAGTCCTAGGAAATGAATGCAGTCTGTAAAATAAAGAAGCAGAAGAGAGCATGTGGCAATGACTGCTGGGAGGGCAGTAACTCTAGATTTACTTACAGTTTTGCAAATGTTTCACAAATCTGAAATCTCAGACCAACTGTCTGTGGTGGGGGAAAAAAAGCCCCTTAAGCCTGTTGCATCAGAATAATTGTTAAATTGATACAGGGTTACATTCTAGCATGCTATAGAGAAAATGAGATAAAACCATTTTAAAAGACGCTCCCACTCAGTTCCAGATCCCAGCAGCTGTCTCTCTCAGTGTTTCATATTAAAGACATGGGATGAAATACTGCCTGCTTTGGAGCTGGTGAGAAAGCACCGGGATATACAAGATTTCTGTCATGGTTGAAGCTAGAAGCTGTACAAATTAATCAGGTTATTCTCTTATCTAAAAGGGGCATTTGATTATGCTGGAAGAAGACAGAGGCTGTGCCTGTGGTGCCGAGTGCCTGCCCAGTAGCTGTGCCTGGGGAGCCACCTAGTGCAGCCACAGCCGAGGCTCCCAGAGGACTTGCTGCAACGACACCACCTCCTTACAAGCTGTGGGTCATGCTGAGAAGGTCCTCTCCTCTCCCGTGGCATGGCTGCAGCCAGGCCAGATGACTTCCCAGCAGATCAGCACTGCCTTGCACTGTAAATTTTTCCAAGTGATCATCCGGTGCTGGCTCAAGTTTGCGTAGCTCTGGGCTGCAGAAAGAATGCTTCTGCCCAGCACAGCTTAGGGAAGGATGGCTTTGAGACCTAGAGCTCCACTGGGGTCACACACTGCAGCTGCTGTGGAGGGAGAGGGCTTAAAAAGCAGAATTTAATCAAGCCAAGGCTGAGATAGCTCAGGAGAACAGTCTTGAGAGTTGAGAGTTCAGATACGAACCAGAAAGACATGCAAGCTAAAAATGACCCCACAGGACAGACACTGAAATGGAGCCAGAGCTGGAGTTGGAACAGGCACTGGAAGTCCTGGCCAAGGTGCAAGGAAAAGATGTGTCAGAGCTGTATGTAACTTCTTAGAAGAGCTGCAGTGCAGGCAAGGCAGAGGGGCAGTAAGTAGGTATGAACACATCCCTGTGCTCACATGCTCTGGGTGGAGAGAGACCATTCATCACTTTGAAGACAGGAACATGCAGTGCCTGTTCTGTACACTTGGGTTAACACGTCTGGAGCCCGCCAGTCACCAGAACATGCACAGCTAAAGCTACTCCTCTGAGAACTTTAAAACAGTCACACCTAAAGGAAGCTTGCTAGCAGTGCAAAAGATTTCTCTTTAAAAAATAAAATAGAAAGGAACATGTTGAATATTGGCTACAGACCTCTGGTAGGCAATGCAAAGTAAATCTCTATACAGCACTGTAGTTAGCATTTGACAATAGAGTAATTGGGACATGCCTTCTGTTTCACAGCCTTAAAATATCCCTGCTGTTCCTGGACAGTCAGCACCTACCAGGCAGGGTCAGCCCTTCACCACTCCTTCCAGTGCTCTTCTTAGGATGCCTGTAAGGTCTTGTGCTCTGTTTTCTGCTGCCCCTGCAGAGTTCAAGGGCAAGACTGAGGTGAAAATCCTGGAAGGGGACATTCGAGATGTGACATTCCTGCACCGTGCCTGCCAGGGGGTGTCCCTCGTCATCCACACGGCTTCCCTCATTGACACCCTGGGCCTCATCGAGAAGAAGCTGCTCTGGGAAGTCAATGTAACAGGTGAGCAGGTGAAGCACCTCTCTCAAACCCATGCCTATGCCCTGAGCACCGTCTGCTCAGGAAAGGGAGCACACTGTCCCACGTTTGTTTTGAGCCAGATTAATGGGGTTGTTCTGCATCTTGCACGGGCATACCTAAGGGTGCAAAGCCTCTGCATGTGCAGCCCCAAGCACTTCTGGGCCTCTCCACACCCAGTCTTCCACTCCAGGGCAATGCAGGATCACTCACTCTTGTCAACACTTACATATGCCCATCCTGAGATCTGCACAGGCTCTGCCTCAGCAGTGATAGTCATAAACCCATGCTCAGTGGAACTTTCTGAAAGCAATTCACACCTGAAATCCCAATGCTCACCTCAGAAACTGGTTCTTATTCTCCTTCCCCACATAGCATCCCTGCCTGTGCATATTTTTCAATTTTTACAAATACTGCAGACTCTGGCTGCAATCACAGAAATGCTCCATTGAGCCAGAGCCTGTGGCTACCTGCTTGCTATTCCTTTTCTTCTTCCTCTTCTCCTTTTCCTCCCATTTGCCAGAAGGCAGTTGATAGGAACAAGAGCTCTCCCATCCTGAGCTTATAACTTAAAATTCCCCAACAAACTCAAAGCTATGGGAGGGAGGGGTTTCCGTGATTCAGTGATGGGATGTTCCCTTCTACTATGGAACCCCCATTCTTAATGAAAGATCAGAGGAAGGAGGAAGGTTTAGACTTAGGAATGGCACCTGTAGCATCCATTGCCAGGAAATTTAAATGTATTTCCTTAAAGAATGACTTCACCTCCCCATCTGTGATGCCAAAACCCTCAGTGCCATTCAGACAACTGGTATTGCCTAACCTGCATGCACACTGACCTCCCTGGCTGGGTTGCTTCAACAACCTGAGGGAGATTTGGGGAAGATGTTCGTGTTTACACGAACAGCTTTCCCAGTTCTTTGTTCCTCTCTGCCACAGACACAGGGCTTCTTCCCAGAAAAATAAGGAACATACCTTATTTTTGTACAGGCACCACTTCCACAAATGCTGGCTACTCACCAACGTTCAGAGGAGCAGAGAATTCTTGGTAGTCGAGTTGTTTCTTACATGTACCTTAAAAACAGTGGGATCGCGTTTTAGCTCTTTTAGCATGGCTCATTGCCTGTACCATTAGCTTCCAGACCCTTTCATTTCTGCTCAATCAAAGCCACAGATTGTCAGTGATCAAAAAATAGAGCCCAGTGGGCAGGCTCTTAGGCCCCTGTCAGGAGAGAAGAGCAGAAAGGCGAGTTCCTAGAAACCTGTGCATTGGGTAATATGAAAATAGACATGGTTCTGGTTCAGAAAAGGGATTTGTAAAGCTCTGTCTTTATGGCCATACTACCATACTACTGCTACAGTCTGGTTTTTCACAGTGAATGTGTTGCCTAAACATATTTTTCCATGGGGAAAAATAATTTTAAAAACAACTATTACAAAAAAAAAACGAAAACCAAAAAACACCCCAAAAAACCAACCAACCCAAAAAACCCCCCAAACCCCAAAAAACAAATATTAAAATGTCCCAAACTCAGCAAGCTCTTTTCTCTGACTCCCTGCTCACTCCCCTGCCAACAGTGTCTGGCCATGGATGAAGAAAGCCCACTGGGCCAGTGAGGGTCAGCTGATAACATTTGCTAGAATGAAGTACCGTCCACAGTCCTGCTCCCAGAGCCAACTGACCACAAGGGCAGTCAGTGAATACTGCTGCCCTCTCTTCCCTGTTTCCTTCCATTTCCATTCTAATGCTCTTCTGGCTTTCTGACCAGCCAGGGCACTTCATAGTCTCGCAGGATGAAAGTTTTGTTTCTCCTAGAAAATAGAACATGTACAGTCTAAATATTTGAGGGAATCAGATGTGGATGTTCATAAACCACAAAGGACAGAAGGGAACAAGTTCAACTTGCCTTGATGCCGGGCTTTCCTCCATTGCCACACAATATCTCAGAGCAAAAATATATTTTTTAGGAAGGAAGGGCAGCAAATTTTTAAAAGGAAGGGAATTGAGAAAATAATTAATTATAATCTTAACAAAATACCTTGTAGCAGATCTGTGAACCACATCCTCAGCCAGAAGGGCAAGCAAACCACAGAGACCCACTCACTGAATAAAGCACATAATGAAGTAAATTATTACTTTTTTACATGCTATATGAAAGACAGATTCCCATTTCTCTAGTAATATTTTAATTTTTTACAGAAGACTCTGATTTGCACACCACATTTTATTTGGGTGAAATTCATCTTGAACAGATACCAACTGTCAAGATAACTTTGTTTGCTCTTTTTAAAATTTGCTATCTCATTAGATTTTATCAAGCCCTTCTGCACTTTATTACTTTCCCTCATTTTCTGAACAGTATTGACAGCAGGAATTAAGCTAATTTTTAAAAAATAATATAATAAATTAATTTTTTTCCAAATGACCCTGGCCTGTATGTCATTTAAACATAGTGGCTTGCATGAACTCATTTTTCACATTAATTTATTCCTGTCTGCATAAGTTTTTTTCAGTGCACTTCCTTAATGTTTCTGAAAGCCTCATCCAGATTTGTTTTCCATTTGTTTCAATTTCTTTCTTCTTGTTCAAGCTCAAAAAGAGGAATTTTGGTGTCCTAACAATATTCGGTTCAGTAATTCTTCCTATTTTTCACTCATTAACGAGTCCATATTTTGCTGCCAATAATCCTGGCTCTTCTGAACTTCTTTAATTCATTATATTCGTTTCAGTCACACTAGTCTGATCTGCATTGTGCTGCCTTCAGTTGTTGCTGTAACAGACTGAGCAGACTTGGAAGATCATTTATGTGCCTCATTGCTGGTGTTTGAATTTATCCCCTAGATTTTAGGCTATGCTCTTCTGGTATCACATCAGTCATTTTAGTTTAATGTTCCTTTGCTAAAGACGTTTCCAAATGTCTTTGAGCTGTGTTTTCTCTTCCAAAGTCACTGGCCTTTCTACACTTAATTTCCTTCATTACACCATGCACAGCAAATAAGGCAATGCCTGCCTCAAAGCTGGGTAGAAAAAGAAGACTCTAAATGCAATTATAACAACACAACTTATTAAAGTATTTATTTCCCCCTTCAGTGTGCTTTCCTTGTTTAACCTTCTTGGCTATTTGAAAGACTTTGAACAGTTGACCTCTGCTGCCCCCAGTGAAAGCATTATTATAAGATTTTAAAAACAACAAATCCTGTATTACTGCAAGTAAAAGCCAGAATATGCCAGAAAAGGAGGCATGCATACACAAGCATCACTTTTCTCACTGCACTTTATGATCTTTGACTACGTGTTATCGTGTCTTTCTTCACCATGTTTCTCTTCAAGCTCTTCTCTTTAGTCAATCGAAGATTGGATAGATTTGCACTGGGTGTGACTGATATTGGAGCAAGCCTAAAGGTCCCATGTTAATCTGTCCCTGCTAAGCAAGCCACCCAAGAGCATCCTCAAGCCTGAAAAACACAGGCTTCAGCACAGAGAATGAATGATACCTAAGGAGAGAGGCAGCTTCTGAAGGTTTTCTGCCTTAAGCCAAGTTAATCCAACAAAGAGACATGAGTGCCCAAATCTGTGGTCATTACCCATGCTAAGTTAAGGAAGGGCAAAAATTTGATTCTTGGCATAAAAAAAGAAACGCAGCAATTAGGCACGCAATTAGGACCAAATGTTCACCCTTGTTTAACTCTGGAAGGTGCACCGATGCTACTTAAATAGAGATTCAGAGCAGGTTCAGTGTCATTGAATATACTGCCCAGTTCAGGACAGGATTCTTCCAGCTGCAGAGAGGGGAGATCTGGCCAAGCTCAGGCCAGAGATGCTGTTTCTGATCTGAAAAGCCCACTTTTTCCTGGTTGGGGAGCTCTAGACTGCCTTGCATGTTTGTTTTTTGAAGGTACTCAGCTGCTGCTGGAGGCGTGTGTCCGCTGTAACGTCCAGCACTTCATATACACCAGCACCATAGAAGTGACAGGCCCAAACTGCAGAGGTGACCCCATTTTCAATGGTGACGAAGATACAGCTTATGAGAGCACATCAAAATTTCCTTATGCCCAAAGCAAGAGACTGGCAGAGGACTCTGTGCTGAAAGCAGATGGCCAGGTGCTGAAGGATGGTGGCAGGCTGATGACTTGTGCCCTGAGATCCATGTACATTTTTGGGGAAGGGTGCCCGTTTCTCCAGGGCCATCTGGATAAGTGCCTGTTGAACAAGAACGTCTACCTGCGCTTCTCCAGGAAGGAGGCTCTGGTGAACCCTGTGTACGTGGGGAACATCGCCTGGGCACACGTGCAGGCAGCCAAAGCCCTCCGAGCCCCGCAGAAAGCCAATCACATCAGGGGCAAGTTCTACTACATCTCAGATGACACTCCTCACATGAGCTACGCTGATCTGAACTACGAGCTGACCAAGGACCTGGGGTTTGGCATTGAGCCCCAGCTCCCCATGCCTCTGACCGTGCTCTATTACTTCTCGCTGCTGCTGGAGATCGTGAGCTTCTTGCTGAGGCCCTTTGTCCGATACATCCCCTCCACCAATCGCCACCTGGTCACGCTGCTGAACACCCCCTTCACCTTTTCTTATAGAAAAGCACAGCAGGATTTCGGCTACGTGCCCCGCTACACGTGGGAAGAGGCCAAGCAGGGCACTGGTGAGTGGATTGCCTCTATCATCCCTCAGAGAAGGCTGTACTTGCAAAGCAGCACTGCCTAAGCCTGAAGAGGAGCTGAAACCCAGCTAAGCAAGTAGGGCCTTGGGCCAGAGGAAAGCTGGGTCAGCAGCAGCAGCAGATCTCTACAAAGCATTTAAATGAATACTTTGTGTAAGAGCCCACTGACACCCCCTGCCCCCAACCTCAGAATAAATAAAAGTGAAATGTTCATTTGTTTGTTGAGCACAGGCTGATGAGGGTAACTGTATTGCATAATCCACACCCACTTCTACATCTTTGCAGCACAAAGACTTATTTTAGTAAGACTCCACACAGCCCATGTGTGAACACTTGAGCTCTTCTTTCACTCCACGCCACCTCTACGGCTTTCATAGAATGCAACTCCTCTTAGAAGTAGGATTGCACTTTATAAATGTGCACCGCTCAGCTACACCCTATTCACTCAGTGCTTGCCAACCTCATCGAAAAGGCAGCAGGCAGAAGCCACCTGATTGCAAAAGCTGTAACAAATCTTGCTCACTTTTTCAAGAGTGTTGTGCATTTCATGTGCTGCTCACCCAGCAGCCAAACTTTGAGCACTGTAAGCACAGTGAGGCCAAAAGTACAATGTAAGTGCAATACAGTTTTCGTTGGGACAATGCGTGGAGGGAGAGAAGGGACAGATTTGGTCAGGTGAATACTTCTTTATCCACTCTCATTTTGCAATAAATCTGGCGAGTGTCCAGCAGAACAACTTCAAGAAAATGAAAGGGAGAAAAATATTTTATGACAGCCTGGGTCACTGAGGGGTTTCCACTGCAGAGTCGATGTATTTGTGAACACTGAGGAAAAATAAACAGTGCTGAAAAAAATCATGCTCTTAGCACGTTTCAGCTTGGAACAAAGGCTGACTTTAGCTGATAGGGACACATGTGCTGCCCCTGTGCTTCTCTGATGGCCACAAGAGCTTCTGCAGAATGTGTAACTTGATTTTTGGGCAAAAATGCAGATCTTGTCTGAACAAACAGATGTGATCCGGTGTTTGTTTCTTAAATAACTCTAAAAGGTGGGAATTTCTCTGTTCTGTTTTGGAATGGTGTGGACAGAAACGTTTTACCTGACTCAGTACTAATGTAAATAAATCACATTTACAGCGATGCTGACAGCTTGAAATCTGTGCTGAACTTAATTGTTCAGTGCCCTAGACATTAGAGAGTCCCAGTGCAAATATTACTATGTGCTTTAGTAACATCTTCGGTTAACTATGTAAGATCTGAAGCGGTAGAATACCAGACACCAGAACTTCCAGTCATATTCTGGGGACACAGACCCTGCACAAGGATATGGGCTTTGGTTTCCATTTGCTTGTGAGGAGATTACTTAATCCTCCTTCCCTTCAGACATGTGATGATTCACCTTTTCTGCCATGGTGACATTATCAAACATCCTGAAGGGACACAGAGCAACTTCTCAGAGAGGTTTGGGGAGAAAAGGAAGGGGCACAACCACTTTGGGTGCTGCTGCTTTAGCCCCTAGCAGAGCATCAGCTGGTCCTGTCAGGCCTCACCTCTCCTTGCAGCTGGGACACTGCACTTAGATCTTTGTGCTTTCTTCCACTCCATTCCCTTCCATGGACACTGCTCCTCTTCCCTCCCCTGCATGCACACTCTTACGTATTCCGCTCTCTGCACACCCTTAGAGCAGCAAAAATGTGTTTAACACAGTAACACCCATAGTTTTTCCAGGCTAATGATATTTCATCCTAATGCTCAGTGAGTACCAGGCAATGGGTGTGGCCATGGCTACTCTGTCACTGAAGTAGGAGCAGGAAGGGAAATCTGGGCACAGGGAAATAGAGCAGGAAAGGAAGAGGGAGAACAACAGCAGCAAGCTGCTATTTAATAGGGGGAGACACTTAATACATCAAAGGGCTGGGATAAAACACATACCAGAAAACTGGGACATCTTTCCATGGGTTTAACTGAGGTCCCAAAATACCCACAGATGCTGCTGTAGAGAATAAAGGACAATTTTTCTTCCAGAGTTCAGTGACTTGTTTCTCAAGTGCAAGCTCCCATTGCCGGAGCTTTCTTTGCCATTTTTGCCTTCTCGGGAAGGCAGCGGGATGTTTTCATCTCTCCAAGAGCCTTGCTCCCAACAACCAGATTTCTAAGTGTCAAATTCCTCCTTTGGTGAACTTCCTCCCTGTATCTGATGCCTTAGGTTTTAATTTCTATATTTTTCAAATCCTATACTGCCTAGTGTGTAACTCTAAAGTTTCTTGTAGCTTGTTAGCTGCTCTCTTAGGCCAGATAGACATAACAAAGCCTCTTTAAGCTTGCTGTTCAAGGACACTCGGGCTGTCCTAGGCTCAAAAGGTGTAAACTAGGACCATGAAAGAGGTGGAGAAATTGAAGAAAGCTAAAGCTTTAATTGGTGAATTTATGCTGATATGCAAATGGACCAAACCTTTAACTGTGTCACGAACTCGTGACTTGTGGTCCATCTTAGGGTCCATTTTGTGGAAGCAGCCTCTGGCTCCCCAGGGTGTACCTTGAAGGCCCTTCAAATAAATACCTACCTTTATTCCTTTACTCCTGTCTAGTCTCTGTTGCTAGGTGGCTGGGAGAAGGCACCAGTCTTGCTACCACATTCCTTCCTTCAGTCCCCACGACAAGCCATTCCTGCTGACAAGAAGTTTATTGGCCATTTCTGCCCCTCCCCGAGCAGCCTTGGGTTGGCACCTGTGTTGTCTTCCGCTTCAGGTGGCTGCCCAAAACAGTGGAGTGCCTGCAGTAAAACATCCTGGAAGCCTAAGGGAGTGGATACCTGAACACATTCATCCTGCTGCTCAGCAGGCACCAGCGCTGTGTGTGCTGTTACCCAGTAACAAACACAAGCCAATAAAGATATTCCAAGGATACCAAGAGGGAGAACAGGCAGCTTTAATGCAGAGGGTTGATTTGCTGCAAGTTCTACTTTGCAGCGGCTTCTTTCTATACCCTTGCTCCTGGCAGGTTAGCAAAATGGCTACAAAATGTACTTGATCAGGATGAGCCTGACTGTTTTTACATCAGCTGACCAGGACCATTCTTCTGATTTAATTAGTTTGTCTGGCAATCAGTAAAGCAAACTATTGGTGATCAATGAAGCTCCACTGTCAACAGGATCACAGCCAGTAAGAAGCACTTTACTTCTGTATAAACAATGGAAAAGAAAAAAAACCCCAAAGCATTAGGCTGCTTTGCTGGAAAGGTGGAAGAAGTAGCAAATATATATCAGTGATACTGATGTGCTACAGGTCAATTAATGACTTCTGGTTCCAGCAGGTACAAAAACCTACATTTACAAAGACCACCATTTGCTGTTAAATATTTTGTCACTGAAGTGGAGCAGCCTTTTGCTTGCTAAAATGGACCAGGAACTATAGTAATGCACATTTTGAATAGATTTAGGAATAATGAAGAAGCTCCAGAGGACCAGAAGCAAAAGTGGCTATCATGTCAATACCAGAAATCCATGTCTGAAATTGGTTTCATTACTATAGGGGACAATCAGTTGAGGACAGCTGGATAGTTAATGCTAATGAGCATGTTTTTGTGAAAAATCCATTTTATCATTTTATCAGACAAACATGACACTGGTATTCTGAGTGCGTTGCAGACTTCAAATAACGATAAAAGGTTTTTTTTACATTACAAAGTTAAATGAATTAATACAGACTAAATTATGAGAATCATAAAATTAATGTTAACTTTCTCAATTATGACCTTTAAAATTGCATTTTTATTTTTTTAAAAAAGCTTTGGCTCAATTCATCGTGCAGAATCTCAGTGTGAAATATTATGTACATCCTGTTACATAGGAAACCAAAAGTAACAACTGTTTCTTGACCTGAAAAACCTGTCACTTATACACCTAGATATAATAGATTATAGTGTCTGTAAAACTAATTTGGGAAGTGGGAGTACAGTCAGGTACATTCCAAAAGACCAATTTCACCATTCCTTGTTGTGACCCCTGTAGTCCCATGTAATACTCTTCTCCCTCCTTAAAGCTCTCCATCTGCATCTCCATACCAGTTCAAAAACCACTGGATAACTGGAATTTATGTATGGCTGTGCAATGGATTTCTTACTCAGACCAATGCTTGCTGTTTCTAGACGTTCCTCATTCGCATAACTAAACTTGTCACATTTCTTAAATAAGATGTGTCTCTCCAGTGCTGGCAGCAAGTACTGAATATTAAGTAGTTAAGAACTAATCTGCAAAAGGGAAAAGAACATTAATCAAAACCAAAGATTTATTAAATCTCCAGTGTGGTTCTATAACAGGTGCCACTCAAAATGCCTAACATGCATTGTTGAAGACCACTGAGAGATAGAAAGATTAGGGGATTTTGCTGCCTAAAATGTGGAAAGATGTCCTAGAAAGTTAAAAGAAAACAAAAGACATGAGGGCAAAAGTTGCTTTAAAGCTACTTATATACTTATATACTTGGTAATCATCTCATCTTTTCTTTTTTTCTTTTTTTCTTTTTTTCTTTTTTTTTTTTTCTTTTTTTTTTTTTTTTTTTTTTAA
>VYXC01009627.1:553833-697697 GCA_013397175.1 Platysteira castanea | reverse complement strand
TTTTTTTTTTTGTAAAAAGAAAATAAATTACAGGAATGGAGCATCTTCAGATTCTCTATTTTCTTCTTCAAATATTCTTGCACCTCAAATTTTTCAGTGTAGTGATTTCATCAGAAAGTAGATATATATTTTTCTGACAATCTCACATACAATTTTAGTTATACATTTAGGTTTAATTAACCTAGACCAAAAGCACACTGGATTTTTCACATGCACTCGGGCTTTCTACATGCTTTCCTTGCAAGAGCTGATGACATAAGGAATGCTGCACGCTCACCACTAAGTCCAAGAGAGTTCACTTTCAGGGCAGGCTGCTTTTGGTCCATCCTGCAATTGATGTCTCTTGTCTACAGGGCTCTGGAAATAAACTCTGGCACACAGATATTGCTGCAGCAATGGTGTCTCTGGCCAGCCAGGTAGGTTTTGCCTTTTCAAGGTGGTTGAGGTGGCCGTTCTGCAGTGTTCAGCTTTTCCTGCTTCAAGCAACTTTCCCTCAGTCCCCTTAAATGCACTGGTTATGTGTTCGCAGAGAGGAAGTACTTACTTTTACAATGACCTCATTTAATTTGAACTCACTGTTCCTGGCATTGCCATAAATGAGGGAAAGGAACCAGGACAACTTCACAGCCGGAGCTCCATCACCTCTTGTAACAAGCGCTGCGATCAGCTGCGAACTGACCGGGCGCTCCCGCAGGATGCAGATCCCAGCTGGGCTCTCCGTCCCGTCAGTGCCTCCGTGCCTGCTCTGAGGCTGTGGGAGCAGCCGGGAGCTCTGGAAGCCCTGCTGGGCATCAGGGGGCGGGTGGCAGAGGGCAAAGCTCCCTGCTGTACTGGAGAGGCCCCTGGGAAGTGCCCACGGACACAGCTGGGAGAGGGCCCAGGGTAAAGACCAGATCCGCACTCTGATCTCGCCACCCTGTCGCAGGGAAGGTGTTTTGGGCAAGGGATGTCCTGGAGCGGCCGCTGGGTGGGGCGAGTGCAGTGCAAACCTGGGGCTTTCCCTGCGCGTCCCCTTCCCGCAGCCCGCGGGCGAGGACACCGCGGGCGGAGCGGGATCGGAGCATGGGAGCAGGACTTGCTCCTCGGTGGCATCTTTTGCTTGGAGAGGAAGGAGTGTATGATCAGCTGCTCGGCAGGACTGATGCTTTGCTTCACGCAGTTTAGATCTGCTGGCTCTGTGGGTCTGTGCCTCTCACTGCCACAAGATGGTATCTTCAGCAGTGGTTCCCCCCCACTTGCTCTGCAAAGCCCGACTTAATATTCCGACTGCGGAGTTTCTGTCTTCACAAAGTCTGCACTTTTATCACAAAAAACACAGTGCAAGGTTGCTGGTGTGGGCTGCCTGCTGCTGGGTACGGGGATCCAGACAGAGACAAATGATCAACCCTCATACATCACAGAAGTATTCATCCCACCTCCCCTCCTGCTAACATTCTTGGGTGCTTTGCAACCCAACTCCTCTTACAAGTCAGAATGTCACAATGCCGCTTTAAGGGAATGACTTGATTCATGTATTTCAAGAAAAGGTCTCAGGTTCATCCTCTGAACACTGCTCCAGTGGGAGTGATGCCATACTTAGCTGTGACAACACAAGAACTACAGCACAGCTGACATAGTGTCTGGAAGAAGCTTCCAAAACCAGAGTGTGACTGTCTAGCTTTTTGTTCCTGTCTGAGAACAAATTGGTTAATACACTGAAAGTCTGCTGGGTCTCTGTGTACAAGCAGATAAATAGCATAGGATTAAAAAAATCCCCCGAGTTTCTCCCTTCTTTCCTCTCTCCAGCACTCCTGCAGTAAGTGGTGGAAGAACCACTGGTGATAGAGTCAAGGTCAAGTGTATGAATTCCATTCATTATTCACTTTGGTGTGGAAAAACTATTCTTCCCCTATAAAGATCAGTGAAAGAATACAAAAGTAATTGTGGGCCTCACATTTATATCACAGGAACATTTTACTTGGATGTCCTGGTTTTTGAGTGTTGTGTTTTGTGCTTGGTTACTGTGAGCCATCTCACTGAAACCGGGGTGTTGCCAACTGTTTGAACCAGAGCAGTCAACAGGATAAATTGCCTGGTATGGCTACAGAATGAAGATCCATGTCTGTTTCACATTTAAGTTGCAAAAAAATTTTGTTTTCCAAAAAGCAAGTTGCCCTTACTAAAGCATTTGTAGCAACACTCAGGGTGAGCTTAATGCAGCAGTGCCCACTCTTGATCATTTCATGATGCTGGAACTTCTGCCAGATTGACAGATAAGCCAAGTTTTCTTTTTCTTTATTTTTAAGGGTGGTTCTCACCATTCTGAAAGAAAAGGCCAGCCCTTGGAAATACTAAACTATGAGTTTGGTATGAATACTAAACAAAGGCCTGAGATTTTAAAAAACCCACAACTGCAGACATGGAAAAAGATCTTCTTTTTTGGAAAAAAAAAAAACTTATTATTTAGAAGCAATCTCATAATTCTTGCAGTCTGACTCATCTGTTTCTGAAAAATCAGGCTTGTCAAGCAGCTAAAGTACAGTTTTTCCTCAACAGGAGCCAGTTAAAATCTCATGGTGCCCACAGATGTTACAGACCCTCCACATCAGGCGATTTTTTTACCTCCAGGAAGAAGGCTCCTCACAGTCACTGTTCATGTCCCACATCACGAATTCATTTTCATCCTTTGTATTGATTTTCTATCTGTTCAGGGCAGACTGCTGTGCCCTCTGTGCTTGGCTGGCTCTGCTCAACCTCGCTGGCTCTTCAAACAGGGAACTTTGCACATCCTGCAGAGTTGCACACTCGGGTGGGCAAAGGTTGTTCAGCATTTGGGAGACACTGTGAGTGTCTGACATTTGAACCTTAATGTTCAAATGTCACCATTCTGGAAGTCAGTCTGATACTGTTATTGAAAACAAATAATGACTTTCAGATTCTGAGCTGACCAGCACCAGAGCACATCCTTGACCTTTCCCAACACCTTGAGCTGGCAAGGAGTTTCTACTGCAGGGGTAAAAAAAGAATGTGGGCAGAGCATCTTCTTGATGCAGCTAACAAGCACCTGGCACTGAACATAACCTGTTCAGAGGGAACATCTCCACGGCTACACAGTGTTTTGTGAAGGGGTGGATGTGCTTTACCCATAGACTCCTATTAAGAAATAGCACGAGCAGGATCTGGAGGAAATTTGAGGCAGTATATTGAAAGGTTTTCTTAGGGGACACACTTGAAAAAGCAGCATTTGTGTATTATTTAAGCTAATAAAAAAAAAATCAATGTAATGATGTCACCTGGATGTGGCAGTGAATTTTTCACTGCTGTCATGGAACTCATCAAAGCCTGCTTCACAGTGAAGCAATTAATTCCATAAGTTGATGGCTGGTGTGTATTCAAAGATTTGGAGGATTCTTTTCCTGTGGAAAATTTCCACTGCAGTTGCAAAATATCTAATGAGAATGTGAAAACCTAACCTTGCTGTGATACAAGTAGAAGTACAGTGAGGGAGCTTGGCATAAGTTTTTGCAGACTGTAGTACTGGTCTGACATAAATGGTTGCTCAAGTTACACTGGTTTTAAGATCTGAGCACACTAACAGCAAGAAGCTATGGATTCTTTGAAATTATTTGCCTGGCTAAAGTGTACAAAATGCATGACCACATATCAGTGCAGAGCTCAGAGAACACTTGCAAAAATGCCAGAGAACTGTCAGGGAAATTCCTTGATGGGAACATTAATCAGTGTAGAAATAGCCCACAGGCATAAAGCACCTCAGGTAATAGTGGGATGTGTACCCAAACAAAGGACAAGACAAGCTATACAGAACTGGGGACAAAAAGAATTTAAATGCATGCAACAGAGAGCATCTTCAGAGATTCTCTCTTGAAGGTACTGAGGATCACTTTTTTTGCTGTAAGAAGCACTGCAGAAAGGACTTTTTTTTCCGGCTGTACCATTCATTTGTTTTAATACCATATTCTTAGTTACTTGGGTTTTGTTTAATAAAAATCTTTAGATCAAAAGAAATTGGTGTCCTTATGTTGTTAACACTGTGCTCCAACATGCTGCAATGTGTCTCTGATTTCTCCACAGCAAATCCAGTGGTGAAAGGTTACTGGATAACCGTGTTAGAAAACTTAATAGGAAGCATTTTGGTGAATTTCTATTCATCATTACTCAAACAGCATAGCAAATGTGAATGAACTACTCCCATCCATGAAGATACAAAGGGCTTTTTACTTCCTGATTCAATGGCATTTTACACTTGTCCTGCCCTAGAAGCAGCTTACCAGAGCAAAGGAAAGAGCTTTTATAAACTCAACCCTAGACTTAGAGATCCCTCAGGAGCTCTGGAATGCAGGACAGGAAAGGACCTCCTACATCCTTGATTCAGGTACATGAAACCACAGGCAAGCACAAAATATCATCCTTTTATTTAGCAGATATAAACATGTTTTCTACTTCTAGGATCTCATTGTCAGAAATGGTTCAGGCACTGCAGGTATCAGTTTGTGTGGGGCTTTTGTGTTAGATTTGCCCTCTGGGAAAAACAGGTTTTTCTCTCCCAGCATGACCAACCACTTGATGTGTTGTGGACAGCAGTTATCCCCTCTGTCAGCTTTCCACTTTGCCAGGCTGAACTCTTCTCACATCTCCTGATGCCAACCCTCCGTTTCCTGGTAAGCCTCAATCCTCCTGTTTCCACTGAGACGAGCCCTCCTAAACACAGCACATCTCAGATGTGTTCACCCATCTCTGCACAGCACTGACACGCTTTTTGTTTCACCAGAAACACCCTCTCAGTGCATGGATGCTTTGCCAGTCCCATGAGGCTCCTTGGCAGAGCTTGCTCTGCTCCCTGACAGCCACTATTGATTCAATAAGTGACTGGACTCATTCCAAAGAACAGCCCCCCCTCCATGGATGTCAAGGCCTATTAAATACCAAGATAACCACCTATGGCTCAGGAAGCTGTACATCACTTCAGGGTACATTTGTGAAGTATCAGAATTCCCTTTCCTGCTCTTCTGTTGGAATTTGCTCTTGATCAGAGTTGAGTCAAGATACAAGGTCAGACAGACCTTAGTTTTGACTCAGCATAACCATTCTTTTATTTTCACTTGCTTTTTCCACCCTGCATTGGTGATCTGTGTATTATGGCTGACTGTATGCTCCATTTTTTCTGTTACCCATTCCAGATCGACCACATCCCAGATTATAGTGAAAGGTTTTGTTCCTCATCCCAGGAGGAACAACTCTGCATTTTGACTTTTTAAATTTCTTTTGTCTTCTGCTGTTCCGGGCCTCAGCATTATCTGATCCTTCATTCTCTGTATTGACAGTCCTTTCTAGATTTTTCTACAAATTCTTCCCATTACAGACATCATACCTGTCACCCGTGACTACTCGTACAATGGAAACCATCTAAGAAAGCAAACAGTGACAC
The DNA here is from genome assembly GCA_013397175.1 of Platysteira castanea. Lineage (NCBI taxonomy): Eukaryota > Metazoa > Chordata > Aves > Passeriformes > Platysteira > Platysteira castanea. The sequence goes on along the minus strand of VYXC01009627.1, from coordinate 692,272 downwards.
TGTTGGTACAGATGGCCACAGTGCTTTTTCCCTCCTGCCCGAATTCTTCCCTGAATTTTTACCTGCAAGTAAGTTTGGCTAGAGGAGTGACTGCTCTTTCTCGAACCTTTTTGCATGGCAGTTGGCTCAGCCTGAAATATTGTGAAAAAGACTCTTGCTCTTCACATTTAAAAAAAAAAAGCACACCATCACCAGCCTTCACACATCCCACACGTGAAGCAGCAGATAGAGTAATGCTTCCTTTCCAAAGCCCACAGAAAGCCTATGACTTAGCACTGAGAGAAGCCAGCTCCCAGAGCTACAAGACAAAGGCTAAAAATAACCCATTAAAGGATTAATTTCAGGATTTTTAAATACACCTAATTAATATGCATAGGAAAGGCACATGGTCTCCAGGAAGGAGCACACACAACCACAGAGTCTGCAAGGGAAGGGAGGGGGGGCGGGTGACATGCAGGCAGAGTGCCAATGGAGAGATAAAAGAGGATATTCCCTATATATATCCCTTGGGCAAAGAACATGCAAAAGAAAGTCTGTTTCAGACGAGGTGGAAGCAGAGGGGTGAAGCACTTCACTGCTGAAGAGGCAGAGACAATGCACTGCAACCACAAAGGACAGGACACGCTTTGACAACACCAAGTGAATTACAGTGAGGTGGCTTAGGGGCCGAGGACACCACAGGGAGATCAATGGATGCAAAAGCTGCTGCTTTGGAAGTGAGGCCGCACGGAGAAGCTGGGGGCAGCATGGGCGACCATGCAAAAAGCTAGGGAGCAACAGCTGGATGAAAAACTGGATCTCAAGGTGGATAGCATGGCAGTACAGCAAGGGTCATGTGTTGCACTCAATTATGGCACTTTGGACGTAATTTCCTCTTATGATCATTACATCCTGAGGCTGAAGCACCCTGGGAAGGTTGGACACTGGATATAAAGCACTGAAATAGGACATGGCACACCATGAAAATGAGGTGCCACGTATGAGGAACATGGGTGACATCAGACAGAAAGGCTTATCTACAGTTGATGTGAATCACAAAGCAAATCTGGTTATTCACAGGCTGTACTGCAAAAATATAGAGCTATAGCAGCAGTGCCAGGGAATTTCAAGGTGCAGGGGGAAAACAAGCTCAGCTGAAGCCATTTCCTCATACCAATTTCCCTGTGAACAACACTAAATTGGAAACTCTTTCCACTTCATAGACAGCAGAGGAATGGACAGACTTTATTGTCCAATTCACTGGCTACTTAAGTCTCAAGAAAAGCTGGGGGTTCAATAAATGTCTTAAGAAATTTATTTAGTCCCACTGCTTGTCTGCCTGTCCCTTTACCCTCACCTAAAAGGATTTTTGAACCTTTTACCCACCTCCACACAATTTGACAAACGGGGAGAAATCTCAAACTTTTGTGAGGTTTGGTGGCTTTCACAATGGAACACAGAACAGCCTCCAACTACTGTGGATGAAGCTGCACCTTGAGAGCAATGTGAGCACTACAGGGACCTGTTAGAATTAAGTACGGGGTACAGGGGTTTAATTTTGCAACAGGGTGTCTTTATACATGTTTATGTTGACAAAGTCCTTAGCAGAAATGCAGGGGAAAGAAAAATTGCAGCACCACCAAGCCTTTGGAATACGGGCAGCTTCACAGTGCAGTGTTACAGGATGCTGCTATTGGAGGCAAAGGACAAAAACCACACCCTTTTCACTTAAAGACATTCTTTATTCAATCTTTTTTATATACAATATTATTTTTTTTAATCTGTAAAAAGTACATATGCAGGATTCCAGGTCAGAGGCAGAAGGTTTCCACATCAGAAGATAGACTTTTGCCCTTTTATTATTTTGGAGGAAAAAAAATAATCTGTCAGTTTTAGACAAAGCAAGAATAAAGGCAGAATGCAAATCCAACTTCCACCAAGCAATTAGGATTAAAGGCAACAATTCACCATAACAGGTCAGGCTGTCTCCTCCGACTTAGGTGGTTCCCAACTTTCCTGGGCAATTAGAGAGCAGTTTGTTAGAAGGCGCTGACAGCTGAAGCAGCTCGTGCTTATCATCTCTGCTACAGCTGTACGCACACAACTTGCAAAAGAGCCTGGGTTTCCTCTTTGTATGGCAACTCAAACTCTTGAGTCAGAAGACTGTTTCTCAAAATTCAAGGAGTGAAAGAGGGATGTCTTACTCAAGGTGAACCGATCTCCCAACTACAGTATGGATCACGAGCTTGCTTTCATTTTTCTCTAGTATCAAGAAGCCTGTTTCTTACTTGTCCCCTTAAAAACATGGTCTCGGCTTACTCGTGTTAATATTAGGCTCAATTTTTTAAAAGCCTGTTCCTAGAGCCCTTAAAACGTAGACTGCCTCACCATCTTCTGTGGGTGCCATCACACTGCTGATTCTCTCAGTGTTAATGCTGTCAACCTCCTCCATTCAGACTGAGGAGAGTCACATTATGGAGGTTTGGAATGGCATTTTCCCAGGGACAGAAGAGGGGATCATAAACAACAGCTCAATGGGGTTTTGTTTAGGGGGTGCACCTCTAACCTTAAAGGATGGTATTACAGGGACTGTGGAGTTATTGCCACTTTTCAGAACCCAGGCAAGATTCAAATCTTCTAAAATACTGGGTGGGAATACGCCAGTGTTTGGGAGCTAGAACACAGTGAGCCACATATTTGGAGCAGTTGAGCTGAAGGAACAGCAAAAATGTGACTGGCACAGGGAACTACTTGCTTTTCCCTCTACTCCTGGGCACTTGCTATTTTCTATACTTTTCCTGAATATTCAGTTTTAAGGACTATACTGTGCAGCAAAATTAACACTCAGAATATCATTCAAGGGTTTTGTTTTTATTTGGAGGACAAAGCTAAGAAGTTGACTTCTTGACTGCAGGACACCCACAGCTCCAGGGCTGTTAATGGAAGCTGCAGAAATCTGGCCTCTTCGAAAAGTCAAGCTCTAACTGTTAGAAAAAAATTTACTGCTGGCAGATCCTGACCAACAGGCAAGTTTGAGGGTTGGATTAGGAAAAGAACCATACATCCTTGTTTTGACTGCATGCAAACAGGAAATAGACAATTCTGGCATTTCCAGGCTCCTGCCCAAATCCAGTGTGCCAAAAATGTACATGATTTTGTTTCTTATTTAATTCTGTAAGGGGAGAGGGTATTGTAGAAATTGTAAAATGGGACAGCTACCTAACGAAAATGAGGATTGTTTTGTTAGAGAGTACAGTGCAAGACTCAGAAACAGCTAGGACTAAAAAAGTCATTTTTGTGCTTAAATTTACACTCTTATCTTCAAGAAAGTAAGTCAGCAGCAACAGAATGAAAATGGCAATATTCTACTGTACCTTATGTACCCAGAGGGAAAACAGTCTGAACTTTGGGTTGCACATAATGCCACTTTGCAGATCAGAACCTACTTTTCTGTGAAGGACTCAGAACGAGGGCACATCACTTCAGTCAGAAGTTTCAGTATCTGTGGTGCTTGGTAATTAAGCACATACCTCGCCCAGAACCCATTACCTCCAAACTCTGCTTGATCTAGGAAATCTCAGGATGAAATTTATGAAAGACACAGCAATTAGTCCTTAAAATGCATTATTTTTGATAGACTCTGCACATCATTAGCTTCTGGAGGAAAAGGATAGTTGGTATTTTAAAGAGTGAAGGAGTATAAACTGACTGTTGTTGGGGTAACTGGAAAATGAGAAACAAGTGTCCTTTATTTGGTACCTGCTGCTTATCTACACGAAGAAATAGCAGTACTGTACATCTGCTTTGAGAAAAACACCATCCCATAACATGAAATGGTTTAGTCCTCAATTCAGGCATTCTTATGGCATTAAGTTAACCCACTGGGATTCACGGAGAAGTTAAATTTGAAGGGTTCCTCTTTCATTCACAAGAGGGGGATGGAGGAGGAGCAGCAATGATAAGAAGTTTGCTGTTTCTGGGACTCCAAAATTTTGTCCTTGACCTTTCTCTGAACAGACTGGCAGCCATTCTACACCTGCATTTTTCAGGAGGTGTACAGGGATGGGTGTATGGGGCAGAAAGTGCTTTTATTATTTTTTCCTCTTTCTTTCATTTTTTTTTTTTTTAACAGAAGAGTCTGCTTTTCCTTTTTCTCCTTTATACCCAGAGAGATTTAGGAGAACAAGGCAATCGAGTGCAGTTTTAAACTAATAACAGTTCTCACAGGATCAGAAAAACAATTTGAAAACACAACATATCTGAACTTGGGAAAATGAAAAATTACTAGCTCTTCAGTAAGTCACTGAATAATAATTAGAAAAATAAATTAACGTGAGGCCAGTAACAAGAAGCCATTTATTAAGCTACTTCTAATTTTAAATAAACAATTACTGAAATCAGTATTATTTACTATATCAACTACTTTATAAGTTCTCAAATTATTCTTAAGATACTGCTGCAAATTACAGTAACAAAGTAACTGACATTAAGGTACAAATATTGAGACTGGAACTTTTTCCAAGCTCCATGTTTTACTTCTCTTAAATAACTGTCTGGAAAAAAGCATCTGATAGCATTTTTACTTAGATCATATGATGATTTCTATGTGTAAGTTAGTGTCACAGACAAATGAAGAATAATTTTGGGCAGAAACTACAGTCAGCTGTATTATAATATGATACGGAAAAAAGTTTTTTTTATAAAACTTCATATAAAAACATTTTTAAGGGGGAAAAATAGCACTTATTCCCTTTGCTATAGCCCACCGAAGAGTTCTTCCACTTGCTTCAGTACAAAAACATCATCAAGATTTTTTTAAGACCTGTGCACTAATTAGGAGGGAAACCAGCACCTAGAGGCTGTTTTTCAGCAAAGGGGCCAATCACCATGGCAAAAAGATTTGAGAGCTATACAGGAGAATAAAAAGAATAATTTGAGCTCTAAGGGTTCTGAACAACAGTAAAAAGAGACTTAGGAAGACAAAACTGAAAAGATGAAAAATCTGGAAAGATTCAACTTTTTTTAGCAAATAAATGAAGACTGAAAAAGACTCCCTTTAAGAGATACTGTCCAGCCCAGCCATGAAGCACTTGAAAAACACCTCATGCAGGTAGCAGCATCATAAATTAATGAAAGAAGAGACTCTTCAGTTTCTTTTTCCAGTCACATGTAAGAGACGTTAGGCTATTTCCAAAAATCATGTTGGATTTGTACTGGAGCACCCAGAAGAAAAGCAAGTTTTGTAAAGTAAATCAAAGGCAGTTTTAGGCTTCTGTCAGACACATTATACACATACCTGCAAAGAAGGTTTTGTGAATAGAATCCAAAGAATGAAATGTAACTTTTAGGAAAAATCCAGGTTGCATAGAAAAATACAAAGCAGCAAACTCTTGCTCCTTAGCTTAAGGGGAGCTTCTTTTAGTCCCATATCCTGTATCCTCCTACATAAATCACGAGACTGTTATGCTCCTGTTGTCATCTCTGTTTATTCAGCTAAAAGAACCAGGACTAAGAAGAAAATGGTTTTTTTGTGTGACATAATTTGGAAGGAAGGGAAACTTGGGCTCCTTCCTACTGCTGTGATATGCTCCAGACTCTGACTGAGCTTGCCAAATGAACTAAGCCCACTCTGCTGACAGTGAACTACAAACCAAATGCTTACTAATTGATTTTTCTTTTTGGATATAAGCATTATTTTGAAAAGGGAAAATGAGGAGGCAATACTTTTTGTACTTTAGAGTTTAGCTCTAACAGCTTAGAGGCTCTGAGAATGGCTGCCAGTCTGGATAAACAGATGCTTCTTAGAAAATTCAGACAGGTACAGAAAGAAATTCAAATCCTGATGCTGCTGGTGCTGTGGTGTTGCTTTTTGTTGTTGCTTTGTTCATGCCATCATTAAAAAAAAAAAAAAAAAAGAAAGAAAAAGAAAACCTAGATATTTGGAACCCACCCAATCTGAAGAGGTGACTGTGTGTTGTTCCTTGCAACAGCAAGCAGCAAGTTTCTCTCCCCAGATGGGAAAGCTTCTTCTTCCTTGTGCTGCTGCATTAATATTATCTGTAGATTCCATGTCTTGCCAGGGTTCAAAGCGCGTGAAGTCTTTGTCCTGCAAAAATCACACTCACGTGTTTTGGTCATGTATAAAACAGAACTTTTAACTTATTTATATGTTGAAGAGCTGCATTTCCCATGCCAATACTTGCTTGACTCGGGGGTCTAGGTTTACCAAGTGTCTGTCTGTCTGTCTCCTCTCCTGCTTAAAGTCTCAAGTGGTCCATGTAAACAAAACAGAGCTGAAAACAGTCTCTCTTCCTCTTCATAGAGCTGTTTTATCGATATGCAGGATTTCCTGACAGTGTGGTGTTGGCTAAATGTAAAACAGGCAGAGGATGAGCTTCTGTGTTAAAAACCCAGTTGTCTAATGGTAGAAGATCATCATTGGAGAAAAGCAGATACAAATACCTGGATACCAAGACAGAGATAAAAAACACGGGTATTAAAGCAGAGCACAGGCAGGCAGGGGCAAGAGAGTAGCTTCAAGCCCCACAGTTCAGCAGCTACAGCCATAAAAAAATTGTTTGCTTTTAATCTTTATACAGCACACACACAGCCTTCCCTGTTATGATGATCTGAAGTAATTTTTATTATGATCAAGCCCTTCAATGAAAAGTTGTTATAAAGACAGCATTTTAATCTTTCCAAGAAACTTTCGTTTTTCAAATCTCCTGTCAAAGACTTGCAGTGTAAAACAACCATCAAGACACCAACCACAAGTATTTGGGGGACAGGAGAGCAGAGAAGAAGTTGTCAAAAAACTTTTCTTAATGGAGTAAACCCACTTGGAAATGACTAATCCTCTTTAATCCAAACCAAAGATGTCCTAACAGCACAAGAGCAGCTACTAAACCATGGCAGGTATCTGATTTGTCATCACTGTTCTGGAAGCTGGTTCAGCTTCTGGTGAGAGGAAACGAGACAATAGATCGTGCAGAGGGGTTTCACAGATGTTGTACATTATAATACAATACAGAAGACATGAAGCATGTAACAAAATAAGGATTACTGGACATATGCAGAAAAAAAAGTATTTGTTGCTCCATTTTTTTTAATACACATTTTAGAATGTGGCTGTGCTATACTCTGTAGGATATACTGGTAGCAGGGATCTGTCAAAGTTCCTAACCCAACTGCTAAAACTCAAAAGACATCTCCCTTGTTACAGAAAACCTGTGTGAGTGCAAGCCCAACAGCGTGGGCGTACAGGATCTCTCAGCTCCTGCTTGCTTTCCAGCCATCCAGAAAAAGACAATTGACAAGAAAAGAGTGTCATTCCCGTTAGTGGACTCTGCCACATCCAGATTGTGCACACTTGTTCTGCTGTTCCTTCATTCTCTCTCCATCAGACACTGGCAGTGTCTGCTGCTTGCAGCCGTGTCACTGCCTGATCAATCTTCCTGCTCCCTTTACTTGCCAGCTCTATCCACAATCCAGTCAGTGGAGCTCTACCTTTTCTTTCCTTCCTCATCAATTCACTGTTTACAGATAAAAATTTCTTGCAGAGATGATTCAGTTTTGTCACACATATCTCGTCTCCTTCTCCACACTCTTCATTTGTCTTTAAAGCATCAGGCCCTTCCTTTCCTCAATACTTCTGCCTCGCTCTCTCCTGCTGCAGCTCTCCAAGCTCTTTCTCACCACAGCAGCAATATTTCATCTTACTCAAACTCACCTTCCTCATTTGATTCACACTTTCCCTTTGAATAACTTAGGCAACCTATTTCTCCATCTTGCTCCTTCCCACTCAAAAGGTACCTTCATGCCAGGTACTCCCCAAAACTCTCATAATCTGCTGTGTATCTTCAATGAATTGAAGTATCCAAGCAGCAACAAAGCATATTTGGGACAGTTACCAAATTTGAATTTGAGAGGAATGAAGATGCAGATGTAATCATCGATAGCAGAAAAGATTACAGCAGGTATTCCATAAGACACATTTTATGCCCCTCTTCTGAGGAACATCTTCATTTTCCTCATGACATCACACCCAACCCTTCTGTCTATTTTCATTTGGTCTATCTTGCTTGACCTCATGTTCTCTGTTTTATCTCAATGTGAAATCTATTTCTGGTTTGGCTATGCCAATTGCATCAATGTCAAAACATCAAATATCCAGCTCTTCAATAAACCCTTGTTTTGTCTCACAAGCAGGAAATGCCCCAACCCAAAAGTCAGTAAAAATTTCTGAGTTCTCTCCTAGAACTGCCACCTTCTGCAATGCTTGCACTATAGTATATCCAGCTACTGAATGATGCATCAGTGAATTTTCAGATCTCCTTGTGATTATTTAAGATGCAGACAGGATTCTGGTGATACATCAAAAGTCAGCCTTGTCACCACAGAAATCCCTGAGGAGGAGATTTCGTTCTCTCATTTGGCTTTTAGAAGCAGATCAATCAAATAGTGTTGGGTCCTGGAGAGGTACTGCTTCTTTGACCTGACCTGTTTGAAACTGCTGCCTCTCTCTTTGGGACCATAGCTTTTAGTCCCCAGAAAATGAACTTAAAGGAGTAAGTGAAATAAAATTAGAAGACAACAGAGGAGCAAGCAGTGGCTGACTTTATACTGGCAACACAGGGCAACAAAGTATTGTGATTACATAGAGGAATTTGGTAAGAAGCCAGCAGAAGGATAGAATAGCCACACTATCCCCTTACACAGGATGAACTTGGAGCCCCTTCTTCCCAGTGAAACATCCTGTGATGCCTCAATTAGGCACAACAACTGCCATTTTCAGAGACCTGCTTTCTCCCTGTTCCATTTTGTGCTCCTAATACTCAAAATCACCCTTTGCCTCCATCAGCTACCTGTGGAGCCACTACATTCTTCTAGAATTTAGATGCGAGCTTTTACAGAAAGATGCAGGAGTGAAAAGGACTTACTTCAAAGTTTCAGCAAGGAAAAAGCTCTGCTGTACATCGTCATATGTAGGAGATGAGGAATAGACATCCTTGACACCAGAAAAGCCACCACTAACTCGGCAATACTTGTCAATTGCCTGCAAAAAGGAAGGGAAAAGACACAGAATTTAATTGTAGAACAAAATTTGGAAACTGTGAAGCATCAGGCTTGATCAACAAAGAAGGTGGTGTTTTTCAAGTTGCATTATTCTGCTGTAAATCTCTTTGTTGTAGGATGCTATGGACATACACAGTTTATGCTGAAAAAAAAAATAGATTGGACATGTACAGAAATAGCACCCCTCCAGGGTTATTAATGACACCACATTTGGCAAACTGCTACATGCTAAGAAAGTATTCTGGGGAAGAACATTTTCTTTCCTGGGTATTTACTGTTGGTTGATATTCATGACGTGACAAAGACTCCATGGACTTTTTCTCTGAGCTCGTACAGCTTCCCATAGGTAACACTGAGTGGAACATCCATCAGTCAAATCAATGCAGTATGTGCTACGATGTGCACAGGAAAGTAACAAACATCCCTGGATTTTGGAGCTGGAAGAGTCTGAAGAGTTATAGGAATTGTTTGACTAGTAGCTAGTCGTGGAGACTTACTGGAAGTAGAAACAAAATACTGTACTCATCTTTATGGACTGTTGATTTCATCCTATAAACTCTTCTAGTTGCTGCTCCCCTCATCTCCCTCTCCTACATATGCTATTCTCTGTTTCCCCTTATACAGCTGAAACTCAAGTCAGCTTGTGTGCTGGACTGCAGCAGAGCTCTTTATCTTTAAAGCATGGAGTTTAAATCCATACATCTTCATGGAGGAAGGGGCCAATGGATCCCCCCCCACCCCCAGCTCCAACACAGTACTGTGAAAAGCACAATGGAAGAGGAGAAGACTGGAAAGAAAGCGTTAGCAGCTTGGAGCACCTCTCGCCTACGCTTTCATTATTCCACTCGCACACACGACCTTACAGCGCACAAGGATATCAGCCATTAAAACTGGCTCAGAAGAAACAACTCTGAAATGATTCACAGGTTATTTGCGCTTCCCTGCTGCTTTGACTGTGCTTCCTCAGCAGACACCAACTCTTTTAATAGATTCATGCAGGGACAGAAAAGAAGCAGGGATGAAGGAAAATGTTTGTCTCAGGACGTCTGTCATTACCAATGACTGAACGTAGCTACCTGTAGTTCAGTAATCTATGGCTCAGCTCGATAGCCTGTGTGAAGCTCCTCTCCACATGGTGCTTTATACCCAGATTTTTCTTAATTTTGATTTTTGCTAGTTATACTCAACAGAAGCTGAGGGGAGTCAAGGCAGGGGAGCAAATAAGTTTTGAATGATGCCCTTTTTATGCACAGAAAAAAAGATTCAATCAAAACTAACTCTTCAAGGACCTCACTATCGCCTTTGCATACTAGAAATACTGGGAGACAAAGAGGAATTTTCCACTGGACAAATGCACAAAGAATGTCAGCAGATGCTGTCACTGAAATCAGGAGGAAAAGCGAAAAGTTGAGCAAGATACCCAGGACAGTAAGTCACAACACAGCAGTACTACAGCTGACTTCCTCCTAGAATACACTCTTGCCCTGTGGAAATGTGAGACTGTTCATGGACCAAAGAATAATCCAGACTGTACAAAGCTCTTTCAAATTTCTGAAAAGCAAGGTTTTTAGAAAAGCAAGTGGAGAGACTGGCAAAAGGATGTTACTGGAATGGCTGTGGCTCTAGAGCCTGAGCTTATGCCAAGAAAGGTACAGTCTTCCTTGGCAAAATCTAATTCTTGCTGTAATTCCTTATCTCAAGCACTGCTTTCTCCAAGTTTGGATGGAAACAGTCCATTTTTTGCTGGGACTTGAGTCTAAAAGAAGAAAGTGTCTGGATGAATTCTTTTCAGATTTGGTTACTTGTGCAGGCTAGGACTACACTGAGACTATTCACATGCTGAGATCTGGGTTGATCAGATTTTCTCTAAAGTGAAGAGAAAGGTGTTTGTGACACATCTAACCCAACAGCACCAAATGCATGACAATCTCTTTGTCTGCACATTCTTGACCATCAACAGGGATGCTACCTACCACGTGGCAGCCAAACAACATCAACAACATCAACAAAACAAAAAACCCCAACACCACCTCTTCACACAAAATCAAACCAGACCAACCAACCAGAACAACAAAAAGGAAAGAAAAAAAATTAATTGCTTAGCCAGCTTCTGAAGAAATAATGTATTTACATGTTCTTCCCCTACAGCCGCTAGGCGGGTGTTATATAAATAAACAAGAGCCAAAGCACTTTTGCTTTATAGGCAGAAAATGAAGTGCCTCCTCTTGACACTATCCCCCTTTTATAATACTGCAGAACATGACCTTGTGTCTGCTTTGAAGCACAGCAAAGTGGGAGAGGAAGCCCCAGTGGTTACAACTCCTGTCAGAATTTCCAGCATGCAGTCTGACGATGCATGCATTTCTCTGGTCAACCAGTCAACAACCCTGATGCTGTGTGCCACAGCTTGGACAGGAGAAACCTGCTAGTGACTGCGGCAAAATGAAAACAAGGAATAAATGGTACCACTGTTAGGACACCATCTCCTACCTCCAGAAGAATTAAATCCCCAAGTCAGTGTAAGAGACAAAAATTGTTTATTTTGGAAACTGTAGCTAATGGACAGCACCAATATCCTGCTCTGTGCTGTAGAGGTTTCATGCTTGGGTAACTAAGTGCAACACTGGTGAAGTCAGCAGGCCTACAAGCTTGGAGAAAGAAAATGTATTATCTATATCAACTTTTTTTTCCTTACAATTACCAAGTAACCTTGTATCTTCAGAAATTTCTCTTTGGGAAGGCAGACTCGTGTTCAGAACAGGCAAAGGATTTACCCTAGCTGATCAGAGTTCTAGGCAGTACAAGCAGTAATGAACTGTAGAGGAAAAAAGCCTCTGAAAGATTGCTTTACAGTTATTCATCCAAATAGAAAATTTAAAAATATGAACAAATAATTGCCCTTGATTCAGAGGTGTTGTCCTGGTTTGAGACAAATTAAGGGAAATGCTCTGGAAGGAACATCTGCCCCAAAGAAGGCAGGTTACAGCCACACCTCCTCCACCAGGTTCGGAAAGAATTTTCCTCAGAGGAAAGTGAAAAAAAGTTATTTATTTAACAAGCAGAGGGCACGCACGCACAGAAAAAGAATGATGTTAAATAATAAAACCTCTGTCTGTGGAGAGAATCTGGGTAGATTTCAGAGTCCTTTGTGGGTGTGGTTCTCTCCTCTCCAGAGCTGGGGTTTGGCATGCGCCCCTCCAGGCTGCAGTGTAGGGCCTCCCGGTGTGTTCTGGTGTTGCTGAACAGTCCAGAAGAGAAGAAGAAGAAGCCAAAGTCCCATGGCTCTGTACTTTAGCTAATGAACAAGAAGCTAGCTAAGAAGCAAAAGGAATGTGACTTCTTCCCTGCTGCAGAAGCGGAGCAGCCGGGCAGAAGCAGCCAGCAAGCTGTCTCTGTTTTGAACACAGCGCCGAAAGAATTCCACTGGCTCTCCCCCTTCTCCCAGAGCTAGCTTTAAATGCACAGAACTCATGTCTGGCATAGGGCACACAATAGGGAATACAGTATCATACAGTCACCCCAGGAGAGGTGTACAGAACTTCAGGACACTGGCTGAAAAGCTTGGTGTCACAGACAAGCTGCTTAAAAGCTACTTGAAATTCTCAGTGTTCTGTCTTCACATAGACCTCGGAGTACTTGGTGTAGCAGCATTGGATTTGCCACTCGGATACACTTTCAATCTGAAGGCCAGTCTCCCTGATAAAACAATGCTAAATTTATTGCACCCCAGAATACAGAGAAGCTCCAAGATGACTGGAAGGATATTAAGGTAATGCTACCATTATGAGGCACTGGCAAACTGAATAATTTTAGGATGGCATACCTGATGTTAGTTCCAATCAATTACAGAAGCACATGGAAAAACATAGAAGAATTAGAGGATAATTGACACCAATCAGCATGGTTTTATAGAAAACTATCTTGGTCACAAGCTTGTTTTTATTCTTTGAGAGCTACAAATTTGACAAATAAAGGTAGCTGCAGAGCTATAATAAACTTAGAAACTTCTAAGGCAATTGACATGGTACTTTAAGATGTTATGGGAAGACAAGGCAGCACTATACCATATCAATATAATTCAATTTAAAACTGACTGACAGTGCTCTAAAAAGGAACTGGCAATGCAAAATCATCACAAAATAGAGCTGCGTCTTACAGAGATCCACAAGGAGCAGTCTGAAGTTTTATCAATCACTGCAACACTGCTGCTGGCTAAAATGACATACGTAAATAAGAGCAGACAGTGTAATCTGCTGGTAACTGGGTGCCAGACAAAATGAGTTTCATAAAACCAGGCACATAATCCTAAATCTAGTCATCAAGACTGTGTAACTGCAGACCCAGGCTAGCCTGGAAGGTAGAGACAACCTTCAGAACACAGAGACAATTCAAAGACTTCCACGGCCATGTAAGAATTCAGTCTGAGTTCCTGCTAGGACATTGTGGCAGATGTACACAAAGGGACAGTAAACAGGGAGACAGCAGCAGGCACATAGTTTTATTTTTGCACAGGCTGAATTTTTTTTTTTATTTGCTAAAGTCAAAACCGGAGTATGCAATTCTAAAATTCATTTTTATAGAAGGATGATGAACTAATGTAGGTGCAGACATTTGCAGAAAATGTTTTACAGTGAGAGAATACAATTTGTTTAGCATCTTCAGTAGTAGGCTTATTACAATCTATGAAAATTCTTTGGAAAGAAAACATGGGAGAAAAGACATTTTAAAATGGCACAGGAAATCATAGGAAAGTCCAGTGATTGAGAGCTGAAACTAGGCAAATTCAAATGGGAAATAAAACATGTTTTTTTTAACAGCAAGAGTAAATAAATAATGGAACAAACTACCAGAACTAGTGGATTTTCTAGTTTCCTTCATTCAAATACAGAATAGAACAGGAGAATATTCAGCAGTGCACTCCTGCCAAATACATGTGTCTCAACTCAAAAATGACACAAAGTGAAATTTCAGTGCCTGTAACATACAGGGAGGTCAACGTGAACCTAAGTTCCTTGGAAATAAAATTTGATGAGCCTCTAGATTGGACCCCAGCTCCCTCAGTTTCTCTGAGGGTGTTTTTTGTGGCATATGTGACTTTTCTTGACTGTGCCAACAACATGCCCATAAAAACTGTGCCAGTTTCTTCACCAGCTGTCATACTCACAGCTTCTAACCCGTGAAACTGTGAAACCATATTTCTTTTACGTCCAACCTATGTCTGGCTCTTTTCTGTCTACTGTACTTCACTAAGTAGAATCACAGAATGGTCTGGGTTGGAAAGGACCTCAAAGATCATCTAGTTCCAACCTCACTGCCACGGGCAGGGATGCCACTCACTAGACCAGACTGCTCAGGGCTCCATCCAACCCGGCCTTGAACGCTTACATCCACAGCTTCTCTGGGCAACCTGTTCCAGTGCCTCACCAGCCTCCCAGTAAAGAACTTCTTCCTAACATCTAATGTAAATCTGTCCTCTCTCAGTTTAAAACCATTGCCTCTTGACCTGTCACTATATGCCCATATAAAAACACCTTCTTTTAATAAGCCCCCTTTAGGTACTAGAAGGCTGCAGTGAGCTCTCCCTGGGGGCTTCCCTTCCCCAGGATGAACAACCCCAGCTCTCTCAGCCTGTCTCTACAGGAGAGGTGCTCCCACCCCTGGATCCTATCTGTGTCCCTTCCTGGAACCTGCACTAACAGGTCCATGTCTTTCTTGTGCTGAGGACCCCAGATCTGGATGCAGGTGAGGTCTCATGAGAGCAGAGAGCTATAGGTCTTTTCACTCCACCTCACTATCAATCCTCAATTTGCCTGAAGTGACCCCAAGCTTCAGGTCTTGTCTATTATGTGCACTGTTAGTAGAAGCTCTGACAAACTCAGCAGCCCCTATGGTGCAATCCTACTTAGTGAGACACACAAGTCCACAGCAAATAGTTGAACCCTTCATTCACACGGCTCAGATTAGTAATAGGCTTTACATGCCTATTGTGAAGTGGTGGCTCTTATTATTTTCAAATAATTAGCCTGAAAAGGATTTTAGTAATTTTCTGTATTTACTCTGAGTATCTTGCATGCATATTTCTGTAATACTTCAGCCAGCCCCCCAGCACACTATCATCCAATTTGACCAGCCCAATATAATTGAGATGAATGTTTCTCTAGTGCTAAGTATAGTATTAGGGAGAATTAGCCTTTTTTTCATTAGAAAAGAGATAGAGACCCTGTCACAGGGATTTATGATCACTGAGGGAATGTAAGATTGAGCTTCCTGTTTTTTCCCCCAGAGACACTGGATTTGGAAAGATGCAACAAAACAGGCCTTGGAAAAAGCACAGCATTTGCACTAAAGTGCCTAAGTTTTGTCAAAATATACTGATAATAAATCCAAGTATGCTTCAGAGGTTGGAAGGCAAAAGAAAGACAAATTCAGACACTGCTGTACAATAGCAGTAAGCCAACTGCTCTGCATGTCACACCAGATTCTTCTCTATTTATAAATGATGGAATAAACACAGCCAGAGCTGTGTGTTATAGGGAAGAAGGAAAAGTAGTGAGAAGGTGTGAGGAATAACCACAAGAACTTATTATCTATATGCAATGAACAGAAAACCCTGGGAAACAAAAAGCTTCAAGCTTCTCTGTCAGTATGATGGCAGGATAAGAAAATTCCTAATTGTGGGAAGGAGAGGTTTGCAAACCATTTATGAAAAAGTCAAAAATATTTTATGGCTATGTTCGATAAAGAAATTCTTTATCAAGGAAACAAGCAGAAGAGGGCAGTCTATAAGAACAGAGGCAATTAAGCACATGGGCTGCTTGATTTACAACTTTGATGGAGGTTGACAGAAGGATAAAATGAAATCCTACCCTGCACACAGTGAAAATTGGAGGCAGGGGAGGAGGAAGGGAGGGTTTGTTTTGAAAGCATTAATGGGGACCAAGATAATGAAAGCAAATGGAGAAAACTGAACAAAATGCAAATAAAAGACATGCTTTGCAGTATGCTTAAGAGACCAATCCTGGCCTGAAAAGTTTTACATTTGTAAATTCTTTAACCTGTTACACAGGACCTGACCTCAGCTTGCATCATCCAGCCATAGCTTCTGAAAGGAGCTGGTGTTAGATCAGCAAGCATTTGTAGTATCTACACAGGCAAGGAGTAGGTTATTAACTTTTTCATATTAGAAACATGCATAGTTTGGGCAGGAGGGATGATGAGACTCAGTGTTCGATGTTTCAGAGATAGCAGCAATGCATTCTGGAATACAAATGCTGCAAATGTGGAACCTGTCTCCAGAATAACATAATTCTGGTCGGAACAAAACAGACTAAAAGGCAAAACTGCACTAAGTCACAGCCTTAAAATACTTCGTCTCTTCTATGTGGTTGCAGCTGTGCTGAGTGATGGATAGTAATGAGCTTGGCTAAATATTCTGAGCCTGTCTTAACTACCTTCCACCTGGATAAATACAGGCATCTCAAAAGATCTCTTCCTACTTTTTCCTGGTCTCTTGCTTCTGGAGTAAAACTGAGTTTCAGCCACAGAATAATCTTATCTAGGCTCCTGGTTTGTCTCCTTCTTTGCTCGTCCCTCATTTCCTTTGGCTGTAGTCAAAATATTTCATTACTGTCTTGTTCTCTTTAATGCTTATTCTCATCTCTGACACTGGCTTTGAGCTGTTCCCAAAGACTGCTGGAGTGATAGCAGGGAAGTGGAGGAACTCTCAGGGGCTGTGGACTACTGATAACAGTAGGAGTCACGACTAGTGGGTTCTATTTCCATGCCTAAAACTCATGAACTGTACAATGCTGAATGCAACTCTCAACTGAGCATCTGACTCAGCAGATGCCGAACAGCAATAACTGCGTGCACCCTCACATCTTCCCCGGTTTACAGGAACCTGTGAAAATCGATTACCACTTGAAGTGTTTCGGTACCATGAGACTGAAGTGGCTTCAAAGGGAAACTGCACGAAATTAGATTATTAACAGATGATTAATACAGTTACCTGTGTTGCCTCCCAGCCCCACTGCCTGTACTTGGGATCGTGGGTGAATCTCCACATATACCAGTAGGTCTCAATCACCTCTGGCCTTAGGATGTAATACTTCTCATTTTGCCGTACTGCCACCGCCTCCACGCCACCATCAAATTTGAATGCTTCTGGGCCCAGCTTTAGTGCTGCAGAGCGGAAACAAACAACAACAAAAAAGTAAAAGTAAGAAAAAATTTATTCCATACCAATCTTTGCAGGAAGGATGGGTAAGAGGCTGCTATATCCCAAGCTTGTGAAAAAACCAGAAACTAGCTAGTTGTTAAGCAGTCTCATAAATATTTCCTATTGTTGAGACCTATAATTTTTCTTATGAATAATTTATCCAATTCCTGTGAGAAAACTACCTATTTTGACAGGACTACAGTAATCCTCTTGAAAACTAATGAAACACTAAGAACATAAACACACTAACACATTCAATTATAGGATAAAATTGAAGTGACCGACATCAGTTCTTTACAAGCCAAAGGGAAAAAAAAGGGTCAGCACAGGTTTTGATGTCCTTTGATCCCACCCAGCACAGCAGGAAAAGATCTTGGAACTAAAGCAAGTAGCATCATCCCAAAAAATCTGTATCTTTATCAAAACTGTTGGTTTAAGGACATGCTGTCAGGCCACTGTAAGTGATACGCTGTGATCTTCAAGTAGAGTGTTTAAAACTGGGCAATGAAGTCCTAACAACACCTGAAAATAAATCTCTGAACTAAGAGATTCACTATTTAAGACCTTAAAAGAACCTGTAAAGGCCCTGTGCCAGCACCTGGAAGACTACTCGTATAAGAACAACACACCTATAGAAAAACTGTCTATAGTATGAAGTTGTAATTACACATATTTCGTATTAGAGAGCTCCACATTAGTCCTCAAATTGAACATTAATAATGTACTCTTATCTACAGCTGCACCCCACCATTTGTTTTGGCAGGGAATTTTTAAGGCACTGAACTCTGAAGCTGCACTCGAGCTTTAAAAATTATCAAAGCAATTAATCATGTAATTCCCATGGGCTAGAGGTTCAAATTAACCATGGTCTCACAGGTCTGGAAGGGGAACCTTAGAATACTGTAATGAAAAATATGAGCAAGTCTCAGTGCATGCCCCAACAGAAAATCTCCAAAAAAAGTTCCTCTATCTTTCTGTTTTCAAGGGACTATGGCTCTGGATGCCAAAAGAAAAAACATCATTCTGCTTCAGCCACATGAGTGGTAAGGAAATCTCCATCGAGAAATGTTCATCATACTTCTTCCAAAATGGGCAAGTTCTACCAGTTTCAGTTAAAAAATTAAACAAATCTCACTATAAAATGGAGGAGATTAGATACAGAGTTCTACCTATCCAAAATTCTGAATATAAGACTGGTCATAGTGGACCAGATGGAATTCTGTCTGCTCCAGAATAACATCTCCAATAATGGCCAAAATCAAACGTGGATGGGCAAGTGGAAGCACCCATCAAGTATATAAGATACTTTTTCTCATCTTTTTTACCAGCCTCTAATGTTTTTGAGCTCAAGACTTCTCCTAAACTAGACATACTTTTTTAGGTGGTCAGTAAGTCTTAATAGATTGATTTCCCAAGTACTTATCTGGTGCTTCCTTAAATCTGTGTAAGCCTTGAGCATCCAAAACAACCTCTGCTAAGGAGTTCCACATCTCTAATACCTATTTGATGCAGAACCACTCTCCAGTGTTGTCCTGTTTTTGCTAAAGCCTTCTGTGTATAATATGGAGTCAGAATTACTTCTCACACAGTTTCATGTAAACAATAGCCAATGTTTATTTAACCGTCTATTCTGTTTTTCATTCCTTTTGTGATAAGAGAAAGCTTGACGAACACCTTTTTTCTCCAGTGGGATTGAGGAGGAAGTGACATGTCGTCCAATCCTTTGTGGAGTTGAGAATCTTATAAAACATGTCAACTGTAAATAAACTTGCTCTTTTCCCTCCTTTCTGCTGAACCTAGCAGGTGTGAGAGCGTCTTTATTGTGTTTTCACAGACACACTCCAGTCCCTATGTGATTCTGCAAATCTGCTGAATCCTACCTAGAATGTTCCTTTTCCACCCTGAATAACACTATCCAATTTAGTTGTGCCTTGAATGCAAACTGTTCCATGCCTTAAGTTAACCTTCTTGCCTTTCTCTTCAATTCTTCCAGTTCTACTATATCCTTTATAAAATGAGAGGACTAGCCTGAATACAGCAAAAAAAAAAGTGCAGACAAGATTAATACAGTGACATAATATTTTCTATTTTGCTCTTTCACATTTTGTTTTTCCTGAGTGCTATTGAGTTAACATTTTCATAATCTCAAGAGCAATTTCCTGAATTGCAATGGTCAGTTAACACTCATCACCTAATATGTGAGGTTAAGAATAATTTTTTCATAGGTGCCTCACTTTACATTTAATTACACTGGATTTAATTCAGTAATTTATCATGCAATTACTCAACCTCATAAGGTCCTTGCGTAGAGCTTTTTTTTGCTATTATCAGCACACTTACCTTACTGTTCCTGCCCTTGCCTGATCATTTATATATGTGCATGTTTTATTTATAAAATATATAATACGTAATATATTTTACATATATATAATACATATTAAAATACGAAATGGAAATACACGATACACTTATACACATAATGTGTATAAATATAGTATATATTTTACACACCTATACACATACATGTAAATATATATCAAATATATCAGAGTACCACTGGTTAACCAGCATTTATCCACTGCAAGAGTGGACTACTTACCTATATCCTGTTTTCTGTATTATGCCCATTTTCTTCCTCCGTGCGGGTACTTGCTGCTTAGAAAGTAACTATTCAATGTCTCTAATGGGCCTTAGTAAAACACTTGTGGAAACAGAGTTTTGGAAATCAGGGGAACATGACAGCTNAGTTTCATGTAAACAATAGCCAATGTTTATTTAACCGTCTATTCTGTTTTTCATTCCTTTTGTGATAAGAGAAAGCTTGACGAACACCTTTTTTCTCCAGTGGGATTGAGGAGGAAGTGACATGTCGTCCAATCCTTTGTGGAGTTGAGAATCTTATAAAACATGTCAACTGTAAATAAACTTGCTCTTTTCCCTCCTTTCTGCTGAACCTAGCAGGTGTGAGAGCGTCTTTACTGTGTTTTCACAGACACACTCCAGTCCCTATGTGATTCTGCAAATCTGCTGAATCCTACCTAGAATGTTCCTTTTCCACCCTGAATAACACTATCCAATTTAGTTGTGCCTTGAATGCAAACTGTTCCATGCCTTAAGTTAACCTTCTTGCCTTTCTCTTCAATTCTTCCAGTTCTACTATATCCTTTATAAAATGAGAGGACTAGCCTGAATACAGCAAAAAAAAAAGTGCAGACAAGATTAATACAGTGACATAATATTTTCTATTTTGCTCTTTCACATTTTGTTTTTCCTGAGTGCTATTGAGTTAACATTTTCATAATCTCAAGAGCAATTTCCTGAATTGCAATGGTCAGTTAACACTCATCACCTAATATGTGAGGTTAAGAATAATTTTTTCATAGGTGCCTCACTTTACATTTAATTACACTGGATTTAATTCAGTAATTTATCATGCAATTACTCAACCTCATAAGGTCCTTGCGTAGAGCTTTTTTTTGCTATTATCAGCACACTTACCTTACTGTTCCTGCCCTTGCCTGATCATTTATATATGTGCATGTTTTATTTATAAAATATATAATACGTAATATATTTTACATATATATAATACATATTAAAATACGAAATGGAAATACACGATACACTTATACACATAATGTGTATAAATATAGTATATATTTTACACACCTATACACATACATGTAAATATATATCAAATATATCAGAGTACCACTGGTTAACCAGCATTTATCCACTGCAAGAGTGGACTATTTACCTATATCCTGTTTTCTGTATTATGCCCATTTTCTTCCTCCGTGCGGGTACTTGCTGCTTAGAAAGTAACTATTCAATGTCTCTAATGGGCCTTAGTAAAACACTTGTGGAAACAGAGTTTTGGAAATCAGGGGAACATGACAGCTGTGTTAGCCTTATCCACCAAAGAAGCTGGATTTCAGGCAGTTCTGGTGATCCACCACCTACAGAAATTGTGATGTTTTCTCTTGCTTTGTAGCCTACTCGTGCATTAAATCTTTAATTATTTACTCACACCTACTTCTAATGCTATTGGGCACTACAAGAAATCAAACTACCCAAAGATGGGTGACCTCTGCATATTGTGATGATTTCACTGAATCCTTATCTGAAACCAAGGATGTAAAATTCTTCACAGCACTTCTACTAATAGCTGACTAAGGAAACGAAGCTATTATGGGCACAGTACCTTTCAGGGGCCATTCTTCGAAGCCAAGAACCATCTAAGGCCATTTTACAATGCTATAGTGGTCACAATATAATCCAGATATTTTCATATTAGTAGCGCTGGTAGACTATAGTCTAGGCAGGGAGACCAGATGAGAAACAACTTCATACCACTGCAAAACTGCAAAGCTAAACTAGCACCATTTAAAAAGATTTTAACTGACATAAACGTGACTTCAGTGACTGCTGTATTTAGCACTGCCAAAAAAAAGGGCAAATCCTTATACTTTTAGAGAAATACATTTCTAATTTTAGAAATATTTTTGAAAATATTGTTTAATGTTTTGTATGTTCCTTTAATTTAATAAATTTCCTGAAAGTAAGAAAGGCTTCATAATTATAATAATACTTGCTAGGCTCTAACTCATACAAAATTGCAGGAAGAGAACCTCCAAGGTACTTCTGTTTGAGACTCTGAGCCATTCCATCAACATACATTGCTATTTCATACTTCTCACAAAAACATGTAATTATTCTTGTTTCTTCAGCTTTGCCTGTTTAGCTGCTTACTGAGAGTCTTGGGACAGAGACAGCATCTACTCATAGCCTTGCATATGTCTCAACTGAAATCTTAGTCATCTGGCTTATTCTGCACTCGAATTGTCACACATAAAAACCAGCTAAAGCTGTACCGCGATTCTGAGGACAGCTCTTGTCAAGAAACTTTAAAGAAGTGCAAAAAATTTCAACCTAAAATAAGCTCTCTGTAGTTAGTCAATACTCCACACACTATCAGCTAATGGCTAGGAAAATTCTTATGCATAAGGGATGGTATAATGTACTAAAAATACTGTGTGCTATAGATCAGCACACAATGCCGTCTATACAGATAATTTTGCCTATTTATCTAACCTCTACAATATCTATGAAAGCTGATTATTCAGATTGATTTGTTGGTGATCTTTCTATTCTTTCAATTTCATTGGACTTCTTTCTTGTTGCCATTTACAGATTTCGCATTGCCAGTTATTTTTTGCCTGTGCCATGTTTCTCAGTAGTGCACATTAAGCATGCAAACAAAGAACTAATCCCCAGAAACTGGAACACCTCAAGATGTGCAGTACTCACATAAGCTTAAACATCAAGAAACCTTGCACCATGAGCACATGAAGCTGTATTTTTGTAGCCCTTACCAGTGCCCACTTGACAGCATTATGATTTCTTGTGCTGCTACACGAGCACACAGATCAGAACATGCCTTCTATCTTTGTTTTTCTCAATCTTCTCTCCGAACTGAGAGCACACTGGACTACAGGAAAATCCTGAAATCTCCTGTCATAGGATAGGAGATTTAGGATGGCTGCAGCATTAATCTATCGATAGGTTATGGTACAAAAAAATAGTAGAGTAGGTAGGAAGCCAAGGCATGTGTAGATCACACATCATAAGGCTATTCTGGTTACAGCTTTTTCATTGACCATCAATAAGCCTTTTCAAATCCTCGGTGTTTCTACAGGGTGCCACGTGCATTCACAATTTCTTGAAGAGGGGAAGAGCCTTGGGGGGGGCCTCTCAGGCTGTCTAGTTAAATAGATCCTGGAAACACAAATCCCTTGCTCAGAGGCAGACCAGAATCACGACTGCACCCCCTGCATTCACCTTCCAAAGACCACCAGCTTCTTCCAGTTGTTGAATTAGAAAGGCATCCTTTGAGGAGTGCTACAGACTGGTCCTCAGCTTAAGCAGAATCTACAGGGATTTTCACAGAGCCATGGGAAGGGCCCAAGCTTCTCACAACATACCTACTCACTTCTCTAGCCTCTGACCCTGGAGTCTAAGGTCTTCTCTCAGATATTCCTGGGGAACATTGATTGGTGACTCAGATTATCAGAGAGACTACGTCCCTGCATAAACTTCTCGATTACATGGCAGTAATACCAGCTGCCACTGGGACATAATCCCCATGAAAATACATCAGGAATAGTTTCAAGGACTTCCAGCCTCTCTGTATTAGTTAGCACTGAAATAACCAGCTCTCTGAAACATCTTTTTTTTTTTTTTTNTTTTTTTTTTTTTTTTTTTTTTTTTTTTAACAGGCTTTAAAACCAGCAACATGTGCAACAGGTTGATGACAGTTGGCAATATAATGGCCTCATTTTCCAGAAATGCTTTCATTCTGTGAAATTCTGTTTTAATTTTGCTGAGACTCGTGCTCAGCTATGGAAATTTAGGTTGCTTCATAAAGCAGTATTTTCATAATAAAGTATTACATCACCAGGTACATACTGTAGTTTATTATGAGCAACCGTGGGACGACACAGGAAAGGGCAGCTCTGCTGGTTTATCTAAAGAAAGAGCTGCCTATCCCCTGCACTCAGTCTCAGCATCCTTCTCTCTCCTCTAGGGATGCCAAATGGGGCAAGTTCTCCCAAGTCCATAGGAGAAAGAGATCAGGCAATCCCCTGAATTATGGTTCAATCTGCTGAACCATAAACCTGTTAGCTGAACCAGGATGACTGTCTGCCCCCTTAAAGATGCTTTTTCTGTCATCAACCAGTTCTGCCATTAAACTGTACAATTATGTCTCAAATCCTGCTGTTAAAACAGAATGAAGAAGTTGACATTTGGCATGTATAAGTTCTTAATTTTCTTTGAAAAATCAGTCCAGAAAATTAAAACCGAAACATCCAAATACAAACAATCCACATGCCTGGGACCACATGACTGAACAAAAGAAAATGAGGGCATTGCAAATTTATAGCTGTCTGTACAGCTTTCTGCCTTTCTTGCTCATGTGTTCTTATACAGTCATTAAATATGTAATCAAAACTTTTATCTCCCCCATCTTTTGACTTATTTAGGGTACAGAATAAACATCTGAAGGAATAAAATTAGGTCTGCCCAAGCAACTGTAAATTTAACATTGCTTATTTTTAAATGTCAAATTAAACATTTAAATGCAATTCTTCAGAATTTAACAATAGCTACTATGTCCTACCTTTTTTCTTAAGCATGCTCATATTTTTTTCTTTTCCTTTTTTTAATGCTGTTGCTATCCAAACAAAATTATCATTTGTGTGACTGAATTATTTAAAAAGACAGGCAACTATGCAATGATACACCATAATCCTGTGAATAAATACATGAATTCTCATCTTAAAACTGCTTAAGTTTTAGATACCATTATTTCTACTGGGAAGGTATTTCAGAAGCTCACTTCTCTGATGGCTATGCAAAACCATTTCCAATTTCCAACCTACATTTATTCACTGCAAGCTTAAAAATCTTGCTCTTGTTACAATTGTGTTATTTTATATCTTAAAAGAACTATTTCTCGTCAGTGTTTACCCCTTGAGACGGCAATAAATTTGTTCCTTTCTCCAGTATTATTTTTCTAGCCTGAGCAGGCCAATCTCTCATATTTTCCCCACTCTAAGATAAAAGCTCTGTCTCTCTATTCATTCTGTTGGTCCTTCTCTGCATTTGTTCTACTTGAAATTCAGATTTATACAGAGTATTCTGGGTGACAAATTACATGTCTTCTAAGGCAGTCTTAATATTATCTAATCTCTGCTGAAAATTCTTCATCTGATACAGACCAGAACATTTTTCAACTCACATTCAGACAAAGAGCTCCTAACTTTTTCTTGTGAACTTATTTCTGATACTCCAGTTCTCAAGATCTTACTGCTTACTATTCTGAGACTCTTCCATTTTAATTATGTCTTACAACTTTATGGCTACCCTAAGCATAACAAGTACATTTCAACTTCAAGCATCAAGGTCACTACTAAAGACGTAAAATAATCCTGGTCCAAAAGACTGACCTTGAGAAACTTCCAGCCCAACAATGAAGTCTGATGCCGCCTCCTCACTCATCATGATGCTGGCCTTCTCACAGTCTGCACAGTAGTCTTCAACCTCTCTTGTTTAATTGTACTTACCCAGAATGCACTACTACTAAAACCAGTTAAAAGTCTATTTACAAATTTTTCCCTCTACTTAACTGTAAGAACAGTATATATGAAACAAGAAACTTCCCTATGTACCTGTGAGAACAAGAGTTCACACAAATTCCTTCCTCTCCGTAACCTATCTTAGCTGACTGATCCAAAAATAAGGACAAACATGCATGAAGGAACCAGAAAGTCTGGGTTTACATTTACTCACCATGATGTAGAGCAGAAGTAAATACACGAATATTAAAAATTCATACTGGTATAAAACCAGTGTATGTTAGACAAGGTCCATAACAACCCCCCCCAAAAATAACAGTTGCTGTATTCCAACTATTGAAATGATGAGATTAACAACAGGTCTTACTTGTCCTGTCATACGACTCATGACATGTATGTGCAATTTCAGCTCCAAGCTGCAAATAATGTCCAGCTTTATCATCTCTGGAACCATCTGCTCCAAGGGCAAACATTCCCCCTGCGAAGCAGGTCAAATGGCCCATCTTTCTTTCAAGATGCCCGTTCTTCCACTCCCCAATGAAGGTCAGTCCTCCGTTGGACTTTCTGATGAGATGTTTTTCTATGGCCTACAAAGAGATTAAGAGAACTTTCAAATGCTGCTTCACATCCCAGTTTTATATATTAACATTCCTTTATAGAACAAAGTACTGTTTTCAAAACAAAAATAATTTTCTTTCAAATTCGCTTCTGACCCCTACAGGAACAAACAGCTATAAGAATATAATTTCAAGGCACACAAAAAAATACCCTAACTGCTAATAATGCTAATGATACCTAACATAGGAAAATCACAACACGGACAACACTGTACTTTTAGTTGAGAATTCACACTTATTTTACGGCTCGAACAGTAATTGTCTAACTGTTAACTCTGGGAAGTACCTACTCATTGCTCTGTGCACTCTGTGAGTACTCAGAAAACACATTCATGTTGGAAACTTTTGGTCAGCAACATATGCAAATCTGTACCCTCAGTCAGTCTTTAAGAGGAAGTGACAGGAATGCTCCAGCCCCTTTCTAGCTTCTCCATAGCAGCTTTTTGATTGCACATTCTCAAATGATGGGTGTTAGAGCAGCTGTTCACAAAAAACCTCTATTATTTTATATGTGAGGCAACCGCTGCTTTCTTTTTGCCCTTTTGTACCAATATATGTTGTTGCTTGTGACTTACAAATGGTATCCCTCTCTTTGAAGGAGAATAGCTGACCTAACTTTCCAAAGTTTGCAAACTAGATGGAACAACATCTGCTTAAGCCTCTTGCAGAGAGGATCACAATTCCCATCATCCTACTGCAGTATTTACTATGTCTAGCATTAGACAGTGAGAAGCAATGAAAGAGAAGTGCTGGTCTGCATTCCTGCTGGGTTAATTCCTTCACTAATACCACTGACAGATCTGAGATTTGTGCTTATGGCAGGACCCAGTGAGAAGAACACAGAAATAACTGACAATGCAGAAACCAGCAAGTCTCTGACGGCTGCCAGGGTGGTTGTCTAACCATCATGCAAACTGGCACTGACGACTGCCTTCTGCTGCTAAAGGAGCCTGGTGTGGTTAAATGTACAAGCCTCATTTGTTCTGAAAGTACTGGTACAGGAAATATTGGATCTGCTGAAAACTGCCACTGAAAAGGATACTAAGATCTGGAGCATTAACTCTATTGATTCCATTATTCTAGACTGTGACAAAACTGATGTTTTTCGACCATATGGTACATAAAAGTTGAGTCCTCTTTGAAGGAAAGCTACTTTAACTATGAAGAGCAAGAAGGCACAAAAGCGTATGGATTATTTATTTCCTAGAGGAAAGCATTTTTCCCCCAATGTTACAAGGACATTTCCTTTTGAATTGTACCTTCCAATAATTTCATAACTGTTGAGGAGTAAATGGTTGCAGAAGCATTTCCAGTGGGACAAAATTGCTGCGGTTAGCACCAGGATAGCGAACAAAGGCCAAATTTATACACTTCTCCATGAGCTACTCCTCTACTCCAGACCTGCTTTCATGATTTGACTGAAGAGCGTATTCTAGGTGCAACATGCTCCTGTTCTGAGTAGAAAACACATCTTCTGAACTTGAAAATAACTGCCTGGTAGAAGGGGTAGTTTTTGAAATCTGAAAATCAACTTCTATCAGCTACTTAATTACGAGGTTAGATTCTGAGAGCCACAAAGGAACCATCTCAAGAAGAAAACAAATGCAACTCTCTCAAAATACTTTACTGTTTAACAACCCACTGCCTGCCAACTGCAGAAAAATGACAATTAATATTTACAGTAATTAACAAGGGACAGCTGGGCATTGTTGGGAGGACTGCCTAGTGGAGAAGAAAAGTTTGTGCAGGTTGGGATAGATGTGGTATTTGCATTCTGGGCTGGATGGCTGGGACCACAGAGCACTCCAATGGGTACTGTAAAGCAATGAAATCCAGCTGGACTACAAGGAGTACACACGTACCAGAGTGGACATGTATACCCCAACTCCCAAAGAGAAGATTTAGTTCACATCAACTAAGAGATTAACTAATGGAAGAAGCTTCTTTCGTCTGTGAAATGCCTGAACCATAGGGGTGGCTGAGGTCACTTGGTTTGTTCAGCCTAGAGAAGAGACTGAGGGGAGACCTCATTGTGGTCTTCAACATCCCCATGAGGGGCAGTTGAGGCAAAGGCACTGACCTCTTCGCTCTTGTGACCAGTGACAGGATCTGAGGGAATGGCCTGAAGCTGTGGCAGGAGAGAGATAGCAGGAAAACATTCTTCACCCAGAGGATGGCTGGGCACTGGAACAGGCTCCCCAGGGAAATGGTCACGGCACCAACCCTGACAGAACACTTCAGGAAGTGTTTAGACAACACTCAGTAACTCTTGTGTGTAACTCTTGAGGTGTCCTGTGCAGGGCCAGGAGCTGGACTCAGTGATTCCTGAAGGTCCCTTGCTATTCAGGATATTCTGTGATTCTATGGAAAAACTGAATGTTCTCTATCCAAAGTTCATGCGCTTTTTATGACTACAAAAAATAGCATTTTCTGAGCTGTCTTGCAGCAGTACTTGCTATGTTGTGACAGTCAAGCACACTGCTGAATCCTTCTTTTAGCTACCTAACGCTGCGCAGTAAGAAAGAGTGAGGATCAAATTTATGAGCCTAACAGATTAGACTACTCAAGGCAGCAGATCAAAAGGAAGCTTACCTATCCTCCAGCTGATGTGAGAAAAAGAAACTTGAAACCAGACTAGCTGGAAGACCCACATGATGATGCTCAAAGCAAAGTTAAGAGGCCCATTCTCAATTTTTATTGCCACAAAAAAATTCCCATCAAGTTTCACAATTTCAGCTCTTACCACAGCTGTGAATTTACACAGTAGGACACGGAAATGAAGTGTCCTTTACAGTGGAAGACTGCACCCATGTTATATACAGAGGGGATGTGGATATACACCTCGTTTCCTTGTTTGTACTCATGTTGGGAAGTATGTGGTGACCTGGATAAGACTTCATATGCCATGGATTGGAAAACATGACATCTGAAGAACATATGCTGCATTTTTCTTCCCTGTGATAGCTCCAAGGAATGAGATACCACTGTCTACTGCAAGACTTAGGAGTGAGGTTATGTTGTCCACCTTCCACTCAATCTCCTGTAATAAGATAAGGAAGTGAAGTGTGGCTGGACAGAGACATTCTCTTAGACTGGTGGGTGCTGAGAACATTTCCAACTCTGTGCTGTGAGTGGGAGGAATGCATGCTACACCTTTCCCCTTCTGCTCGCATAAATGATGCAAAGAGCTTCTGCTCCACATTTTGAAAAACAAAGAACAAGAAGTGTTAGCTACAGAGGAAGACCTATATTACAGGCAAGAAAAAAAGAATGGTAAGGGAATGGCCTCTTAAAAATACTTTAAATTAAAATGCGAATTGTAGTTATGCAAAGAAAATCCTACTTAATGACTCTTTGCCAATGTCTTTCAATATCAAGTAGGACCTGGGAGAGACACAAACCCTGAAACAGAGTATGTTCCACAGCACATAAATCAGTACAGTTCATGCAGACTCAAATGTACAGAGTGGGTTTAGCTGAGAAAAAGCTGAAGGAACCCTCTGATGCTTGGACTGCAGGTCATTTCACACATGAAGCAGGAGCAGCTCGGCTCTTCCTCCCTCCCATCCACAGTGTGTTTTCAACCTGGTCCCAAATTTGCTTTGCTCTGTCTCAATTCAGAGAAGTGCCCATACAAAATGTTTGCAAGATGGTTTACAGGGAAGAGGAATAGAAGAGTTCATCTTCCCTAATTTTGTAGTGCCCACGGTTTAAGAATCAGAGTAAAAGATTTCAACAGTAACCACCATGGATGCCAGATATCAACTGCTAAACATTTTTAAACCCACAGGACCCAATAAACTGTATTTTAGCCTATTAAAAATACACAACTAATGTTTTGAACTAGTGATGTAGAATTCAACAAACCCTGGAAAACTAAGGAAGTTCAAAAGGACTGGGAAACAGACAATGCTTTATCAGTAGTTTAAAAAGTTAATATATCAATCATATAAAATGAATGATGTGGTTTCAAAAATACATATTTGATTGATATGTATATGCTGACACTAGGATTATTAGGGATTTTGGGAATTTCTTGGCATTTTACAAAATATTAGTCCTAAACAAATTCAAGGCAGCACATATTTTGTAATCCACTGTGGTTTGCTAGAACAGTACGAGGTAAGAAAAAAAAAGAAACTGTGAAAAAATCCTTATCCCATGAAGATTCTGCATAGATACTTTATTCAACAGTGGCCAGTATTTCTAACAGTGATCTCCAAGAAAAATGCTAGAAAAAAAAATTGCAGATGACACAAGAATTGATGAAACTATAGATAATGATAAAGAAAAAGTCAGTTCTGTAAAATCACTCAGAACAGGTGACAAAACAGGTTTTGCCTGAACTATGTGTTGTAATAGAGATAAGTGTAAGGTCAAACATTGAGGAATCAGGAATGTAAATCACAGTAGTAGGAAAGCAGTAAATCAAAAAGATTATAACCTGCTTCAGAAAAAAGCAACTGGAAAGTGGATGATGGTGTGAGGCAAAGGTTAAGAGTGCAAACAGAGCTCCTGGCCAGATGAAGAGGAGAAAACCGAGAAGGAATCAGTTAGAAGAATCACATTAGAAGAACGCTTACATTGCTGTCTCCATACTGAAGACACTGGAAAGTACATAGAAAAAAGCTTAACAAATAATTCAAAACCTGTTTTATATTGTGAGATCAAAAAAAGAAAAAGCATTTTTCCTTCAGGAGAGAATGCTTATTGTACATTAGATAGTAACCAGCTACATGGTGCAGATAACCCTTTAAAACAATGTAGAGAAGGAAAAAGTCAAAGCAGCTGGAACTCAAATGTAATCAGATTCAGGTCAGGAATAAGACATATTACAGCTTCAAAGCAATTTTGTACTAGAACTTTCACTACATATCTTAAAAAATGTGAATTTTGAGAACTCCAGGAACAGGTGTTTTTCTCTAGCAGTCTGACTGCACTGAAACTAGGCTTTAAAAACTTATGTTGAAAGCAACAGGGCATGCACAGAGCACGGAACATGTTAGACACCAACCACACATCTGCAACTGGACAAGACTACACAGTCCCTGCTGCTGTTGGTACCACAGCTCACGTGACTCAAACCAGCTCAGTTACTCTCTACGTGTCTAAACTGTAGCAGAGGAATGGTGGCATAGTGGGCATCACTATGAGACGCTGCTAAGAGAAGATGGGGAAACTGGGAAGTAAGAGCTGGGCAGCAAAAAGCTCAGGGCCACCACAGAAAGGCCCCCACCCCAAATCCCACTGAACCATCCTGCAGTACTGCCCTGCTTGGGGAAGCACGCCTTGATCTGTGACAGGAAGCAAGGCCACATCACAAAAGAACCACAGAACAAAAAAATAGACATGAACTACATTTTACAAGATGAATATGGAATATAACATGTAAATGCCTTAGAAAATAATGTGAAGAATAAAACAATTTGGGACTTCAGGTCCTAGAATGATGAATTCTCAACACTGGAAAAAAGTGACTTGATTGTTCTGCACACATCTCAAGGTTGCTAGATCTCCTTCTAATAAATTAGAGCTTGGGCTTTTACATTATACCATTTGGGACAAGCTGATTATTTTTAGCACAATAATCTGCATCACATGTATTCCACAATAATACTTTTTGAACTACTCAGAGTCAAAGCTAGTATTATTCATCACTTGATTTCTTAAAACTTACATAATCAAAACAAGTCCTGTGGTTGGTGGTGGTTTTTCTGCCTAGGGTTTGGTTTGTTGGTTTTTTTTTATTTAATTTTCTTAAAATCATTAAAGATGGTTCCACTGTATTGGAAAACTCAATGAATTATAATCACCTCAATTGCATCGTCGTACATTTTCCTTGCCTCCGTGTCCGTCTTGTCTGACATAAGCCAGGCTTTCAATAAATATTCATAAAAACTGTCTCCCAGCCCGCCCACGGATGTGTGATCTGTAGAAGGGAAAGAGGGAAGAAAACAAAAAAAGGTTGAAGTTGTTATGTAATAGCATCTTAAATTTATTCAAAACATAAACTTAGGTTTTTAAGGCCTACAGCTGTAGAATTATAAACATTTTTAGCCTGTTTAGCAGGACGAAGTTGCACTGCACTCTTTCCCCTCCCAACTTACATCACAGGCATAGAACCTTCTGTATGTGTTCCCTATTTGTCATTGTGCACAGGCTATCCCTCATATCAAAAATTACTTTAACCTCTGTTTTTAATTCATTCCAAAGAACCTAAAAGTTTTGCTGCTAGGATTTGGGGGGTTTAGATTTTGGGGTTTTTTAAGGTATATGGTAGAAAACCACCTAAGACCTCTGTATCCAGGATGCAACCAGGTCACGTGGCTGGCTACAAACTGCCATGAACTACACAGAATCCAATCTTTCCAGGAGATTTTTATTTCTAACAGGGTAGTTACTTGACAGACTAATGAATTCCTCAAACTAAATGTTCTTATTGAAATTACTTTAGTCAAAAGGGAAATAAACTGCCTTTGCAGTGTACAACACAAGCCCTGCTCTGTTCCACTGTGCCTGAGCAGCTATGCAGAGCTGTGCCATGCACCACAGGGTAAGGCTGCTTCACTATTAGATTCCACCAGTACATAAACCAAACCTCCTAACACACAGATTTCTTTTTTGTCCCCTTTTCTTCCCCTTTTTTTTTTTTCCTTGCAGAGGTTGCCTTTCAGAAACAGTGTCACTGCTATTCTGTGCTGACAGACCACTTGAGAACTATCTATGTTTCTCTCTGGCTGAACTATCATACATCCTCAAAAAAGCCTACTGATGGTCTGACAGCCTTGGAGCTCCTGTTCCAACCAGGGTAAGCACTCAGTACACCCTTCATTCAAAAAGCAGCACTCTGTGAGATTTAATAAGTGACTCCAACCAGAATACACATAACCTTTTCTTTCCTAATGTTACAGCCCTCAAAACAGTGGCACCAGAAGAGTCTTAGACTCCTGAAGCTAGGCGAGGGAAATGTTTAACACCAACACTGTCACAATGCCAAAAATTCACTGCCCTAAGCATGGCTGGTTGAGTCATGCAAGTACCCTTTTACTGGGTGAAGAAAATATATGATACTTCCTTTTACAAAATACCTCAAAGAAGTGGTATTATTCACAGTTCTTCTGGGATAAAGGTGTAAAAGAGAGGTTGAACTCTCCTTCTGTTCTTTTTTCCTCCAAGCACCACCCTACTGCAGCATGTCTGCTTGTCTCTGAAGATGTGAGTAGGAGGTTAGAGCTGGTAGATGCTGCTATCCTAACTCTTCTAGCCACCTCTTGGCTCCTCCGCTACTTAAAAATGGATTTCTAAACAAAGGAAGGAGCAAGTGTAGAGCCTGTAGCTTTCCCATTTAGTTTCAAGTTGTGATTTTGAAGCAAATTACTTCATGCCCTTCTCTTATACCTCAGAATCTCCTCGACTGCTTTTTCACACCCAATTACTCAGTGAGTTTTCATAAGCTTTCTCGCTCTGAGCTGTAAGAGGACATTCAGGTCATGAGTCTTTTACACAAACACAAGGGCTAGAAATTACTCCTTCAATGTACAATTACATTCTTAAGTAGACACAAGAGGCAAGGTTCTGTGGTTTTCAGAAAAAAAAATTTTAAAAACCACAAACTATCCCAAGACTTCAAAGCTACAACTCATGTCAGCACTGCTCAGGGACTGACTTCCCAAGAGAGAGTTTAAAACTACTTCTGTTAACCTGCTGCCTCCTCCCAAGCTGAGCTCTGTAACTTGAGTCAGGGATGATCCTCAGCCACATTTCCTTGACGGGTGCACTCAGGTCCCAAAAAGGACAGGCTGTTGAACCCTCAGCAGGGTTCGTCTTGTAGTAGCTCCAGCTGGGTTTGGGACAGGAAAGAGCAGGAACATGAGTGGAAAAGGTTCAGAGAAACAGAAATTCACATTCTAGGTGTGTTTCAAAAGTCAGTTAACAGCAACATTTCCCATTTCATGTCTACTTCTTCAGGCAGTCATTTGAGAACTGTCCTTCTCTTCTGTCAGCAGCTCCTCTCCTCCACATTGCTTCTCATCTTAGACAAGAGTATAGGGAACATAGTAACCAGAAGCATCAGGGGACACA
Organism: Platysteira castanea; assembly: GCA_013397175.1. NCBI lineage: Eukaryota > Metazoa > Chordata > Aves > Passeriformes > Platysteira > Platysteira castanea. The sequence goes on along the minus strand of VYXC01009627.1, from coordinate 658,163 downwards.
GGACTCAGAGCCACTCCCTAGACAGCCTTTTTTTCATCTTCTTTGTGCAGAGAACTGGGCTGCTCAAGCCTCTCACATTTAGATCTTCCTCCCAACTAAGCAAGTAGAGAAGCACATGGTAAGAAACTAAGGCCTTTCAAGGGCCTTGCAACTCCCAGCAGCAGTGTTTTCCTTACTCCTTTCCTTTTTTGCATACCTCACTCCAGCTCTGACCTGCCAAGAGTTTTCAAGGCTTCTCTTGCACTAAGCACTGGGCTACTCCACTCCCCAGCTGATGCCTTTCACAGCTGGTCCAGAGGGAAGACCTGTAGAAAAGGCAAACTGATCCTGTTCTTTCTCTTCAGCAGCAGGAAAGGGATATATGAAATATTTCTGGTGGGAACATATATGGTTCAAGAGAGCTGGCTGCATCGAAATACAGCTGTCTTTATGTCCCTGTCCCATCCCCATCCACAAAAATAGCCAAAGAGGATGGAAGTAAAAAGGGATAGAAGTGAAAAGGAGGCCAATGCAGCAGCAGAACTGATGTTTAAACGCAGCAAAACTTCCAACTTCTGCAGCTGCACTAACTCCACCCTGGCAAGGTCTTCTTCAGGATTTCTGCTAATGTCTGAAGGTGTTGCTAAAGCAGAATTTGCTGCACTTCATGAGAACTATAAGTAAAAATACAGTTTGTGACAGATTGTGGGTCTCTGACAACTTGCTCTCACCTAGAGTGGAAATCCTAAAGAAATATTTTCCAAGATTCCTTAGCAAATATATAACTGGTGAAAACTGTAGATTTGGGTCATTGCATATCATTCTTTCCTAAAAACAAAGCTCCCCACCCAAACTTATCAGAAGGTCCACAGTGGTTATCATTTTCTTCTGCTATTTAAACTATAGCTCAGATGGATTCAATGATTTAACTCAGCTCAACTCAAAATGTTTTGCTCAGAAAAATGTTTCACACATAAAATATACTGATATTTTCAAACTGGCCCTAATCTTACATGTCAATCCAGAGTACTAAAAAGGAACAACTTGTGATTTCAATGACTGAGCTTACAATAGCATCTTGGCACTGAGTACTCTCCTCAGGAAACAACTGAGAAGGTAAGCATTAAAGTTTAAATGTTTATAAGCATTTTGAACATTTAAAAACGGATTTGTTTTTTCACATATCTGATCTACAAGAATCATTTAATTAGCTCTTTGTCACATAAAGGTTTTTATTTTTATAGTGAAATTCTGAAGTAGAATTCGTTCCAGATTAAGACAAATATAGCAAAAAGAACAGAAGTATGATAGCACAACAAATGCGGCTGAAGCCACGTATTCTTTTCAATGTATACATTTTTAGAACATTTGTTCCTTCAAATCAAGACAAATTCAGGTATTTTCTTCATTCCCCATTTTTTTAAATGTAGGCCCAGACGACTGGGCAAACATAAAAGGATTCCAGTCAAGGATTGCTTTGGAAGTTTTTTTAAACTGAAAGACACAGTAGCTGCACTTGGAAAGAATACCTTCAACTTTTGCAACCAAAAGCAATTACAAGAAATCCTGTATTTTTTTCTGGTTTGTCACACTTGAAAGCATATTGTGTGCAAACCTGTGCAGTTGGTCTGTCTGTAATGATTCCTCTTGCCAAAAAGAGACAAATAAAAACTTAACAGAAAGACAATGATATTTCAAGTTCATAGCAACAGTTTTGCTCAGCTACCACAAAGGATTTACATCCTGTTAAATATTGGCATTTTTCTCCTTAATAAACAGCACTCAACTGTAAACAAAAAACCCTCAATGAACAACAGTCAATCTCAGAGCAACACTTTGATGAGTTTTTAATGTATTGATAAAAGATCTATGCTTAGTCACATATTGTGTTTCAGCTAATATGCCAAAAACCAGATCTATCTCTTTCCCACAGACTGAGAAGGGGACCTCCTTTTAAAACCTCACACCATCATTATCTAATATTCCTAATGGTAGTTTCACTCCAGAGGATCTTACTGGTATCAGCAATTCACAAGCTCTCTGCTGACACAGTCTCCCCTGACAAGAAGCAGGACAGCACTAAACCACAGCAGCAGGAGGTCAGACAGGGCACACACAGTCTCACTGAAATGCCACTGGAGCTCAGCCCCAGGGAGGAGGGAAGGTCTGCAACGCTCTGGTGATTTGTTCTCTGTAAGTGAAATTGTTTCTTTACAAATCTGGGGACACAAATAAGCTGTTTTTCCCACAAACAGTTCTTCAAGGCATAGGCAACAAGTTTCCGCCTCCTCAATGACAGGTGAGGCACTGAGATGGACCTGGCTGTTCTTTCTCTCCAGGACTAATTTTTGGGGTCGGCTGCAGATAACAGGGATACTATGCATTCACACAGCTCATTCTCATTTCTCATACCCAGACCTACCTAATATCTGTAAATAACTTCCTCCACAGCAAGCCTGTTTCCACATGAATGGCAGTGGTTCCCAAGAATACGGTTATGGCCACAGATTGCAAGTTACGAACATGTGCCACTTCCTTTTGTTTACAGGGAAAGTTTGGTTCAGTGAGCAACAGCATGTTTCCCACAACAGCTGAAAGCCCCCTAAAGATAACATTAATAATGAAGCCTGTTCTAATGAAGGTCTACCTGCTCTCTAGAGCAAACTTAAGATGTGCAAATTATTTTTAAGCAGATGGCTTTAAGTAGTTAACAGCAGCTTAATGAGGCAAATTAAAAACAGTTCATGATTTGCTAAACCCTCTCTGCTTTGTGCCTTAATTGTTCAATTGTCATTTCTTGGCAAGAAGCAAGAATAAAGAAAGAAGCCAGGCATTGTTTTAAAGGCAGCACTCAGGCCAGGACTGATGCTGTAGTCCCAACACCTGAGCACAAGGCTTCCTGCTAGCCAGGAGCAGACTGGGAGCGAACCACTGCCCCTCCCTGACCCCAGGGCACACCCACCCTCAGCAGACAGCTTCTACATGGCTTACTGCACACGGAATAAGAAAGACGAAATACAATACTGAGCAGAAATATGTTTAGCATGCACAGGCTGCCCTGCTGGAAAGCAAGACAGTGAGATAACACTGGAGCAGTGCATAAGCACAAGCAGGTGGAGATGAGGATCGACAATGCCCACAGTATATTTACTTCACAAATTGCAACTAAAACACTGATTCGGTATTTTGAACTAGAGAGAGAGAGAGAACAACCAAGCAAAAAATTAGTAATTTGGCTATTTGTAAATTCAAATCTCGGAACTGTAATCGTCACTTATGACTTTAAAATAAAGCAGAACTCGCTAAAACCTGTGCTATACTCAGTAGACTGGAAATGCCAAGATAAAAAAATCACTGATTCATTTCAACCACGAGTAGTAGTACAGAACTACTTTGCAACAAAAGAAGGAAGCAATAAAAAGGGAGGCTGATCTTCCTCGAGGATTGCAAACTGACAAAGTGCTATTGTAATATGTCAGAGAAGGAGCTCAAGAGTGGAAAAGTTAAAGTGACCAGGAGGGGGTAGCAAAGCGATTAAGCTAATATTAACTTTCATTAAGAAACCCACACACCCCATCACCATTAGTTGTTCTGGCCTGCACCAACTGGCCTTACACTGCAGGAGCCCTCTTTCTCTGTGCAGGAAACTTTCAAAGAATTGTTTGTCTTCAGATTGGCTCTGATTAAATTTCAGCTCAATCTTTACTTTATGTAGTTGGTCTTACTGCTCCTCAGCTGCTCTAAATAGGTGCAAGCTCCCCTTCTAATCCTTTAATCCAGAAAGCTGAGGCCCTGGAAATTGCAGCTGCTGCAATTCACAGCAGAAATTCAACCTGAGGATGTCATAAGCCATAGTGGTTGGCTTAAAAGGGCAAACACTTGTAAATTAACTGCAGCAGAGGCAGCCCTAATAAAAGGAGGTGGAGGTGCAATTTTTAGTCCAATATAAACTATTTATCACTAAGGAACACATTACCAGCATGAGAATTTTTCTGAAAACATGCAGGGTCTCATGTAACAGAACTACATCTGAAGAATGTAAGTGAAGCATTTATCAGTCAGGAGGAAGCAGAACAGACACTGCTTCCCATTCTACAGCCTCGTGCCACAACAGAATCAAGCAACACGAAACACCTCGCTCAGCTCCTTCCAGCCTGGGGGTGCGTGATCACGCCTGCTCAGCACGAACAGCTCTGGAGAGTGGAGCAACTGAACTCAAATACTCCGGATGAAGAAACTAAATGTGAACATTTTAACAAGGCTTGGAAAAATAGGGATGGTTCTTGAGTTCCTTAACTGTACTCTTTGGAAAAACAAACTTTAATCTGAGTAGAATCACATTCCATTTCTAGTTTCATTTAAAGATGGCTAAAGCATTTTTGTCAAAGTTGTTTAAAGAAATCCCAACAAAACAGTTTGAGGCTGACAGAATATTCCAGTTGGAAGAACTGAAGTCTGGCAGCTACAAGAACCTGAAAACACAACCACTTAATGGAAAGTATTAAGCAATCTTAATTATAAGTGCTACCAGTTTCTCATATAATAAAATTAAGCAAAATTACTTCCTAGAACTGTAAGGACTATCAAACTAGAGATTAAAAATGGTTAAACTTTCACAATTCAAGTGTGTCCACAGACAACAGAAATACTTTGAAACAGACCAGCAAGTATAACTAGCTAACTAATACACATATTTAGGTAACTAATGTTCTCAGAATCAAAACACTTCTTCAGACTGAATGTAATTTATGATTCTGTATTATCAAAGGAGTATCCTGATTTGGTATCTTACAACAGACTGCACTTTCACTCTCAGGAATTCACAGCTGGAACAAATATTTTCTTTTTTTTTTTTTTTTATTCAAGGCTTCCTGAAAACATCAAAACATTCCAGCTATTATTTATAATTCTGGAAAGATTTAGGTCATCTCTCAGAAGACACGTTCAGGAATTAAATACCAATCAACTAAATACACCAAGTCCACATGCTAAAATTAGAAACACATTAAATCCTTATGTCGGTGTGTTTACTGAGAAGTGGCCTTTTATCACCTGAAGCTGTCTTTTCAAGATTATTACACTCACCCACCGAGCCACCCAAATGAAGCACACCTGCCTCTCAGCCAAGTCTGGAGTCCCTGTAAATCCCAACTGTGTGGGCAGCTTTAACGAAGCTGCTGGGACTTGCAGCGGATTGATGGGAAGTTACATGCATGTTTGTTTCTGATGACTTTTTTTTACTTGACAAGTTGGCTGTGAAAAGCAGCTAAAAGGGGTAACACCACCTCCTGCAAACAATACTGCTGTAGGTACGTGTCCACAACCCAAAGAGTCCCGTTTGAATAAGAATTCATACATAGGGGGATTGACAAGCTCTTAAGGTCATTACACCGTTTAGGTTATTCACCTTAATCTTCCTTGAAGAGCTCAATTCTCCTCTTGAAGATTAGAAACAAGAACATGGGACAGGGAAACCTTTATTAGATTAAATCTAGTCCAACACTCATCTGTACGAAATCAGCTGGCAAACCACTGTCAACAACTTCACCCCCTCCCTTCAAGTTGTATCAAGACATGGCAGTTTATATATTTACATATGTATGTGTGTATATATATCCCACACAGAAGCTGACAGTCAAAAGTGATTCCAAGAAGCAAGGAAAGACACTCCCTGTTTTTGATGTACTTTTGGATTACACCACATGCAATACAAATGCAGGCTATTCTGACTGTTTCTTTCTCCTAAACTTCAGTTTATGTATCTCTTATTTTTCTTCTCATGACATATGCCTGAAAAGGCACACACAGCCACGCGAAGTTTTGATCACTCTGTAAGTCCTGGGAAATTGTGGTGATTGTAAGACTTGTTCAGTCCATGCTCTATGATTGAGACTGAGCTACCACACCAGATGTGGACGGCATTCACCACCACCTCTCTCTTACTTTTGACCATATAGGTCATATGGGACCGTATCTGCAAGATCACACAGATCTCCAAGTCAAGATGGTATTTTAGCTTGCTGCTACAAGGACAGTCCAGCTCCCAGTGGAACTTCAGTATTAAAAGAAGCCATTCGTACGATATATTCAATATTCACTGAACAGATCTTTAGACCCTCTTTTCTCAATGTCACCAAACTGGAAATGTTTCTCATGTGACCACCAGCAGGTACATCTCCACACAGAACTCAGAATACGAAGTCTCACATACTGAAGACAGAATGAAAACAAACGAATGTCAGAAGTGACAACAGATGTCTCATCCAAATTTACCAGTTGTCTAGAGAGCATTGATAGAAACACTTAGGTGCACAGTCTCCAACAAGTGATAGAGAAGGAATAAAGTAAAACCAAGGAAGTTTAATAAGGCTGTAACAAGTTTGTAACTGGACTTTGATAGGTTTCCCTTTCATAAGAAACTAGTAAGTCAAGAATGGTTCAAAAATGCAGCTTTAGGCATATAATTATCAAAGAAATAATGAGATTCTGCAGGAAATCAAACTCTAAAAACTCACAGAGCATGTGTCAAAGGATAACTTTTTACTCCCCAATCATTTTAAGTGAATGTCTTCAAAGCCATCAATGTAAACTCTCAAAAATATCAGGCAGTATCCTAAACATGTCAGATTTCTTTAATACAGATGAATTTACTGAATTCACAGAGAGAAAAATAAATTGAAAAGCTGCTGTGGGACAAATTACAAATTCTAGGTATTAATGCACTCCCCACCAAGATCATGCTCTAAAAGTATAGCTTGGTACATACAAATAAAATATTCATCTCTTTGCCCAGCAATGTATGCAAGCATTCTCAAAACCCAGTTATACCATATCCAAATCCTTTCTTCAGGAATTATTTATAGACATTCCTTTTCAAATGCATAATTCATGTACATGTTTAACCTTCCAATAACACTAGAATCTTTAACACACTAAACAAAGCTTTTATTTGTTCACCTTTTTCAGCACCTTGCTCAGCAGACCAGCAAAACGTCTTAACCTTGTAGTCTTATAAAAGCATATTCCCTGTAATGCACAGTTCTGTTGCATTTCATTAAAATAAAGTTTTAACAGATTATCTTGCTCTTGGCTTCTAATGAATAAACAAATTTGAATGCAGCTTTTTCTTGGAACACAGCTAATTACATTTGTACAAGGTTGTAAAGCAAAAGGGCAAGGGGAATTCCCCAGTAGAGATTACCCAGATTATTTTCTATTCAAAACACATGCATGTTCCTAAGGACAGAACAACACAAAATAAATTGGAGAGTAAAATTAAGGACACCTGCCAATATAGGAAAAAAAATTAAACTGCAAAGAACCACCCCCACCTTCTCATCTGCAACAGCATGCCTACTGCTGGAAGTCAAGAAATAATGTTGTAATTTTATTTGTTCATAATGTAATAAACTGAAAGCAGATTTCAAATGGAAAAACCTACATAAATAAATGCTTACCAATGTCCAAACTATCACAAAGATCACATATCTCCAGTTCTATAAATGATGTTCCAAACACAAATTTAAAAAAGGAATTTATTTGCTAAATCAAATAACTCTGCAAAAATGCAGTCAGGTTGGGAACTACTAGTACTTTTACAATATGAAATTATTTTAATTCTGCACCATTTCTATTTAAGAGAGAGAAAATCTTTTCCTTATGCTGAAGGGGAAAAATAATCATCTGTGAGTTAAAGTATTAGAAATTATTATTCACAAGTCCAGTTAGAAAGTAGCTATCTGATGAGTTTTGGAAAGTACCTTGGAATATACAGGCTTACTTGACCCAATTCTCTTTGCTTCCTTTTAGGCCATGGATGTTTCGCCAGAACTTGACATTATATTTCACAGTTTTATTTTTCCTGACTCATGGTATTGTTAGTTTCTTTAACGCAGGTAAAGGTATTAATAGACATAAGTTAAGATACTCCTTGTGCTAAGCAAGGTATGTAGTAAATAAATAAGGGTGGGAGAGACAATGCAAAGTATCTTCATAATTAAAGGAGATTATGAGCACTTTCAGATGGCAAAGACAGCTTTTCTAATACTTGCATCTTTTCACTATCTCTAACTATACTATCAACCTGTTAATTTATGCTACAATTATATTTTTATCTGAAATATTTATCTGCAGTATTTCTTTAATCTTTTGAAAAGACTACTTCATTCTTCAGGATGATTCACCTTGCAATCTGCGTTTTCATCTCCCAGAGGCAGGTGTAAAGACTGAAAAGGTTTCTTGCCTAATTTTAAAAATAAAAGGCCCAATAACTGATAAATAAATCAGTATCTGGATTTCTATCTCTGTAGCACCCTTGAAAGCTCACATTCAAGAGAGCCACTCTCCCTGTGGATCAGACAGAGCTCACACTGTCAGGACAATACGCTTCAGCTGACATGCTGATTATTCTCCGTGTTCACATTTTCACACAGGGGATACACACAATGTCACAGCATCTTCTTCATCCAAAAGGGTCTGCAGATCATAGGGGCTGGTAGAGCTGGATGGCAGAGCTCAGAGGCTGATGGTGGGTCACAGCGCCCTAGGTTTATGTGCCAGTAACTGAAAACACCTGTGTGTGTTTGTTTTTCCCAGTGAATTTAATCCTGAGTGCACGTGAAGCTCATTAGCAAACTCCCAGCTGGACGGCAGGAGACCTGCATCAGAAACGACCCAAGCTCTGTGCTGATGGCTACATAAGAGGTCCAGGGTGCAAGCACAGGTACTGGACAGACTGAGAGCCTTTGCTAATATCTGAAGGGTCCATGAGCATGAGGGCACTTGTGAAGGGTGCAAGCCCATGCATCTGTTTGACAGTGAACGTAAAGAGGAGGATCAAAACCTGGCTACCTGTGGGTATGTTGCAGGTGAGTTGTGGCAGTGCACGGGGGTGCTACAAAGGCAGGGCTGTCGGTGGCTGTCTGTGTGGGCAGCTGTGGCAGTGCACTCTTAATGCATGTGTGCACCTTGCTGGAGTATGTCCTGAGCCTCGCCACAGCCAGACTGCAAACAGGAACTTCAGCAGGCACATCCATCAGACACGGATGGAGAGACCCGGACCCAGCTGGGCTTCAAGAGCTAGGAAGGAGGAATCCCCAGGTCTTGGAATCTACTGAATGCAGCAGTTTTCTTACTATCTTTAGCCATGTTACACACATTTACATCAAATTTATTTTCACTTTTTCTTTAAATTCTGAAAAATACATACAGACAGATGGTGCTATGTATTTGATACAACACCATATCACAAATGAAAATAGATAGGAAGTATTGCTCATGGTTTGTCTATTACCTGCAAGAGTTTAAATTAAGCAGTTTGGTTAATTACTTAGCTCAGCCCAAGGGCATTAGCCTAAAACCAGCTGTACGGGCAGGCATAAAAAACCTGGAATATTCACCCAGTATTTCCACTGATTTAATGACAGTAATTTTTTTCCTCTGTGTTTGAAAATTGCACCATTTTAAAAGAAGTGTCAATCTAACACAAATAAATTAAATCCAGAGAAGCCTTTTCCAAGGAGTATTTTAAAATCAAAAATGCTTGGTTTAATTTAAGCAGTTACTGTTGAAAATTAAAGACCACCTGAAGAAAATGCAACATGCACATCCATAAAGGTATTTGCTTAGGTCTATTTAAAGGCCAGTCTCCAGTGCAAGCAACTGGGAAATAGAGGATGTAACTTTCTCCCAGTCAGCCACCTGCATTGTGCCTCTACCTACTCTGTAGTAACAGGTCCAGGAAGCTGCAAGAAAGTGAGAACGTCACCAGAAGGTGCTAAGGTAGTGTGTGTAACAGGCTAAATACCTGTGTGAATCTTCTCATTGTCTTTAAAGGATAGCTATCACTCTGACATGGAAGACACCATTTAAATTTAGTGCCTTTCATACTCAAATCACACGTGATCAATATCACATTGTCAGTGAGTCCTTGTAAAGATGGTGACAGAGTGGCCCCCACTGGGCTTTTAACTTCAACTACTTCCAAGTCTGACTGAGGGGCTTGTTTTCTGTAAGGAGACATGAATAAAGCACCACAGAATAGATTACAGCCTGAATGTTCATCACATCAGCATTCAGTGTCTGCTGCTACATTCCTAATAGCAGTGCTCCACTCATGCACTGTAAATTCACATGCTAGCTTACTTCACAGCAACTTGTTAATGTGCCCACATATCATTAAGGTGTAATAAACACACAAGACTTACACTTCATGACATTTCTGCTTATTTTCTTGCATATGTAAGCCATATTTAGCCTAAACCCCAACTTTAGTTAAGCTGACAACTCTCTTAGTAACCAATCCAGGTAACTCCATAGGCAGCCCAGGTGCAGGAAATGAGATTTGAAGTCAAGAGTAATTAGAGTTCTCATTCAGTAACATTATTAGTTGCAAGAGATGTTGAAACCCGAAGAAATTCAGTAGTTTATTGCCAGTGTTGGAAAGTAAAAAGGAAGAATGCCCAATTAACAGAAATGTACAAAAGTGAGTGGCGTGCCCTGACTTTGCAATGCCATGCAGATTTGGCATTCCTTTTGTTATTGCTCTTCTAGTTATAGCTCATCTAACATGTTTGCAAATTCAAATTAAATTTTCTCAACATACTTTCATTTTTTAAGAAATCATTTTTCTTCAATACAAATCAATTTCCATAATTCAGAAATCCCTGCTTTTAATCAACTTTCTGTTATATCTGCTTGGAGGCTTCTCTAGAAAGCATTGTTACTGCTTGTGAAAATAATCTAATTCAAAGTTCTGATGCTCACACCAACCCAACCGCTCACCATGTGTGAACAAAAAGCTAACAAAGTCATCTGAAGGTTAATGTGAGAGGTTAGAAAATGCTTCCTGCCAGCTATTTTCCTTTCAGTCTTACAGAAACTGAAACCCCAAAGCAGAAGTATTGTAAATAACTTGTTCCTACTGGACCATCACCTTAGCCCATAAGTAAAAATGGAATCTGTCAACATTCCTGTGCCAACAACAGCTCTGCCTTCTAGCAAATGCCCCAGTGAGCTGACAAATCCTGAGCTGAATTCATTCAAAAGCTGTCTGTCATGACCCCAATGCTGTAATAATACTTGCACATTATAAGCTTAAATCCAAATATTTAGCCATCATTTTCCTTCTCCTGGGTACAATGAACCCCCTTGCTGCTACACAGCATTAAGTGTCCAGTAGTATTACAAAGCATTTGCCTTGGAAAGGATAGGAATTTAGCAATGACCAGTAAGCCATTCACCCAGCAGTTTTTAGGACTGGGGTTTACAGCATTCAAGTGGAAAGAAATGATAGGATGAAGCATTAGTCCCTGCTCAGTCCTGCCTGCTGTGGCTTCAGACCCTGGCTGCTGCTGCTTCCTGAGGCAGGCAGAAAAAGAACGGGTAATCTGTCACCAGAACCCTTCTTCAAAGGCTATGTCAAGTGCATTAAATGCAAATGAAAATTTATATTAATTAAATTGTAATCACTTCAAAGACATGGCTATAGATTAATGCCACACTGACATAATGATCTGACTCATCTCTACAACTTGTTAAGAACCTGGGAGCAATGGTCACATCCTTCTTGATGAAATCATTATGACTAATTGACTGCTAAGTTACTTCACTGATTATAACTTTTCAGGCATTTGTAACAGAAACACTAACTGGTTTGAATGAAAATGCCTTTGTAAGCTCCAGCAGAAGAACAAGGAAAAACGGTGGTCTGCATGTCTGAGGGCAGTGTCCCCAGCACATCGCTCCCAGCAGGGAAACTGCAGAACATGCTATTTACACTGAGATCAAAAGGCCTGCACTCTGATAAATCAAACCCCAGCAGAAATGACTCACTGGACCCTGCATCCTCACATCAGAAGGATGTCGACAAGGTTGCAGCATATCACATACACCACTCACTTTCTCCTAACCCAAGAAGAGCACAGACCACATTTTGAGCCTACATTTAAACGAGGCAAACCAGACAAACACAGCAACATGGCTTAACATCTATGGAAGCTACGACAGAAATATTCTGAGGCACAGAAAAACCCCTTAACAATTGCTGATCCCCAAAAGGCCTGAAAGACATTTACAAAAGCTAGCTCACCACTATTCAAGAACCCTGCATATGCAAAGAGGACTGGGGGGTACATTTAATCAAATGTAAATGTCAAAGTACATTTAACCAAATGTACCTTTGGTTAAAACCCACAAAATTAGGGTGTGCCTAGGCTCCTTGTGCAAACAGCTCTGAGAAGGTATCAAAATACTCTATCAAGTATCAAGGTAGAAGGTATCAAGAATTTTCCACAAGGTTCTTTTCCAAGTAGAGATTGATCCAGTTTACAGCCCTATGGAGCCACACCAAAGCCACAGAAAATGATGCTTTTCTGTTTTTCCATTATCTTGCAACAGGAATTTCCTTTAAATATTCAAGTTTATCTATCAGCTTGGTGAGACAAAATTAAACAAAACAGCAACACTTCTAGAAGGGTACAATTTTTCTTCTCTTCAAATCATGTACATTTTTTCGTTAAAAAAATAAATTAAAAGGCAAAGACAAAATATAACTGCTGAGAAAACTTGACCTAAATTAATTCTCCCATTACATATTCTGTCTAATACTAAGAATCAACTGGTAGTAATAGCATTAATTGCTCTGACTGCTAAGCTCACATCACCACTGCTGTTTTTATTACTTTGAATTAAGGTACTCACCACTAGAATGAAAGGTACAGAAACAAAAAATAAATCCACTAGAAAGCTGTTATATTGCAGCTATATCCTGTAGTTCTTCAGCAGTGCATTTAGGTATGTATTTATGCCAATTTATTTTACCTATTTCACACCCCTCATGATTTAGTTGGAATACTGTACAGATTAACAAAAAACCTAACTAGAACTGAACCCAAAAAAGTCTGAGAGAAAAAACTGTTGCAAGAAAGAAAAAAAAAGAAAGAAAAGCAGTACTACAAAGGTCAGCGTGAAGAGTTACTTGTATCTAGGCAAATAAAGTGTTCTGAAATAATGCTCAGAAACTATCTGCAGAAAGTACTTTGTACAAGATAAGATGCATCGAACTAAAGGTCACAGCAAAGATGAAAAGGGCAGCTTTCCCAGAAGCTGAAAAAAGAAAAGTTATGCTTTGATACTCTTGCCATTGTCTCAGTCTTTCCAGTACAAAAGTATACAACAAGCCAAATACAATGCTCTTTGAAATTACCTTCTGAGGAGAACATAAAAGCCTTGCCTGCCCTTAATACCAACCACGGGACTCAAGCCAGTAACGGTGTAGCGGACTTAGACACTAGACCTCTAGTGAATTGGGATGGTGTGTGAAGGCGTCAGCTTTACTCAACTCACTTGTGCATAGCAGGACACAATCTCTGCAAGGCAGAAAGAAATTCCTGCCTAAGCTTCAGCTATTCCATCTCATCTGTCCAGTGTTTCAGACCACGTGCTCCTTTACTGTAGTTCTCAAATTTTTGCAATGGATTAAATGAAGAGTGATCTACCAGGGATACAGTAGAGACATTTTCTCATCATTCCACCCAGGTTTGTGAAAGGAAATGGGGAATTATGGATTCCTGCTACCTAGTCCCCACAAAATCAGTATTAGGTTTACAAACGCTTGTTTGTCCTAGTTTCAGCCAGGACAGGGTTAATTTTTTACAGTAGCTGGGAGGGGCCATGGCCAGACCCTAATATTATTCAATACCACCTCAGGTCAGTGCCAGGCACAGGGAAAACGACTCTTCTCTCAGGGCTTCAAGTCCGGTCACAGAGAAGAAAGTGGTTGGGAAGAACAGGTCTTCTATGTAAATCTTTGTTTTATACCTTTTGCTATTAATATTGTTGCTGTTACTGTTCATTTTCTTATCTCATCGCTGTTTCCAGTAAATTGTTCTTATCTCAATGAGTGATCTTTCCGTTTTGTGCTTCCAGCAGGAGGCAGTCGAGGGGGAGAGAGCAGCAGAGGGGTTTTAGTGGCATTACTAAATTGTAGACTACCATCCTAAGGCACAACACTGTTGCACAGGGAGAATCATAGAAATACTCTTAGAATGTCTGAATATGCATTTGGACCCTTATTTGCTCAAACCACCCCACTCCCAACCCCCAACCACCAAATTCCAGGAAAGAAATTTATGACTCATGAGAAGCATAGAAAAATTAAAGGCTCCGTAAATTTTTATTTCTTTTTATCCTCAGAAATTAAGTCTCAGTTTGTAATCCTAAACTTGAGTCCCAAATGTATTATCTTGCAAAATCCATTTAATTGTATGTTTGAGCTCCACCAAACTTCTGCAAAGTTAAACTTTTCACTGTATGTTTATTTTCAGTGATGAGGAGTCTTTTATTCCCAAGTGATACTAATTCTGTGCATTGTTACTACAAGAAAGCTGGAGAGGGAATTTTTACAAGGGCATGTGGTGACAGGACAAGGGGAGATGCATTCAAACTGAAAGAGAGTAGGTTTGCATTAGATATTAGAAAGAAATTCTTTACTGTGGGGGTGAGTGAGAAATTCTTTACTGTGGGAGTGGAACAGGTTGCCCAGAGAAATTGAGTATGCCCCATCCCTGGAAGTGTTCAAGGACAGGTTAGAGGCTTTGAGCAACCTGATCCAAGTGGAAGGTGTCCCCACCCACAGCAGGGGGGTTGGAACTAGATGATCTTTACTGCCCCTTCCAACCCAAGCCATTTCATGATTCTATGAATCTATGAAACAGTCCCTAAAGAATCCTGGTGATACATCACATTATACTACTTTTGATATAAACCAGCACAAGCAGATGGTTAGGAATACAAAAAAAAAATCAATAGAAAAAATTGTTTCAAAGCAACAATATAAAATAGTCTTTTGAATAAATAATACCTGAGTATTTGTATTTGCATATTTTCTTATTTCTGAATGTGTTGTTAAATTTATCAGCAGAATTTGTTCCATCAATCCATTTGCCCATCTCAGATGGTGTCATGATTCACTCAAAGATGTAAGATGCTTTGGAGAGAATTTTGGCTTTAAAGATGGGATTAGACAAGTATTTCACAATGACTGCAATGACAGCTGTATTCATCTCCCTCACATACCAGATTTAAAGTCAGAAGCAGATTCTCAGTTTGCAAGCCAGAACATGTTCTGCTGGATATTTACAGCCAACCACTGAAATCCCCAAAACCTATCAATGATGTCAAACAGGACAGAAATAGATCATCTTGCTTGTTTTTCCTAAATAGACTTGCATTTATAAACGAAATAGAAATAGAAACCTTGAAGAAAAAAATTCTCTTCTATCACTGCCACTATCAAAGCACAAAACCACTCACTTTTTTTGAAAGAACTGCTTCAAGAAAGGAATCATGTTTGTGTCTCACTCTTGATCTTTTATCTCTCCTTTTACATTGTCAGCAACAAAACTGCTTTTTCTTTTCATTCCAAAGCTTTTCTTTCTACATCGATAAAGAGGTTCATCATGGCATTTCACATGCCACTAAGTAGATGAATTACGTTTGTAGAGGTCACTGCCTAACACAATTTAACCACCACAAACATGCATTAACTTACAGCAATGCACATCACCTTGCAATAATCCACTTACCAGATGGTTTGCAGAACAAAACCAGGAACAGAATCAAAATGAGGAAATACTTTCAGCCTTATTCTTTATTACTGAAGATTTTATTGACTGATAAACATAAGGACAGGCATCAGATTTAGCAGGAACCTGTTTTCAGAAAGTTCCCTAAAAAGTGAGCTCTGTAACTTCGGATACCGACAGGCAAAGGTTTGTTTCAGGAGATCTCAAGTTCAAGCAATCCTTCTGTGTTCTGTGTTTTCAAGCAATGCTGTTTGTGCCCAACAGAATAAACTTTCTAATCTCCAACTCAGCAACAAAGTAAGAAGTAGACTTCTAATTAGGAATTAATAAAATAAGAATACTTACGCTGACCCCACCGGCCTGTTCTTGGATTCAAATAATTTGGATAAAGTCCATTAGGACGATCCATTTTTTGAAGTAACTTCCGAATGTGCATGACCTAAATTAAATCAAGAATCAGGTTCACCACTAACAACGTTCATCTGCCCTCCGCACATAGTTAAATCTAATCTTCTTTATTTTTCTTTCATTTTTAGTAGCAAATTTTATTAATCTGAACCACAAGCTTTCTTGAGGGCTTTCTTCAGATTGGTACATTTTTGGTTTTAAAGGACTGCTCACATAAACATGCTTAAAAATAATGATTTTTAAATGTATTCTGAAACAAATAAGAAAACCTGTGTTGTCGTATATTTCTACTTGAAAAAGACACCTATTTGGTAACAGAAATACAGGCATGAAAAAATTTACCTGCTACCAAGAATGGAAGTAGTATTCAATATAGCCAGTACTTCCCCCTTAATGCAATTTATGATGAAAAGTATTATAAAAATACTGATTTTTGAGACTCACCTTGTTGTAATATACAGGGTCCCCTGTCAAATAGCTGAGGTGGACAAATTCCATGTGCAGAGTACCAAACTCAGCAAGGATGCTGCTGCCAGCAGAAGCCCAGCCCCAGTTTCGACCAACACCACTGAATTCCAACAAATACACATAAAAAAGGGGAGAAAACAACAGAAAATTCAGAATTACTGTGCACAGCACAACTACCACAGCCAATCAGACAAGTAGCAACAAAATTTTAGCCTACACTTAAGATTACAGGAGTTGTGATTTGATTGATCAGTTGGTTCATCACTGGTTGGGTCTTTTTGGAGAAAAAGATACCATAACCCCACCAACAAAAACTCCTATGATTGAAACATGTAATACCTTGATGTCACACAAATATGATGACTTAACACTGGCCTCAGTCTCAGCTGTTCTTTACTCACTATGTTCCTAAGACAAGAATCAAGATAAGACAAGTTCTGAATGCGGCAGCATTCTCTTCTTTGTCCTGCTGATCTCCTGTGTTCCCTTCACCTGTGTGGGATGTGTTTCCCTATCTTGTGTCCACATAGGAATACAGAATGTTTACTCTTGGCACAATACATGAGTTCCTCAGGCTCATGTAAACAATCAGCAGAAAGTGTCACATACCTCCTACTTTCTGCAGTTTAAGTGATACCACCTTGTAAAGTTCTAACTCCTAAATTACCTCGGGTTTAAGCTAATTTGGGAGTTTTCATCATGTTTCAGGATTAGGTCTTTTAATTTCTGGAGTTAACTACATATTTCTGAAGATTACTTCTACTTCCTCTCAAAAGATTTCAGTAATGAGTAAGTGTACACACAGTCTAGGTATACATCCCAATTCAGCTACTGTTTAAGGACATAGTGAAAATGTAAAGAATGCCTTGCATCAAAAATGCTCTCTCAAAATCTGCGGGAAATCCCAGCACTGAGCAAGTAATACAACATAAATTAGGCAAGGCAGTTGTCTTCCACGAGACAATGCAGACTAAGTTCACTCTAACCCGAACAGTAATCTAAAGAAGCCTCTCCATCTGCACAGATCATAGCTGACTTCAGCACACCAGACTTTATACCTAGGTTAAAAGGTAAAATGAAACAACATCTTGAGAGTCCCATCATCTTCTCAAATACCGGGAAGTTCCCAAAGGTAACATAGAGCTCACACAGTACAGAAATCCCAGTAAGTTCAACCATGCCCTGCAAACAATTTTGTTTTTTAATAGATTTTTTATTGACTAAAGAAACGATTATTAAGCTCTAGAGTAACACACAGAATAATACACTCAATGTGGTCCAAGGGCAAGTTGAATGCTTATTGCAGAATCAGAAGGAAAAAAAACACGATCAAAATTTATTGCAGTTAATGAGTTAGAATATGCTGAACTCTATCAAAATTATTCTAACCTGCCAGGAGTGACAATTTCTCTGCACTTCCTACAGTTCCACTATTTAGAAAAAATTAGTAATGGCATACCTCAGTTTTAGTTGGAGGGAGGGGGAGGAACACGCTTCACAAAAGAAAACTCATTACCTTTTCAGATTCACCATTGCCCATGGTATACCCGTAGGTGTGTTGAAGGCTGGAAGAAGTTTTCCTGCCAGTTGCACTGCTTTGATCTTGAAAACCTAAGATAGTAGGATCAATTGCAAATAGTTACAGTTTGATCTATCTCCAAGAACTATAAAGACTGAAATTTCTTTGCCCAACCTACCTCTTTGTATTAAAAAAGCCTTACGTAGTAAAAAACATATTAACTTATAATTTTTTGCCACTTGTTCGCTTTATAACTTTTGGTTAGATTTGAACATAAAAAGAAAACTTGTCATTTTAATTTCTTTCCTTCCAAGCTCTCCAGCAATAGTTCTTAGGTTCCTATTACAGAAGAATATCAGGTCTCCTCCCACCTCCCTCCACTGCTATTAGGAATTTCAAGTGCTTTCTAAAACAGTCTTTAAATCATACCTTATATTTTTCAGTTAAAAACCAAGACACAACTCTCCTACCCAAGTATTTTAACTTTTACAAACTTCCAATCTCTTTTTAATGAGATTAGTGCAGACAGAGTTCCTATTCTTTTATGAACATTTTCTATGCAAAACCAGATATGCAGTTTCCTCTAGTTTTTCCTTCATCGATAATGCATGAAAAATAACATGAATAATATGAAAAATAATTACAGAGTTAATCTTCCCCCTCTAGTCTGATCCCTCACAGGAATTACTGACAGGACAAAATCTCCGTCATTTCTAGTGTTATTTCTACCTACTTTTAGAACATAAATCTGTAACAGCCTTACTGAGAGCCCAGAGTCTACTAGACAGACGAGCAATTGGGATAAAGTTCCTTCTAAGCCTACCTGCAGCATGTTTTCCAAAGAAGGTATATTTGGTATATCCCCATGGTATGACTCTGCTTGTACCAGTTCGTTGCTAGCATACATTCTAATTAATGCAGTAGTTCACTACATTTCTGGAGAAGTATCTCCTTAATCTGGAGATAACATTATTCACCACTTCGAAGCACCATACAAACCAGTTACAAAAAGAGCTATCATGTCCCAAAATAACTTAAGCAACATGGACATAGTATAGAAACATCATCTCTTCAGTGACCAGCAACAGGATATGAGGAAATCAAATGAAGATGCATAAGGACAATTTCAGATAGGGAAAATGTTCTTCACTTAGGGACTGGTCACAGCACCAAGCCTGCCACAGCTCAAGGAATGTGTGGATGATGCTCTTAGTCATATGGTTCAGTTTTAGGTAGTCCTGAGAGAAGCAGGGGGTTGGATTCCACAATCCTTAGAGGTCCTTCTAACTTGAGATATTCTACAATTCTGTTGTCAACTACCTGACCAATACTCTGTAATCAAGAAGAATAAGATCTTTAAGAAGGACTACAGGAGTTGAATGGGAGGAAACTGATGAAATGCTCACTAGAGAAGCAAGCTGAAAAAAAAAACGCAATCAAGAACATCCTTATTTTTCATATGAAGGTGGGAAAAAAATCAATATCTTAATGTTTGAGGAGATGACTAGTGAGACATGAAATAAACCAGAAGAAAATATTAAAGATGACATCTAATTGTACTTGATGCAGTGGAGTATGGAGAGATGGAGGTGAATCTGAAAGCAATGAGCCAGGATAAAGAACTTTTACAGAGGTTCTCCATATGAATTGTAAGATGGGATATGTCTAAACTGAAAAAGAATATACCTGAGAATATGATTTGATAGAATTGTGAAGTAACAGAGGCAATATGTCTTGAATGAGTTTTAGCAACGAAAAAGACTGGCAAGAGACAGTCTTTGAGAAAACATGCAGAAATTTAGCAGAAATAGTCATATAACATTCTGACCTTGAATAAAGGACCAAGTCAGAATAGGAAGGCATAGTGTAAGGAAGAGGTATAATACATGCAGAATCTATGGTAATTGGGAAAAAAGAAACCATTAAGAGAACTGAAAGCTCAGTCTTGGCCCAGTTGCATAAGAACCACCTCATTTGCATCTATAAATAAGCGTCAAAAATTCATGTTCAACTTTCAGAATTTTAAGTAGTAGATGGGTCAAGCCAGACAGAACTATCTACTGGGAGTCATCTGAAGGGACTCCCTCTACAGTGCAGGCAAGCTTTACTAATCAAGAACAGAATGATGACTTCCAGTGAAATGGTAAATAGTTTGGAAAGACATCTGTAACATGAATTTGTTTATCTTCAGCTTTCATATGTTGCACCCTCTGAAAGTGCTATTGCGCTATCATATTGTTCATTAATAAAAGATACTGAAACATTAGGGTAAGAATATTCAATGGAAGAACATCCTTAGAAATATCCTTGCTAAAAGAATATTCTTAATGGCTAACTGTTTACACTGCTATCCAGCTTTTAATCAGTTTGAAACGTATGGTATCTGGGGAAGGAGTTTTTAGCTAGAGTGTATGAAGTAAAGGTTGAGCTGATCTAAATGTGCACGAATCTGGACAAGACAGTTAAAGCAAGGCACTGCTGAACCATTTCAGAATCAGAGCACCAGCAGGAACTGCTAATTCCAACAACCATGTTGTTAGCAGTACCTGCTCAAACTGGCTGTGACAAGGGCACTTTCCTGTCACCTCCATTGAGCTGAGGACTCTCGAGTACCACTGATCTAGCATCAGAAGGTACAACATTCCCTCTCTATATCCCTCTCATTCAAAACTGAATGTAAGGGAACAAAAATTTGGTTGAAGGCATGCCTTTACTTTCTATTACTGCCATCTCAGTCCTATCTTGCTGCTACTTCTGCATATAAAAACCACTGAGTGCTTGGCACAGTGTTTACCTACGCAGGCTGGAATGAGAACTGGGAGACAGCTGCATAGAATTTGATCAGAGCCAAGTGACCACAAGAACACTTTGGGAGAGAGGGAGGGAAGAGAAAGAAACATAGCAAGCAGTAGTGAGTGAGGAGCCTTTTATGGGAAACTGCAGATGTGTCCAGAGAGCTCTGCTGAGCTCATTAAAGTGCCTTCTTTAGCAAGTTTCAAACTTGCCATAAGAACAACAGTAAAAGCCTCAGGCTCTAGCTTATAAATAATGTTCTGGTATCAGACAACACGGTTACTTATCATGTGATATTTTTACTTTAATTTTTTTTAAAAACGCGTTGAACTCAGATTCTATTTCAGCCCTGGCAGTTCCCTGTTGACAGGCAATGCATTTCAAACAATATATAGGCAAGAAGAACAGAAAAGAACAAAAAATGAATGGCTGCCTTAAAAATAGAGCTCATTAGGAAACCATAGAAGAATTGGGGTTATTTAGTCCAGACAAAAGATGTTCAAGAGAGGACAAGATAATGACTTTTCAGTATATAAAAGGCTAACACAAGTAAAAGGAAATAATACTTTTTCCATGGACATGGAGAACAGAAAATAACACCAAAATGGACCAAGGGAAAGTAGGTTAGTTATTAGGGAAAACTTGGTGATAAGAATAACTACTAATGCAGCATGACGGTGATTGCTGCAAAGTCATCACTACAGCTTTCAAAAATGCTCTGTACAATACATACAAAGACTTAGATGATTTGACTTTGCCAAGGAACAGAAGAATAACTGAGAATTACTCAGCTGCCTTACCACTCTTCCAGCCATGTTGCTGCATATGTTGTTTGCATGGCAAGGTTTTGGTAGTGGTAGGCCACAAGGGTGGCTTCTGTGAAAAGGTGCCAGAAGCTTCCCCACATCTGGCTGAGCCAATGCCAGCTGGCTACAAGACAGACCCACCACTGGTCAAGGCTGAGCCCATGGGTGACGGTGGTAGAGCCTCTGGGATAATATGGTTAAGAAAGGGGTACAAAAAACAACCACGGAACAGCAACTGCAGCCAGAGGAGTGAGACTATGTCACAGAATCAACCCTGCAGACAGTAAGGTCAGTGCAGAAGGGAGGGCAGGAGGTGCTCCAAGGTGCCAGAGCAGAGATTCCCCTGTAGCCCATGGTGCAGCCCATGGTGAGGCAGGATGTCCACCTGCAGCCCATGGAGGTCCACAGGGGAGCAGAGATCCACCTGCAGCCCATGGAAGAGCCCCACATCAGAGCAGGTGAATGTCCAAAGGAGGCTGTGACCATGTAGGAAGCCCACACTGGAGCAGAGTCCCGGCAGGACCTGTGGCCCTGTGGAGAGAGGAGCCCACACTGGAGCAGGTTTGCTGGTGGGACTGACAACCCATGGGGGACCCTCGCTGGAGCAGCTTGTGAAGAACTGCGGCTTGTGGGAAGGACTCATGTTGGAGAAGTTGGTGAAGGGCAGTCTCCTGTGGGAAGGATCTCATGCTGGAGGAGAGGAGGAGTGTGAAGATCATCCCCCTGAAGAGGAAGGTGAGATAACATGTCATGAGCTGACTGCAACCCCCATTCCCTGTTCCCCTGTGCTGCTGTGGGGGAGGAGGTAGAGAAAATCATGAGTGAAACTGACCCTGTGAAGAAGGGAGAGGTGGGGGAAAGGTGTTTTAAGATTTAATTTTTATTGCTCATTATCAGTTAATAACCCCTAGTCGAGCCTGGTTTGCCTATGACAGTACTTGGCAAGTGATCCTCCCCATCCTTACCTCGACCCATGAGTCTTTCACTGCGTTTTTTTTGTCTCTCCCCTGTCCAGCTCAGGAGGGGAGTGACAGAGCAGCTTGGGGGGCACCTCGCATTCAGCCAGGGTCAACCCACCACAGTTCCCAAGTAATGAGATGCCTTGTGCACATCCCACACATGTGA
This sequence comes from Platysteira castanea, assembly GCA_013397175.1. Taxonomy (NCBI): domain Eukaryota; kingdom Metazoa; phylum Chordata; class Aves; order Passeriformes; genus Platysteira; species Platysteira castanea. Next base: position 635,481 of record VYXC01009627.1, on the reverse strand, counting down.
GAGGAATATGTTTTGCCTCTCAGGTATGGTATCTACTCTGTAAACACACACAGCACCTTTCATGAATCACAGAGACCACCCATCCCCAAGTTTCTTTGCTAGCACAAAGCTCCACATACAGAACTGATCAGAATCTTCTTAAAGACATCATAACAGCAGTAGCAAGACATCCTGCTTTGAAGATACAAAAATACTGTTCTAGGTAAATGGGTATTAATCTCAAGGTAGCTGTTCTGTCCACTCTCAAAATACAGACATTCTTCAGAAAAGTTTTAGAAGCCACTGTAGACTTGGAAAAATATTTCCATTTTACATGGCAAAATCTAACACATTAAATCCATCAATTTACATGGCCTTTACTAGGCTATTACTTCTTTCTGCAAATACTGTAAAGCAATGGAAGAATTTTTTTCCCCCTTTCAAAAACAAATCAAGCTGTTTACAGTTAGAAGGGAAGAGAGTGAAAATTGGCAGAAAAAGCAAAATTTAAACCCCAAATCGGATAAGTGGATCCCTCATTAAGATGAAAACAGCAATCAGTATTTACAAACTAGTATGTACAGCAGACCAGCTGTGAGGGCCTGAATAATTTTCATCCATTAAATTAATGCTTAACATATCAAACCTGCCACCCACCCCACAATATGAAAGCTTACTCCTGAGCCTATTAATCCAAGCAAGGCCTTTAAAACATTCTGCAGAAAAGGCCTTAAAGATTTCAACGGTTCTTCAGAAGTCTTATTGATGTATCCAGTGACTGCCTAGATGCATGGCTGCAGCTCTCAGAAGACTGTATTATGCTAATACTGCTGTTAGGTGTTCCCTTCTAGCACTATGAATGGCAAACAGCACCAAATGCCCTCTGTTCCTAACTCTGAGGGTGATGATAGATGTTTTCTACAAATAAGGAACCTCTTTCATTTATGTGCGTAGACCAGCCTTTGAATCATTCTTATTAAAAAGTAATAAATGCCAGACTTCTCCCTAATCTGATGGTTATTAACTAGTGAGAATCTATGGCCGTGCAACATGGCTGGTTCTGTAGGCTTGATAGCCCTGGATCATTGAAAAAAACATCAGACAAAATAGATATACTGCACAAGTTCACAAAAATGTAGTACTTGGTTCACCATCAGTACTACTATTGGTATCCAATTCTGAACACATTTCCTTTGAACACTAAGGATGAAGGTGATGAGGGAGACCTATCTAATTACTAAATGTAGATTGAAAAAACAGAGCACCTGACAGCAATACCAGACTCAGACCCCTGAGGAAACTATGTGGTATTCCTTGGCCCAATCAAGAATAGTTATCCTTCTGCCTTCAGAGTTCAATCTGCAGCAGTCAGCTCCTCACTGCCTTTTGGTGGCTAAACACTCATTTAAAGCTCAACTTCTTAGAGAGGACTCCGCAAGTAGAGATAGAGGCTCATGGTGAAAATCAAGCAGGATTATCACCAAAAAAACAAATTAAGAAAACCAGAGGTAGCTTAATAACCATTGCTGGTTTGATGACTGTTTATACATGAGTCTTACTGCATAGGAAAAAGATGTCTGCATGCCAGATGAATAGCTCTGAGTTCCTAGATGAGTAGCTCTTAACTTCCAACACACTTTGCCCCTGTAAAGTTTGGGGGCTCCTGGGTTTCACAGCATTCCTAGGGCATTTTCCCCTGCAAGTGGAGGCCATCCTGCTACCAAGAAATGGAGAAATAGCTCCCTCTTTACACATCTGCTCCTAGTAATTTTCATGGATGTAATTACAAAGTCATCTTGTGAGATGAGGGAGATGCAGTAAGATTCTGGTAACATTTCAGCTATCATAATATGAAACGAGAGTGGGAGAACATTTGAGGTATATTTTATACATGTTTGTTAGTGATGATTGAAGAGGCATGCCACATCTAGAATTGGTCCTGGAGAACGTAAATCATGTTCATGTGAAACTTAGCAAGGTAGTCACAAACTATACTACCTACAGTGGTGAAAGGATGTAGAAATACATAAATTCAACAGCACCTCATCAGCACTGTAGGTTTCTTGAGTTGTAGCAGATGTTCAAGGAGGGAAAATTTGCAGATACTGTAAAGACAATGCCATAGCTAAGGTACTTTGCTGTCCTTGGTGAGCTGCAATGATTACCAAAGTACTCGATGAACAACATTTAGCATTTCTAAAAGACCAAAACTCTTTAAACAAGAGAAGACTTATTCTGCAAAGAGAATGTTCTATGAATTTATATTACTTTGTGACAGAAAAAAATCAATATGAAAATGAAAAACCTAAACCCATCTCAGCAGTCTAAGATCAGAGTTAAAAAATCAAGAATCAACTTGAATCTGGACTATGGCGACAACTTAAAATGGCTATGATGACAATTTGCTCTAATTTCTTTACTTCCTCCCTTCAGGTATTTGCACACAATGATGGGGTCCCTCTTGAGCCTTTTCTTCTCCAGACTGAACAGTCCCAGCTCTTTCAGTGTTCCCTCAAATGAGAGATAATCCAGTCCCTTAACTATTGTTGTCAGTACTTTGTTGGACTCTCTCCAGTATGTTCATGTCTCTTGTACTATGGAGCCTAGAACTGGATACAGCAAAGGGTAAGAACCACCTCCCTTGACCTGCTGGCAAATTTCCTAATGCACGCGCCAGGACATAATTCACTTTCTTTACTGCAAGGGCACATTGCTGCACGTGGTAACCTCGTCCACCACCTTTTGGCAAAGCTGCGTGGCCCCACATATAGTGGTGCCTGGGCTTGTCCCTCCCCAGGTGCAGGACTTTGCCTTTACCCTCAGTGAACTGCATGAGGTTCCTGTCAAGCCCATTCCTCTGTCCTACTGAGGGGTTCCTCTCAGTGGCAGCACGAACCTCTGGTATACCAGTTGCTCTTCCTGATTTGGTGTCATCAGCAAATTTGCTGAGGGTGCCATCTGCCTCATCACCCAGATCATTCATGAAAGCATTTAACAGGATTGGACCTGGGGTACACCACTAGTTACTGTCCTCAAACTATATTTTGTACCACTGATCATCACCCTCCGAACTTGTCTGTTCAGACAGTTTTTAATCCACCTCACTATCTGCTCATCCAACCCCTACTTAACCAGTTTCTTTATGAGGATCTTATGAAATACAGTCATTTCATTGTAGGTCATCAGGGTTGGTTGAACATGAGTTCCCCAATCACCTTGTTGTTCATGGGCTGGGGAATAGTTTTCCAAATTAGTTGCTCCATCATCTTTCCAGGGACAGAGGTAAGACTGGCCACACTCTAGTTCCCTGGATCCTCCTGCTGGCCCTTTTTGAAGGTGGGAGTGATCTAGGAGTGATGCCATCATGCTCATCTTGTGCATTAGTGTTGGTGCCCAACGACACTCACTTAAGCCTTTGTCTGTAAAGCTACTACACCTCTGCAATGCATTCAGCTGTTACATGCAGGCAGTTTACACAGGCAGAGGGAAAGAAACTGCTTAATTCTAACAGCATCCAAAACTTTAAAATACTGCCAAATTCACCCTCATGGAAGTCCAGCATTGGTTATCTCTGCTGCTGCAAAGTACTCCTGTGCTATGAGGATTCTGGTCTCTCAAGAGCAACAGCATAAAGCAGATAGTACTTAAGCCATAAATATTGCATAACTTGATGATTTGCTCATATCACAAGGCAATAAATGCTTCATGGAATGTTCCTTCTTTGCAGAAAAAAGAAACTCCCTTAGTTTTCAAAACATGTGGACTAGGTTGACATTTTCCTTAACCAGTAAAATCACAAACAAGACTTCTACAAACACTTTTATTTAAGAAAATCACACTGGATTCCTTCCTGAAAGATACACTTTTGCTGACAACTTTAAAGAACAGTAGGAAGGCAAAGAAGGCTGTCCAGTTTCAGATGACACACGAAATTAGGTAATGTAACAGTTGCCTCTGATCTAAACTTCATGGCTACACAAGCTTCGCTATCCTTCGTCTCTCTCTTTGGAGATCCAGAGATTTCACTTGTAAAAATTTTCTAATGCAGTGTATCAGAATTATCACAACTTGCAAGGTAAAAGCTGCAACTGTGCTCTGCATTCTACTTCTGAAACCAAAAGCTCAGTAAAGCCCACAGGACTGGACAGGTCCATTCATACACCCAAGCTGCTTCCTTCCTGGAGCCTCTAGACTGTTTTGAGATGAAAATACAGGCCATGCTTTTTTGGACTAATGAATACAGGGACAAAGACTAGCAAAAGAGATGGGAAGAAACTGTCCCATCATAACAATCTAGGAGAACTATCACAGTGGTAGTTTCTAAGTTGACTTGTACTGAAAAGCATTAAAATGCCTATCTGATCATATTGTTCAGCTACAGTCTACAAATGAGCTGAAAAATAAACACACAAAACTACTTCAACTGCATCAGTTAACTGCAGATAAGACAGATAATGTCTGGTTGACTACAACTTCCCCTATTTATATTTTACAAATTAGCAATTATATATTCAAATGCTGCTTCTTAGATAAAAGATAAATACTCTAGTGATTCACTACCATCAACAGGGAAAGATTTGCAAGCAGAATTCTTAAGTGATACTATCTTTATCTTCTTCAAAAGTTTTCCAAAGCTGCTTTCCTGGACAAGAGACATGAGGAATCCACTTACTGCTGACTGAGGCATCTTAGGATATAATGAAATATTCACTGGTTTCGCACTACTGATATTTTTGAAAAACTGATATGAGAAAGTCTGTGCATATATTAGCTTATTAGAAATATTCAACATTTTTGCTTTAGAAGATCTGAACATAAAAATTTGGCATGCACTGGACAACCAGCTAATCATATTTGAACTACCTGGCACTGGCTAATAATACTTCAATTAAACTGCATAATTTCCATTCACTTCAATAGCTGTATCAGCTTCCTTGGCACAGGTTTCATGCACATCTGAGTATAAATGTAACATGTTCTCAATTTTTAAAGGGCCTTCAAATCCAAGGCACTTTACACCAGTCAGTCAACATCACAGATGACTTTAAATTCAGAATAAATGTGATGAAAATCTGGCATATAAATGCCTCCTCGATCTGATAATTCCAGAAAATGTAGCACACTGCTTCACATCCCGTCTAACTGAGCCAAAAACCATGTCAGTCTTGAGTTAATTTTCTCTTCTGCTATTATTATTAGAATAGTAGGCAATTTTTGTGCTTCATCTTTCCTGCTTTTCATATCTCTGGCTTCTTCACTCTAAGTTTACCTGCACAAGCAGTATTAACCTGCCAGCTTAGTTACCTTTGTAAAAAAGTGGTCCCAGGACAAGAAGCAACAATCTTGAATTTGCACAACACACCAACCACAATCACTCACACCTAAGCATAATCTCTTCTTGCTGAGGGAGCTACTACAGTAGCAGAGGGAACCAGATGTGAGAGCACAGACAAAGTCTGGCTTCTGGCTTAAATGTCCCCTGACCAGTAGCTAGCACAGAGAAAGGTTGATTTACACTGCGGAAAAAGGGAATGGAGAAAGAGAAAGGAGAAAAATGAATCTGAATGGCCACCAGAAAATTGAAGAAAAAAGCCATCAAGGGACAGCATGCAGCTTTGCCAGTGGGGAAGGAGATGTGGTTAAGGACAGGGCTTCCAGTCCTTAACCTCCTACAAGGTGAAGTGTCAGGGAGAAGCTGGTAAAAGAAGGGAGCATAAATAGGCGGTGAAGGGAAGAAACAAAGGCATCAAGAGGAAGGACAGGGAACGAACAGAGATCTAAAAAAGGTAAGACATAAAATGGATGGACTGCCAAGGGTTCAGCTGTGAGGAACAGGATTATGAGAAACATATGGGGGAATCTGACAGGGGAAAAACACTTTCTCATCTCCTAAGCATATTCCTAGGAACTAGAATTGACCCTAATATATCAGTCTTTCAATATGCCTTTGTAGCCAAACAAATCCAAGCAAAGCAAATGGTATCAATGAATCTTGGGGCTTTTTTTTCTATTAATCAATGATCTTCAGTATTTTGGTACTACCAGCTGTTCTACTGAGTTAATTAACAGACTCCATTATGTGCCTGAAGTTCACAACCCAACTCATGATCCAGTCTCTCTATGGTTTTTAAGAAGAAAAATCTGTGTTAGAAACCTTAAGAAATGGTTCTGAAGTCAAATAATTAAGCTGTTTGTACTACACTGACAAGTTTTATCAGAATCATTTTTGTGCAATAGAAGTTATCTACTTCCTGTGATTCTTAATCCCTATTGACATCGGTTTTCTTTTTGGTAGCACCTTTTCCTAACACCTTTTCCATTCATGACAAGCATCTCCTTTATTTCCCATGTATTTTTCTATGCCATGTTATCTTTTTTGTCTTTCAGCTCTGTGCTTAGATTGTCTCAATTTCTACTTTCTTTATCAGTTATTCCTCTGTCTCCCATTTCTCTTGAACGTGCTGCCAAGCTTTCCATTTTAAATTTCATCTTGATTTCCCCTTTAGTCTTTGCCAGAAATGACTCAGTTCCTTTTAGACTGTATTTGCCTTTACAAAGGAAAGTTAAACAGAGATTAAATTACATATTGTTTTACACTATGTGCAGTCATTATACACACAGCCTCCCTTCTCCCACTGGTATAATGTGACAGATTACAATGCAAAAATCACAGTCTAGGGGGAAAAAAAAAGTAAAAATCACACAGCTTTTACATCTTCAGAAACATCTCCATGACACATGTCATTTGCAAAGCACATTACACTCCACCTGATGAAAGTAAATACTGTTTGGTTGTTTCTTTGGTTTGCCTTTTTTTTTTTTTTTAATGAACTGCCTTGTTTTCACCAATCAACAGATATGTAGCTTATCTACAGTTTATATATATATAAACTATATCTCTATATATATAGACTGAGTTCTGACAGAAAATTAGTTGGCAAACAAAACCTATGAGCAATGAATTAGTAAGCACTGAATCTTCATAGCTGCATAAATTCTGCAAGGCACTTGAAAAAAACAGACATTTGTTTTGACAAAATGGTGAGATAAATACCCAGACTCCTGCAGCATAATTTATAGTTCCCTGGACCAGAAATATAAGATAAAAATGCTGTTCTTTTATGCCATGCAAATGAAAACAAAAAAAGTTCAAGAGCAACAAACTGATCCTCTGCATAAAAGAAGGAGTAAGTGTCATGATACCTCTATAGTTACATCAATAAGTGAAATATTTCACTTAAGTGAAATATTCCTTCCAGAGAGGTATCTGGACTGCATCATGTACCACATACTGACTGCTCATGTGTCCAGGAGGCACACCTACCAGTCCTCTAACTTTTCACGACTTTCTGCTGCTTTGTCCTTCCAAGAACATGGTTACCAAGAAGCTTGCAGCACACCAACAGCAGTCCTTATTAATGACTTCAACAGAAATAAATTCCTCCTCCTATTCTAAGTTCCTATTTATAAATCCAAATGCTCATAGGTTTTTTTGCCACAGGATTTCATACCAGAAGTTCAAGCTGAGCTGTTTGCCTTTTTTGAGTTTCACATACTCTTCCAAAGCCACCAACTACTCAAAACACAATTCCTTATTCTGTCCCCATGTTGGTCTGTTCAACATGGGTTGTTCATTTCTCCTGTAACTTCCACTCTGCACCTACACCTTTGGCAACACTAAAATGGATTTAACTTACACAGGCCTAATTGAACATTCAATTAAATTTCTCTGGAGTTTTCTACTTATTTGCCATCTCAATAAGAGCAAACCTACAGTCAGATATAAATTCTTAAGAGAAGCCTTTAATTGTCAAGTCACTACTGTACTGATGATCTCTTATTTTCCATTATGTAAATTTCTGGGATGGGGAGAAGTAGTGAAATCAGACTATCTGGCTCACAATTACCTAGGTCGCCTTAAAAGACCTTCCTTAAAATGGACATAGTTGCATTATTTTGATTTAGGCAGCAGTTATCTTCAATCTTGTGTTTTGAATTAAAAAAAAAATCACAGAATCACAAAATATGCTGAGTTGGAAGGCTAGAGAATTTCTTGTTCATTCTTTTAAAAATTTGTTTCTTGATTATCCGATTCATAAATGGTAACAGAATGTTACTGCAGACAGCATCCTAACAGACGAGTTCACCATCTTTATCATATGATAGATGCACACATCATTCATTAGAGGCAACATTTTTTTGGTTAATATTTTTCCTAGTTTCTAGTGGGTTTGCTTAGCAGTTACTGTAACATTCATGGCATTTACCTTTCTCTCACCATATCTGTTCTCAGCTAGCATGTGAACTCCTTCTCAAGACAAAAATGTAAGAGCTAGTACTGAATGAGAGTAAGTTCCAAAAGGCAAAGCCAGCAAAAGATGCTCGATTTTAAAGCAGTATCACGTCCAGAGTTGTGTTTTAGTTCTGTTTCAAAGTGAAAAAAATCCTGCTGGAAGAACTGTGTTTTCAGTTGACAAAAGACAATGCCATACTTCCTTTCTGGATCAGATAAAAGCGTGAAAACCCTCAGTGCAAATGCTAACCTAGGAGGAAAGAACAGGAAAACTCCGTGGTAGAAACTAATATATCATTGTGTCAAAAGTAATGCCAATAAATGAACATCTGGGAAAACAAGAGGTAGGATACTGTGCTTGCTGTCACTGGTGCCCATCAGCATCAATATGACTTTTAAACTACTGAAGAGAGACAGAAGAACAGACTTGGTCGAGAGTAGATCCGTGACATGTGAGGAGTAGTTACCAATGATCTACTCCTCCTTAGTTTTTACAGCCCTCTATGGAAACATGACCAAAGAATGAGTTTTAAGAGTAGCTATCAATGCACAGCTATTGTATTTTCTACTGCTAAAACAGACTATGCTTTATTTCCACCAGTTTAAAGTATATTATACTAAAAGGAAAAACCTATTTCCAATCAGACTCAGAGTGGGAGAAACAAATTCGCAATGAAGTAAGCTTTTTCCACTTCAGGTGTTGTGCAGTACCAAGATGCAGCAATAAACTGGGCTAAGCGTCCTTTGCCAGTCAAGAAAATGTTTACAACAAGCCTGGCAAACAGAAACTGCACAAGCATGGCAATCTGCACTGCAGTGAGCAGTGGCAATGGCCAATATGAGACAATGCTTTAAAAGTCAAAGAAATATGGAGGTTTTTCTCAGGCTGTGTCCTGTTAGGAGACCAGTGAGCTGTCACAACTACTTACGAATAAGCAGCTCATCTCCTGGCAACAAAATCTCATCTTCACTGAACAGGATGTACACAATGCTGTTACCTCTTCCAAGATTTTCACAAAATCTAAACTTAATTTAGACATGCCTTAGAGCTTTAATTTAGATAATTTCGTAAGTACATCTAAGAATTCTGTGAAACCAGTACACACAATATTGTCTTACTTACTGAAGACCTATATTTTATATATTTAAATTGGTTATTGGGGATATCCATTGACACATATAATTTGACTAATGAGTTTTCCTGAGCAGAGGAGATGCTGCCTGTCAGATTCCGGGAAAGGTTTAGTTTAATTATCTTTTAATAGAGTATCAGGTACTTAACATCCCTTGTGCTCTACTTTAAATGAGATTTGAGGCTGGATTTATCCACAAGAATATTATTATTTTGCCCAGAAAGATACGTCATTTTGATGGTGTTTAAAAAGATGAAAAAGACAGTCATGAAATGAACTGCATTATATCTAAGGCTGGCAAAGGTAAACACAGCAAACCATTAATCTTTTTTTTTTTATATATTGCAAATATCGTAAATAACTTTGTTCAACAAAAATAAAACAATAAGCTACCCTTTTTATTGCATTAATAAATCAGCAGCAGACAAGAACACTTTGTCATAATGGTGTAAGTGTCCGCCTGCTGCTATCACACAAGAGACATTAGAATAACATTCACTTTGTTTTCCCTACTTGACGCTGTTCCTCAAAAGCCCAGCCGTGTACACTGTGCAACAACCGACCCTCTATCCATCTCCGGGCTTTTGTCATTCCATGCAGTACTGCTAGCAGGAGTATTTTATTTGCCACTGCCAGTCATGCCACAAGTTTTAATGATTTGTGAAGCTTCACTTCATGAAAAAAAGCAAGCAGTCAATGGGTCATTTGTGCCCTCTCTCCTCAGACAAATGCTGTTCGTACCAGAGAATGCTTAGTTACTCTAAAGGCAAGATGGGGTCACTCCTGCACACCCTACAAATCTCTTACGGACTGCTAACAAAGGAGCTCTTGGCAGAGCACGTAAGTATCACCCCAACTCTCAGTCACTTTCCTTACAAACCAGAACACATGCAAGAACTGGAAACAACCTCCAAATTCTGCTGCAAACAGTTGCAGATGAACTTTTGCAAGGAGCAACTCTGAAGCCATGGGCTCAATGTTTGGTTTTGTTACAGACTTTTGATGAGATGCTCGTCAGAAGAGTTAAATCCAAGTTTTAAGAGATCACTGCTAGCTGTGGCATTCCTTTTTCTGGTTCTTCTTGCTTCAGAATATGTGCTGAATTGTCAGAAGCTTTAAGGAGTCTAATCTGTGCGGGCCACAGGCACTCAGAGTGCTAATTGCTGAGAAAAGGTAAAGTCATACTCCTGATCACTGAAGCACTCCAAATCCAGTAACTATCTCCAGTATTTTTATCCTCAAGTCTATCCACTTTGCAATTACTAATGCCTGAAATGAGCATGACAACACACACTCTCACAATACTGTAAACCTTCATGAACATTAATAGGATATATGTCCAATACAATTCCACAGAAAACATCAAGAACAGGAAGTTTATTCTGGGTGCTCATAACGACACGTATTAGACACACACACACACACACCTGCCAACTCTCCTGCACAGCAGGTATGGGTGATGACTAACTAGCTCTTCCCCTGTGATCTCCCCTCTGGCTGAGGTTGCATTCCATGAATTTGCAGGACAGAGCACCGCTTCCCAAGCATCCTGGAATGTAGCGACCATCTCAGACCTGGAACAGAGGAGTGCTGATAGCATGGTACTAGAGTCAGCACACACACCTCTTTGGGGGAAGCCCTAGCTCAAGACAACCAGCTTGGAAGATGCATTCTAGAGCCTGTAACACAATTTAAAAAAAAAATCACAGAGTAAGCACATCAAAACAAGCAATGACTTCTTGAGGATCAGAAAATAAAACAGGCTGACTCACTGAAATGACCATTAAAGAGTTTTGTTTGTCTGTATAGACATGGGCTCTATTTGCCTGTTTTTGCACTATTTCTTCTTTAATGTTCAGAAAGATGGAGAAATCCATACATTTAAAGGATCCATTTTAATTTGGATAAAATATAGGTACCTGAAAGAAAGTCTGCAGTGAAACAAAATAAATCCATGTAACATCATGTTCCTCTGACTCTCTTAGTCTCAGCTAACTACATCTCCTCAGCCTACTGACGATGACATGCATTTTGCATCCTGCCTTTTCCTACTCGGAGACAAAGCTCCCGCAAGTGCCTGCACAGGTTTTTTCTTTCAGTGTCAGAGGATTTTATTTCCTGCTCTCCATATAAACAGTATCTCACTTAACACATACCCTAACACATATTATGAGAGAACAGAAAATAAAGCATGCTGGGAACACACAAGGGAAATACCAAAATCCCTTACCCAGGCTGAAACTATTATTTGAGGGAGTTTACCAACTCCCACAGGTGACACCAAGCCCCAGGGGGGTCCATGGTCATGAGGGCTTGCCACCACAGCTAGCCTTCAGCCAGCCATGCGGTGTCACAGACCTGGGCTGGGCTGTAGCCATGGGGAAGGGGCAGACTTGATAGAGAGAAGGTAGAAGACTCCCCTCCCTGTCGGGGAGATGCTGATGATTCTGTAACTATCAGTGGATAGGGCCCTTTTCTGCTTGGCTAGGACTTGCTGTGTAAGAAGCAAGTATGCCAAGCCGCTCTGGAAAGACAAACTTTCTTAGAGCAAGATCTGGTTCCACAGCATGGAGAAAAAATAGTACTCAAGGACTATTAACACTGGGAAGATGTCACAGTATCCAGAGACAGCAGACATGCATGTGACTGGGATCACTATGAAGAGATTAATATTCTTGTAGATTTGCTCAAAAAATTGGACTTTATCTATTTTTCAAGAAGTTGGACAGACACTTGGCATGCAATCATGTTCACTCTAGCAATGGGTATCATCAATGCTGGAGGCCATTGGGCAGGAGCCATAGAGGAGCAGGGATAGCAATTCATCAAACAGAACTGTAAAAAAGTTGTATTTTGAACACAGAGCAATAATCTCTGGTACAAGATTGTTCTTTATCTTACTTAGGCTTTATTGCTCCAATGATCATTCTCTTTGTTTAATTACATGGTGATTCTGCATGTATGTAACACTGGGGCTCTGCAGCTGTCTCTCCCTCCCTCCTTGAACAAACTCCCATTTGGAGAGCAGAAAGTTCATTTACGGTGTGTTCACAAAATCTTGGAAGTGAAAATACTGCTCATAGCAGGGCTCAGCACCTTCACTGCTGTCTTTTGGGTGGGTTTCAGAAATGAGGAAATATTGGATCCTGCAAGATGCTCTAGGAATCTCCATTTGCCTTTATGAGCTCAAAGAAATTCACACACCCAGTAAGAAGGACTGAAGCTAGTGTCTTCTGGCATTGTTATTTGTGAAATCTTCCTCATACTGATTGCTCCTTCACTAGCCAGGTCTGAGGACAGCACAGCAGAAATTACACTCTTGGACCACTTGGTGCAGCACACCACAAGAAAATCCAGCTTCTGCTGAAGATTCCAGTGTGATACCCTACATCAGGCTGCAACAGATCTTTTACTGTTTTGGTCCTTGAGGACACTGTAATTCCTGGTCTCCTGGTAGCCTACTCTCACAAAGTCTACATTCAGACACAATCATCATGGATCTATTTTGTGAATTCTCCTGCAGCTTATCGCTGTGGTCTGCTGGCAAGCTTCGTTCTTTCAGCAGTAACACAGAGAGATCAGCCAACTCATTCCTACTTCGTGCCATTCATTCTTACTGCTTGCCTGCTTGTTGCTTTTTCCCACCAGGAGTTAAGAGCATTGTGGACAGGCAGTGATTTCACAAAGCAGTGCTCCTATCCTCCCTCAGAAATCACTATCAGCTACCCTGATGCCCAAAAAGACCAAGATCCACAGATGTGACTGAAAGAAGTGGAAGTACATATAATGAATCATATATCAAATAAAGATCAATTAGATAGTTTGTGTTGAAAAAAAGAATTTACCAATACCAACATAAACAGTGAAAACCATCATGTTACCCAGAGAAAAACCAAGCACCAAACATGACTGATCTTGAATAAAATCTTGAACCACAGAACTATAGATAGACACCACAGGAGATCAAAGAATTTCAGAGTCACATCCTGAGAAACCAGCTGTACACTACAGGCTCATTTCCAGGTAACCTCCCTGGAAAATGACTTCAGAAGACTGTATGAACAGATAGAACCAATCCAGTAAGAGTGTAACTTGAAATAGCATCCTTTTTTTTCATGGAATACAAGTGGCTTTATCTTGTTCTAATCTCCTTGTATACATGATACTCTTTCATAAAGAATTTCTATCCTGATGCTGTTTCATACAATAAGAGTGATATCAAGATATTTTAATTTATTAGTATTGGATGCTACGTTAAAGAAAATCATAAAGAACACAAAACATTCTTATACAGTAAGTCTAGGGAATTAACTTGGAATAAACAATGAAGCCTATTGTTCTGGGGAAAATGCTAAACAATGCTAAACATTGCTAAACAATGCCATCACTGAAAACTATAAAAAAAATACATGGACTCATAACTAAAGACAAAAATTATATTTGTGCCAGTATGATGCACAAAAGAAAGAAAATCCCTTAATGCAGACACACGTAAAAAAAAAAAAGTTGTTTTTTTTGTTTTGGTTTGGGATTTTACTGATGTTTTTTGTTTGCTTGTTTTTTAAATCATGTAAGGCTGACTTTCATCCTAGGTTGCCATAATCAATGTTTACTCCAAACTAGGCATATGGAACTTTTCATTCCTACTTATTTCTGTTACATTATCAGCTGTATCATAGTGGTACACTATGATACACCCACCCCACAAGCATAATGCAGACTGTATGTACCTCTCACAGAAATTACAGGATTGTTGCAGGAATTACTGAGAAACAGTCTGGCTCAATTTAAATAAGAAGCCATTATATATTTTACCATCAGTATATTATTCTGGACTATTAACTCTATTTGAGAGATGCAAAAGAGGAAGCATAGGTGTACCTCCGAACTCAGAAGGTGGAAAACTTGCAGTTCACACACTTTAACTCCAATCCTGTTCGATCAAAATGTAAAATATAAACACATTATCCATTCTATCACAACCTGGGGTAGAAAATAGAACTGCCTAGTTTTCATAGTATATCTCTCAGTCACAATTCTACTAAGCAACTCTCCTAAACCCTATACCTCAAAAATATTTAATTAGCGGTTCCATATTGAATATAGACACAACGAATTTTGCATTTCTTATTTAGCTATTTAGGTACTTAGAGATTATACCTATTAGCACACAATTTAATAAAGAATAACGATGAGTGAAGTAAACACTGCACTGGTTGCTTATTGGAAATTGGGAGGAAATGTCTGGCATACAGCAAAATACAAGAGAGTCTGCCTGGAGAGGCTGAACTCTATTGTCAAGGTCTTTTCCAACCTAGATGATACTATTATTTTATGATACACAGCATTCCCAGGAGAGATCATGCTTTTTTCCTCCATTTTTTATTGAGCCTCTTTTTCTTTCACAGAATTGGTCAGGTTGGAAGGGACCAGAGGGGATTATCTGGTCCAATATCCTCTTTCTTTAGTTTTGCATTATAATTCCGAAAGAAATACACGATACCCTCCACTTACACTGAGGACCCTAATACTGTTTGCAGCTCTGGGGTCCCAATACAAGGAAGAATGTGGACCTGTTGGAATAGGTCCAGAGAAGGGTCACAAAAACGATCACAGGGTTGAAGCACATCTCCTGTGAAGGCTGAGGAGTTGAGGTTGCTCAGCCTGGAGAAAAGAATGCTCTGGGGTGACCTTTTAGCACGTTCCAGCACCCTAAAGGGGGCCTGGCTTATAAAAAAGATGAAGAGGACTTTTTACTATGGCCTCTAATGACAGGAGAAGGGACAACTGTTTTAAAACTGAAAGAGGGTAGGTTTAGAGTGGATATAATCACGAAACTGTTTACACTGGAAGAGACCCATAAAGACTCATCTAGTTCCAACTCTTGCCATGGGCAGAGACACCTTCCACCAGGTTAGGCTGCTCAAAGCCCTCTTAGGGCCCTATTAGGAAGACATTTGTTACAATGAGGATAATGAGGTTGTACTGTCCAGGGAAGCTGTGGACACACCATCCCTGGCAGTGCTCAAGGCCAGGTCAGAGAGGGCTCTGAGCAACCTGGTCTGTTGAAAGGTGTCCCTGCCTATGGCAGGGGGGGTGCACTAGATGATCTTTAATGGTCCTTTCCAACCCAAACCATTCTATGATTCTATATTCCACTGTTTTAGCATATATTCATTATATATTTCAATAACATACCCCGGAGAAAAGTCACTGGCCCAAAGAATCTCAAAATCAATGACAGATTGAGACCTCATTTCTCTGTGGGAACTGAGACAGAGAAGGCACACTTAGATCTGATAACATACACCTAGCCAGACACCAGATGGCCTGTCCACAATCAGCCAGGAAAAACATATTGTGCAGAGGATTTAAAAAAGGGCCCCCCAGACTGCAGGCCTACCACCCCTGCCACCAGAGAGGTATCACTGTTGTTTCAACTTCAGACAACTGAAACAATGCATGGGCAAATTTTCCACTCTGTCAAGGTTCACAGGCGTATTTTGATTGTCTTCTATTCAAAAGGCAGGCTGACATGGAAAAATGGAGAAAGATGATGATCTTTCACACATCAGGAGAACTGCCTGTTAGACAGAGAAACAATTTTGTCTCCCTACATCAGCAGAAAGGTACAGTGAGGCAAGATAACCAAGACATTTGCACCAAAATACCTCCTTCTCAAACTTTAGCTTTATGTGCTCATCACTCATGAAAGTCCAGCAGAAATTCCCATATGTGAAAGGTTGAGCTGTTAAAAAATTTACATGTGTCATGTTTCACAAAGAAAGGCCTGTGACTGAACACTGGACAGGACAAGCCTACAGCATTTTCAGCCAAGCTGTCAGCTGCTAAAAACAGCAACTTTATTTTTGGTTGTAAGGGAGATATATTTCATTATTCACCCATTCACTGCAGTAAGAGGGAACCCTTACTGATAAAAGGACAGCAATACTCACAATCTTAACAAGAAAGGCTTAAAATTCTACCATTAACTATAATCAGCATTATTAAAACCATGATCTCAGTTGATGCACCTCTAAGTAATACCAGTAACATGACAATTTAAATACAGCATGGAGGCCACAAAGCCATGCCACTAGACATGCTAAATAAACTTTAAAAACTAACATAAAAGCATTAAAAAGGACTATTTAATCTAAATTAATAGTCTGCTGTACTTGAAAACTATGGTCAATATCTACCATTATAACTCAATCAGATAAAATCCTATCAAGCACAGTTACCCTCTCCCTACAAAGGGCACTGTAGATAAACCATGATGACTATAAAATTGTCCAGATGTGGCCATTTACAAATTATTACAGTTCCACAACTAAAGTTGAGTCTTGGACACTTCGTTTTATGGTTGTCCCTACAGCACCTTTATCAACACTAAGTGATAGGAGTCAAAATGAAATAAGAACAGCTTTTGTAACTATCACCAAACAGCAGTAACCCTGTTGCAGACTTAAGCAGAATTTGTATTTATTAAAAGGAGAAAAATAGAATTAACTCAAAGTAGCCTGTTCCATGTACTGGACCTTACTTTAAATACATCCAAAAAGACATGCAAAAGTATGGAAATCAGTATGAAAACCTTCTAAACCAATCTAGCAACAGTCTTGCAGAAGTAGAGGCTTGGAGGTAGGAAGATAGGGACTGGAATATCAACAAGGTCTGGTACGTGAATATGATCAAGTAAATGATGGCTTGGTGAACAAAGAAAGGATACCTACCAGGAGACAGAGACTGCCTTAAAGGTGTAAGCCCACGTGCATGTTCACAACCTGATCAGGCGACACATCCAAACGGCTGGGAACAGGCTTGTGTGTCTTAGCAGGGCTAAAAAGTGTCTCCTCACATGTCTGAATGCAGTGAATAAAGAAATCAAGCATGCCACAATCCTGAGCTAAGGAATATGTTCCCTTCTTGGGAACAGAAGAGAGAAGACCAGATTGGAAATCACACCTCAAGCAACCTGTTTCCAACTCCAAGGAGTTCCCAGACGCAGGTGTCTCTCCTGGGCTCAGTTGCTGAAGAGCCTCAAATTCCCTTGCTTGTCATATCCACAATGACAAATTGCAGAGAAAATCCCATCCAACTTGGCAAATGAAGCAGTCTCTCAGATACCCAAAGCAATCCTAGCTGCCACACTATCTTGAAAGAAATGCAGTCTGAGCACTTTTTTTAGCAGTTCTTTAGGAAAATAAAGATGATACATATGGGCATTTGACAAGAATAATCTTGTACCACAAGTCATGAAGCATTTGAAGTCTGTTGGAGAGAATGATGCCATAAAAATCTTAAAAACAAAATACTCAGTCCAGCCAACATTTAGGAAAGAGAGGGTAGGTGCTTTCTGAGAAAGAAAGAAATTAATGCTATTTAAGCAAAGGAGCTTGTTCTGACTCCACCAAGAGGTGAGAAGCAAATTTAAGAAGGAATACTCTGCTCTACAAATGCAGGCAAAGCACATGTTTTGGCAGTGTTTGGCTGCACTCATCTGCATACTGGAGCAAAAAAGTTCTTTTTAAGCAGCTTGTGCGCAGGTGCAGTATCAATCAGTACAAACAACCCAGCTATAAATGTGTGATCCTTGCTTTTTCCCTGAGGTTCTTCATATTCACAGTAGATGCCTCCAAGGAGCATGTTCCAGTTTGAAGAAGGTGAAGCAGGAGCACTGAATAAAAAATAAACTACCTGTTTCTTTCAACATGTACACAGGATTTTTGCTTTGCCACTGAGCTTTTCTTCCAAAGAGAAGACACTCATGAAGAAGAAAATTCACAGATCCAGGATGATGCCAAAGACTTAAAGAGCCAACAAATGATGGGTTTTCTCTTGGTTACTTTAAGCCTGCAGGCTTAAAATCCCTGAGAACTTGTTGATACATATGTGGTGCTTCCCTAAACAAAGGAGAAGGATACCTATGAACAACTGAAAGCCTTAAGCCATAAAATATGTCTGGTAGTGGGGAACAGAAGGGTCATGAGAAATAAAGGACAAAACCAAAGAAATCCAGGACACAGGCAATAGGTTAAAGTCATGTAGCTGCTAAGACATGAGAAGAGCTGGGGGTCAAGCTCTAGCCTTGTTGAACTGTGTGAAATAAAAGGTGACGGCACTGTGACTGTTGGACCAAGGAAGTCCATGGTTGCAAGTCTTTGAGTATATGCATCCTTTCAATCTAAGCTCATCTCTACATGTTCTTTTAACAGAAGTTTTAAAAGTAGTATAAAACTGGCTTGCTATTTCTCAGTTTGTCACTGAGAAAACGGTAAGAAGATTGAGTAACACTTTGATGAGGCAAATCTACAGCCTTGCAGGACAAGTGACAAAGCTATTATTTCTACCTTCATGGAGTTACAGAATATCAAAACAAGTTATTGTTGGCATGAGAAGGCTGACATTTCACTTGACATTTCAAGCTGATGCTTGAGTGGCTGTCTTCTGAAAATATCTTGATAAAAGAAGCATTTCAAAACTGTAACAAAGTGTCCTACACCACACGAGACCGACACAGAAACAAACTTTAAAGATTCCATACCCTAAGAATTTGGTTATTTTGGACAATTGACTGCTGTGAAATTAGTGTGCAAGCTACTGAGAAATTAAGATTCTAGCAAAGTCTCCACATGCAACATTTGCTAGAATACACTGAATTTCAGATAACTTCCAGTCTCCTCACCTCTTGTCCTGAAAGGTAGTATGCTGCTAGAAGACCGCCAATGAAGCGAATATTGACCTCAAAAACAGACACTTCGGAATTCTAGAACAGAAAGAAAGCATAAATAAATAATTAACCAACTCCTTAATCAAGGAAGAAAAAAAAATTGGCAAGGCAGAGGAAACTACACATCCTAAGGCAATCCACATGCAAGGGTCTGTACTGTTTCAGTCTCTAGATCCATACTGAAATTCTTGTGCACATCTTCAGGATGCCAAATGACAATTCTAGCAACAGCTTCAATCAATTTTATTATTAAAATCAAATTAGTTTTTCTCCTGCCCTCTAACCATTTTATCACCACAAAGTGTAATTACAGTAATTTGGGGCTGGTGGGAAAGAAGGCAAAGACTGAATTATTTCAATAATTCAGCATCTTTTCTTTTATGTTTCAGCACAACACCAAATCTTCTAGGTTTAAAAGATAAAGCAAAATAATAATTAGAGAATTTCATAGTGCACTTTCTTAACCTGAATGACTAAGCTCAAATTCAGAGCTCCATTTTATCATAGTCTTTGTCTAGGGACAGCCTTTATGTTATGACAAGAAGTACTGCAAGACCACTGAGAAACTCAAGAGAATAAACCATTTTATTGCCTTCCTCCACATTATTATCCTTAGGATAGATTCAACAGTATCTTTTGACTCATTTAACCAACAAAAAATTAAGAGGAACCAGATAGTTTTAACATCTTCCTGATTCCCTCTGTGCCCCATTCACTTAATTTTCTGCATACACGCCATCTGTCTCCTCCATAAACTTCTCTTCAACCTATTAGACACAGAAATGTAGTTTTATTAGGAGATTTTGAGATAGGCAAGACTCTTCCTTTTATCCAGAAAAGTCACTACAACGTACACTGAACAAGCTGACTCACCAATTGCACACAACTGAAATGACATTTACAGGTATGTCTTTCCTTTCATGCTATTTCTATGGCACCTGCAGTGCTCAGATCCAAACTAAATGCATTTTGCATGTATTACAGATTTCAGAAAGATTATATGAATAAAGATTTCTTCAAATAGCACTGATTAAAAATGAAAAGTTTGAAATACTCCCAAATGCTTTTAGTAAAAGGCTTCTTCTTTTCACATAGAGGCGATACAAGAAAAATAACACCAATGCAGCATGATTCCACTTAATACCTATTAAAGTCATGACTCACACATGCAGTGGGACAGTGTAAAGTGAAACCAATGATTTCCATTTCCCAGTAAAAGAATCTAAGAGGAACAAATTTACGTATTTATTTATAAACTCCAAACCATATAAGGAGATTAGGCAAGTTTGGTGTATACACAAGACAACTCATTAACCTTCAGAAATCGTTTTTGATACATAGGAAGATGTAATTGAACCCCAGAGGGTCATGTAAATTTCTTCCATCAAAATCCTAGATTAATATTGCAAATTTATATTGAAATTGCCTTAGATCAGACAAAAGTTATGGAAGCAATTTAGTTCACCTTCATAATGGTATCATTATGTCTACACTGTCTCTGATATATTTAGGATCTTCAGTTTTAGACTGAATAATTATCTGGCACTAACTGAAAAAGCAGAGTAAAATTTCTTTGATGTCTGCCAGACAGTGATGGTATAAATCAAAAGGAAAAAGCCCAAACAAATAATTTTTGAAAAGTAGGATAAAATAGAGAAACAACAGTAAGCATTTGCTGAACTCCGAGTGTATAAGTACATTTCATTATGTGCATTTACTGAATGAAAAATTATTTTTGGAACCATAGGGCAAATCCAAGGACTGAAATACAAATACCATCACAGAGTCTCTGACAGTCCCAAAATTAGTACTAAGAACACTAATCAATAAGACTAGAATGGAGCCGTTTCTTCCATTTAATGCTTCCAAACTCTCAAGAATGTCAGATGCTGTATGACCAACTGGGAAATTCTTGTGATAGATTAAGAGCCTGTAGGAAAACTCAAGTAGCATATTTTACGTTAAAACTCTTAAAAAATGGCAGAAGAGATTGTATTCTTAAGTAATTTATACACTGTAGTTTGGGGGAAAATTGTCTTTCATAGCTCAGTTAATTGCAACTACTATCAACCAGTAAAACCTCATCTTTATATCTTCATTTCTGAAGCCTGGTTGTTTCCTACAAAACACTTCCCCCTTTCTTCCATTATCCAATTATAATTTGCACTTTGAAAATACAATACATAGATATATCTTTACTTACAACTGTAAGAGTGAAAAGGTTGGGGGATTTTTTTTTTCTAAAACAGAGTTAGATACACAGAGAATGTCACTAAAGTTCACATCTGACACTTTGATCCGTAAGTTTTTTTAAGTTTCACCTGAAAGACCTCTTCCGTCTCCCCCCTCCAGGGATGAACATTGTGAAAAGGACTAGAAAAATATCAGGTCAGGCTCTACTCACCACACTGAAATCAAGATTTTTGTCAATCCATTCTTGTCCTTCTCTGAATTCATCGTGAAGGCCCATGATATAAAGAGTATCCAATGCATCTACTATGGTAGCACCCATTTGTGAGTTTCCTACATGCAAAAAGAAGGATTTCCATTACAAGTGACTATTTTCTTACTCTTCTTAAACATCACAAACATGAGAAAATAACCCAAGCAGTAGCAAAGCAAAGTTACTACAAAGGTGTATAAAGCACAAAGAATAATCAAAATGAGCAAGGACTTATCAGGTACGTAAGAAGATTCCCACTTCTCTTTCAAAGCATCTATCCTCTGGCACAGTTTGGCTTCTGGGGAAAAAGGAATACTAAAGATAGAAAATGAGCCCTTCTCATCTGCTTTCCTAACTTGAACTTGAGCAACTGTACTTTGACACAAAAAAACCGCCACAAAAAACCAAAGGACAGAAAGACATTCAGCTTCAAAAAGCTACTAGGAATTCTAGGACAGAAGCGTTAGGAAATAAAAAAAGGCATATGCAAGATAAAGCATTCAGTACTCGCAGTAATGCCTTGCATTTCCCAACATTTACTTCTGAAATATTCAAAGTTTTGCAATTATGGATGCTACCTAATCATTGAAAAGCACGGACTGCTGAGCAGGGAAGCGCTGGCCTGGCGTGACTGCCAAAGCCGCAGTCCCGAGACGTTCCCCTCAGCGTCTGCAGGGACCCGCACTACGCGCCGCTAATGGATTTCTCAACTGTCACCACTTCAAGTGAAGCATTGAAAGCCAAATAAAAATCAATGGCGCTTTAAGCTAAAATGCCATTCACTTGAAACAGCAGCAATTTAGAGCTGATTGATGAGTGACTCATCGGTCTGTGCAAGGGACAACGAGGTGGCGAGCTACGGCCCATGACAGCCCTGGTCTCCCTAGGCCATGCCAACCCAAAACTACCTGCTCGGTAGGCAGCAGCTTTTTGCTTTCCTCTTTGTTTCTAGAGGAAAGCAAAAATTATCATGGGTTCTCTGTTTCCATGGAGTGTATAAAACTTCCTGAGCACTAAGAAAGTAGACAAATTTCACTATTCATACCTGTAATCTATAAACCAGTGCAATAACTATGATTAGCAATTTAATGACGGTAGTGTCCTAACAAGTCAATTTTAGGGTTCTTCTAATGTGCTTTCCTATAATGGGAATCTCTACAGCATAGTGTTCCTGCTTGGTAGTTTCTATTCATCCAGTTCTGACTGTCACATGGTTAAAGCTATTTTTTTTTCCCCCTCAAGCGCAACAGTAACTGAAGGAAGCCATCACCCCCACTCTGTGTTTCTATCCCACACCTAAATGGCTGACATGTAAGCTTAATTCCACTTCCAGGGGCTTCTCTCCCCAAGTAATAAAAATTAAACACAACAGTATCCATGAAAAAGTAACCACCAACTAATTTTCAAAGAACAGCCATGCAGTGGTTTAATTAAGTTCAATTAGATATGGAAAGCCTAAAGTTTGTTAAGAAAATTCAAGTACAGATTGGGACACCTCCCTCTTGCCTGATTAATTAAAAGACAAATCTTTTGACAAGTTGTCCATCAGCTATACCTATAATTTTCAGGAAATGAATTCACTGTGGTGCTTAAGTACTGTAAGGTTTAACGCCTTCAGCCAAATGACAAATTCCACTGCTTCCACAAGTGCTGAAGTGGAGGATGCTTTGAGCAGAGCCACAGCACTGCACTTAACTTAGCACCTTCTCAAAACCATAGTGTGACGGTTATCTAATTTATCACTTCACAAATATGCAAGTAAGACCATGACACAAGAACTACCTTCAGTACCAGCTGACAAAGTATTTTTTAACATAAAGTTGGAATGTGTTACAGTGCTTCCATGACACACTCAAAGTCATTTCTGTTCCTTTATTTAAACCACATTGATAAAATTTTCAAATACATGAACTGTTTGAACAAAAATGGATATATAAGTCTTGGGAAATCCTGAAAGTTCCTCTTGCAATAGCTTCAAAAAATAAAAACTTTCCAACTTAAACACAGTGGTAATCCATCAGTAAGATCTTGTGTTCTTCAATTGGCATGGGATGAGGAGAACACATTGCATGGAAGTGGACTGGTGTGTCACTGTCTGCCACTCTACCTCCCAGCACCTGCTTCAAAAAACTTCAGACACCACAGTACAATCTTCCAAAGTTTTCTAGATCTCAGAACTACTTTCCAGTGTCCACAACATGGGAGAGCAGTATGTTGCGGGCAAGAACATCTACTTAATAGCCCTCAATAAAGTACCTTCAAAAATACACGTTTAAACAACCTTTTTCATGAAGTTCTCTGCACAGAATCATGAAAGAAGGGCCATGGAAATGAAAAAGCACATAATAACTTTTGCTGTCTCATAAAGCCAATAGATGTATTCAGAGAGAACAGAACAGAGCTCTCTCCAGAGCTGAACGCAAGTGTTCATAGTTTCCTCAGTGCATCCCATAATGATTGAACAACAGGACTTCCCCAAATACAGACAAGAAATTTGCTTTCATTATCACTTTAAAGGGAGTCCCCAACCTCATATACAGAGATCTCACCGAAACCAGTGGTCCCCAAAAGGGGATTGCCTACAATCCGTTTCATGCCAGATGCTTCGGCACTGTTTGCAGCCACAGAAACAATGCAGCCCAATACAGTAAAACCGTCTTGTTCAGCACTTTTTGGCCCTAAGAGTCAATTAAAGGTATAGGCTCCCACTCTAAGCTTTTGTCTGGGCCATACTCTTAATAGTTTGTTCAAGCCCTCCCTCCGGCTGCCTTTATAGTCCTTTCTTTCACCTCTTAATGCTTCTTTCCTAGAACCATGAATGTCCAACAAAACATTACTGAGAAAAGCGCCCTCTACTCTTATGTGCCTCTTCCCTAAGCAGTGATGGGCACCTCTTTCTGAGGCACAGATCAGTATGGTTATAGTTTCTAGACTCCATGGGAGAGCCCAACTATTTTTTATCACAATTTCCTAAGGATAGCATTTATATCCCAATCTATAATAAATTATTGGTTTTCCTTTTTTCATATAAGCAGGCTATTTCAACCAAATCTGAGTTATTTTTCTTTTTTCTACACATGAGTACTTCTTCCTTGACGAAGACTCAGAGGAACAATCTTTGCATTTTTAAACCCTTTTGGCTGAACACATTTCCAAAAGGTCGAGAGATAACAAGTCAATATTTTGCAACAGATTGTGTACCCAGGCTTCTTCCCTTAGTGTCAATCAGGCAGCAGGAAGCAAGCTAATTCCCTCCTTGTAGGCACTGAGGTGGAAAAGTCCAAAATGCAGAATTCACACTCAGAAGTCTTGTGCCTACAAGAATACAGGGCAGAACTGAACGTAATGCAACACTGAGGACAATATACATGTATCACCTTGGCCGCCCCATACTGCAAGATAGGTACAACGTAAAACCATTTGAGGGCTACACTATGTTTGGTCAGAGAATAAAATTAATTAATTGCTCTCAGCTTCTTTCTTCCAAGGACTATGTGGAAAGGATGTCATTCTTAATTTGTTCATAAGTAAGAGCTTCCACTGAATTCTTCTGTATCTACAGCTTGACCAAAACAAGCAGTGACATTGCAATAGCTGTCTTCATCTTAAAATGTACTGCACTACCAGCAAGGCATCAATTGAAAACTAAAGAAGGAAGAAACAGCAAGTGTTCCAATCACTAGCCTGGATAAGAGTCACATGTGCTGCTATAGGTAAAGCAGAAATGGATAGGCAGTGGTACTTCCCCCTACTGATGCTGATAGAAACCATTCATCTAAAGTCACAAAGTGAAATAATTTTCCATTCATAATAAGAATGTTCTTTTTTTTCCTTTCATAGCCATGCCAAGATCCATAAATTTTGGCTTGAAGGCCAAGGGGATAACCTTCCTGGAATCAAACTGCAGAAGGTATCATTTGAAGAGCCATAAAGTAACCCTAAATAATGAGATAACAGTTTGGAGTATACACTTCTTGCTACCACCTCAAGCAGTCCATTATTGCTCCAGATACAGAGGGAGCAGATGTCTCATTGTGGTGAAAAAAAGGCTATAAAACAATTAAACTATAATAGAAAATAACAATTCTGCTAGCTGAGGGCACTCCTCCCAGGGTATGCCTCTGTTCAACACAAAGGCTCAGCTAGTCATGTTGCATAAGATAATAACCGATTCCAAAAAGGCTCAGTTTTACAAATGTCATATTAGGAAGTTTCCTCTCCATATAATTATAGTTCTAGTTGATTGAGCGCCAAATTTAATGAAGTTTGCCTAATGAATGCAATGCTCATTCTTCTAAATAAAACAGAACATCCATCATGAGCTAATGGAAAGAATTTAGCAGTGGAATAGCTGAACTATTAAGAAAATCGTGCACACTCTCATTAAGCAAGAGTATTATTCCAAAGGACTGCAAAATTGCAATTCGGATTTGTAATTAGGTAGATTTTAGTTTCCTGAGATAAGCCAAATAATTCCTTCACTTGATACTACATAAATCTACAGTTTGAAATTTCTAGCAAATCATATGACTAAGTGTAAATATCAGGGCCTCTAAAAGAAAAATGGTCTTCTTATCTAGAATTCTTTCAGTATGCCAAACCACTAGATGAAAAACTGGCTTATTAGTACCATTCGAAAGTTTCACAAGAAACTATCAAAGTACAAGGGAGACAGACCGTTGTCAGGTGTTCCATGACAAAAGGAATGCAAAGAAAATAAATAGCCCATTTTCATTATACCATAAGAAAAAGTGTAGAGATTTAGAAAGTCTGGTATCAGCTCAGGGTTGCTTAGTGTATTTATTACATGGAAGCAGAAGAGACTATAAGCAGTGAGGTACCAGAGAAAATATGTGAATAAGCATCGATCAATTATGAACAGAAAAGACTGAAGATATGAGACATAGACAAGTTAAATACGGAAGAAGACAACAAATTAAAACTCTGCAAATTAAAACTGAAGTCATGCACCTAGCTGAAAGGTAATCATCACATAGGTGCTTCACAGAAACTCTGATTATTTAACATGTCACCCATACCTCTCTCCTTACTTCAAAATGTATACACCACACAAAAATCTCACTACTCCTGAGAAACACTTCATAGGGGCTTTCATTAGCCCCAGTGGAGGGCTGAGCAGGGGTACTCAGTCTGCATGGGAGTGAGTTAATTTTCTTCACAGCAGCTTGTATGGTGCTATGGAGTTTGGATGTGTGACTAAATCAGTGTTGGAAACACACCAGAATTTTGACTATTGCTGAGCAGTGCTTCCACAGCATCAAGGCTTTCTCTTTCCCACCCCCCGCACCCCCACAGTGAATAAACCAGGGGTAGGCAAAAGGTTGGAGAGAGAATTTCCTTCCTACCCCTTCTCCCTCTGCCTGTGCTCCAACACTTCTGTGCCACAAGTGTGTGAGTGTCTTACAACACGCTTGGCATCTACCCCAGAGACTTGCTAGAGGAGTAACAAACCTGAAGGAAATCCAACCTACTCAAACGGATCTCTCATTACCAAAATGTACACTGCTGCTATGAAGTCAAGGAAACCAGCCTAAGTGGAAAACTACTGAGGCCACTCTGCTTCCAAGGAAGTCATATAAACAGGCCTAATAGGTGCATGTAACCATTCCGACTCTTCTACCTCAAGCAGTGACTGAGAAAGAAGCATTTTATTAATCCTCAAAAAAGACAGTAGATGATGCGTCCAAAAGCAGGATACTCATCAGTCCATTTACAATCAAGGTAGGCTTTTAATATTTACTAAACCAGTGACAAAATCACACAGGAATCTAATAAAGACACTTCTTCACCTTTACAAGGAGAGCCTGCAGACATCATCAGCAGCTACATTTTGAAGAAAGCTAAGGGAATTGGCAAGATTGAGGAAGAACAAGCAGTTGGATACTGTAAATGCATTTGGGCCATTGCTGAAGAGAACTGTCTCTACACCACATAAAGAGCAAGTATCTCTGTGTTAAGACATCCCTGCAATCGAAATAAGTTATTTCATACACTGGAAAGCAGACATATCTTCCTAAGCAATAGAAAAGCTGGAATCCACAGTTAGTTATGCGCAAAGACTAGAGATCTAGATGCAAGAAAATAGCTTTCACTCTCAAAACAGCCTCCCACGGCCAATGGGATGGTCACACTGATCGACAGAACCATAACATACAAACAGACTTCGCGTGCCAGAAATAGTATTGGTCTCAGCCAGTCTCATATCCAGTTCTTGTTTTTTTCCAGGGCCCTCAACAGACATTATTTAGTGGAAGCTGAACCTACGCCTACTGGTGCAGAACATGCTTCATTACTGGTGTAGCTACTTGAGGGTGGAGGGAAGATCAGCTTGCAAAAGGAATATAAGAGGAGCAAAACCTCACAGGATATTTTACCATAATTTCCAAGATAAATTTCCACTAAAGCAGGTGACCTCAGCTTCAGACTGGTCCAGCACTACTGACAGAGCAACCCAACCACTGGTGTGTACACAAGAATAGAGCAGATCCTCCCTATTCTATCACAGTGATTCCAGAAACAAAAGAGGAGATGTTAAGCCTCCCCAAGGAGGAATATATACTCTCTCACACTTTGAACCTAAAGGTTTAGTTATTTTTCACATAGGCAGTTGTTTTAATCCCTAGCAACTGAGTGAAAATGCTTCCTTGATAAACTCAGCCTGACATTAAATACAGAGTTATTACAATCTTAAAGAAAATAAATACTCTGGTTATTGATATTCCTGTCTGCCCAGATTCATAATGGCTGAAAAATACATACTGGGCAAGACTGCACTATATATTAGAAATCATACCAATTTCTACTCCCAAAGATTCAAATAATTCAAGTTTTCACACTGTAGCAACAGGATTTATTGATGTGACAGACAATTACAGACATGGTAGGAAAATATGTAACATGAAAATTAAAAGCAAACAATTATCAACAGTTTTCTGTATCTCTAATGAGGCTCTGGCAATAAAGCTGCCACTACTGAAGCACACCACTTGCAAAATATCTTAATGACTAACAAGGAACAAGATAACGTTTAAGAAAATTAATTAAACTTTTGAACAAGAGAGTTTCATTTCACTGAGAAAACAAGTGCTTCAAAATTAGTCAATGAAACTATACATTTCACACAAAACTGCAGTGTAGGATTTCAGCTCAGTCATAAAATGCAATGAATAAGCCTGTAAGTATCCATGAAGAAACCAATTGCCTTTAACATTTTAGACTAATTAAAAAAGCAGAACAAAAAACTAAGCATGTTGATTGCTTAGTTCTGTTAAATTGCTGATAATAGACAAGATGAAAAGGAGGTCTTAATGTTTTGTACCAGACAATAGAGTACTTTAGCATAAAAATAACATTAAATAATCAATTGTAATGCTTTTCCTAATTTCATAACTGAGGAAGTAATGAGAGTAGAACACTGAATTGTAAGCTAGACTTTGAACCTATTAAAAACTGGACCTGCTGGTATTTGTTAACAATCAAACTACTGCTTAAATACCTATGTTCTTAAGACCCAAATTTTAAAACTTTGTCGAAGAATCCATACTGCAATAAACCTTGCTCGACTCCTCTTCACTTGATTGCTTTACTTTGCTCCCTAACTAAATCTTACATGGCCCTTTAAATTAATTCAAAATTCATGCATGGAAGAGTTGAATGCAGTCCCCCCAGTACAAAGTCTGAATGTCCTCAGACTATTTCAATTTTCTACATTTCTATCCAATTTTCTGCATATTTTTTCATTATTTTATTTTTAAGCACAAAGACCAAACAATTACTGTACACAGGAGGAGGACTGCGTACAGACCATAATAAAGATTAATGCTGGAACTATGATCTGAGTTAGTGGAAGGTTAAGACCTGGTGATAACTGGAAGGCCACAATGTCAGGAGAGAAAGGTTAGGATGAATTTCAGAGTAGGAAGGGAATGAGGGAAAGGAGATGGCATTGAGTACAAAGGAGGCCGTGGAAGTGTATCAGAAAGCAAGAATAACCTGTGAGAAATTAATGGTGATGGTAAATCTGCTGCACACACAAAGCAGTCAATTCAAACTACAAAACTAACCAAAAATACAAATCTGAGGCAAGTCCATTTTGAGAAAACAGGAAGCAGAAGACCGAAGGGAAAAGCATCTGTGAACGATGGCCTGGAAGTACAAAGAACCTGAACACTGGCAGCAATCAGTTAAACACAGCAGCAAGCAAAGCAAGATTAGTATTTGAGAGTAAGTAAGGGAACAAGATGCTATCTGGACTCGAGTATAGTTATGTGACCTGATGTATGAAGCAAGCTAAGTACGATCTTCCAAGAGAAGATACAATCTCTCTCAGATAATTGTATGCTAAATTACTTTGTCAGTTAGGCAGTAGGAAAAGCATATAAAAAACCCCCACCTAAGAGCCACCGTGCCAGACAAGCTTTTCTATCATTATATTTAGGCCACTTCCGCACATTTTGGTCCAACCTACATTCTAAATTTTCTTTGGGACAGTGCAAGAGGAGCAGATTTTCAGTGGGATAGTCATAAAACTTCACCAGAAGGGTGCAAAACTTGAGTGAACAATGTCAGTGTATTAGGCACAAGTGCAGTGCTCCACTCACGTGGTTGAAGTGTTTCTGAATTCCAGCTGCCTTGTACATCTGCTGGCTTCAGATGACAGCAAAGCATACCCACATCTGACTCCCTCGCTGTACACGTGCCCATGGAGCTGTCCTCAGCAGATTTACTTTTAGGGCTCGGTTTGCTAATTCTTACTCAGCTGTCATGCCTGTTCATATCTTAACACAGTCCAAAACAAGACAGCATAGCCTTAACTTTATTTCCGTATTACACTCTGTGCTCTCAATTCCAAATGATAGGAAAATAGTTTAAATTCATGAATAGCATTCCCACAACCTAAATCAGAGCAAACCATCTGGTTTATAAGAGAAGAACAGGAAAGAATGCTATTGGAAAGAATCGAAATTCTGAGCCTCATCCCTGAACTCTAGTATGACTTAATTTTTTCATTACCATTTTACTTCCCTCTTCTACAAGGCAGGTTACAGAAATGAGGTGTGTTTATCTAATTCCACTTCGCATTTGTGCATCTTTTGTTTGTTTGTTTTGTAGGATTTTCTAGTTAAAGCAGAATTTTCAATCGTCTGAATAGCATTTAACATAATTGCTTCAGAAACACTTAAAGAAGCCACTGAGTACAACTGCCCTAAATGTCTTGTACACGAACTAATACAAACTGTGTGAGAAGAATTCAGTAGGAATACTGTATTATTAAAAAGAACAGAAGACAACAGCTGCTCTTGGTGAATTTTCCTGATATGCATAGGCACACTTGTGACAGTTTGATGAAATATCAATGACATTCAAAAAACATTCTTAGCTAAGCAGTTGGTTTTATCTACAGCACCAGTACTGTAAAGCACTTAAGAGGGAACACACAGCCAGATTGTATCCTGTCTGCACAAATTTGCAAGTTTCAGAGAACAGCTATATTCTGAATAAGCATGATATGTATTGCAGTGAAGCAAAACAGTGTTAACAAATCACTATTTGCCCAAATGGCAGCATCTATCAGAAGAGAGCTTTAAATGAGATAAATGAAGGAAAAGTCAGAAAGTTTGCTGGGAAGAGGGAAGTCTTATCTTAGCATCAACATTAACGTCTTTTTAAGAAGTGAACTTGCATATGGACAGAGAACTTACACAGAAGGGATGTGAGACCACCTCTTAACAAACAACTTTTAAGAAAGCTCTTAAGAAAACTGACCTGCCACAGGGTAAAAGAAAATTGTTCTCATGCATATGAATAATGGTTTAAAAGATAGGAAATGGGGTAAATGTAAACAACCGTCAGTGTGAGGTAAAACCACCAGTGGGATCCTACTGAGATGGTTGCTTGGGCAAAAGCTTAAATATGAAATAACTGAAAATATTTATAACATTAGATTTATAAAATGTATCATTGGATACAGTGGATGACAATTTCCAAAAGGAATGCTACCACAGAAAAGCTACCCTGTCATGTGTTTGTAGACTCAACAAGGAGCCTAGAAGACAGAAAACACAATTATTAGGAACGGAACAGCAAACAAAACAGAAAATGGAACAAAGTTTTAGTCTTCCTCTCAAAGACCAAAAAAACCCTGCAAACCCAACACCCTGAAAATTTACAAAGGAAGACGATAACAACATATCAGGTATGAAGAAATATAAGTACAAGAAATGAGTTAATAGGCTAAGACTCTCCCTGCAAAATAGGGGCACTACTGAGGGCATATGCAGTTCTACAAACTCGTGAATGGCAAGGAAGAGATGAATAAAGGGTTGATTTTTTTCCAACACCAAAACTAGTAACCTAGGAGAGCAAGCAGACTTCAAAATGAAAAGGTTTTCTACACAATATCAAACCAAACTATGGAACCTCTCATAATGGGTTACGCTGTTCTTAAGGTTGCCCAGACTACAAAGCAGTATGGACAATATGAAAGAAAAATAAACCATAAGTTATTAAATAAAACTTGCTGCTTTTGACTACAGAAGTACTAACACTACACAAATTTCTGTAAGGCTGTGGAATACTCTGAGACAAGCTCAGTATAAGCTTTTCCTGCTCTTACATGTCTTCCCTAAGTACCCTGCTGTGAGCAATTTCTGAAGACTCGGTAACGATCATGTTTGATCTCTCATCTGACCTGAAGGAACTTTTCTTGTGATATTAGAACACTGTTCTAGTTTCAAATAAAGCCAGCAACTCAGGAGTTATGCTCTTTCTCAAAATTTTATCTTCCCAAAATTTGTGTTACTGGTAAAAAAAAATACACATTCAATGTACATATAATATGCAACATTATCTCGCTGCAGTCACTCATTACTGAGTTTGCAGAGGACACAGATGCATAGGCCTGTCCTAAGGCCATTTCCATTTATTTTAAAATTGACTTGAACCTGAAAACCAGAGATTAGGCTGAAATTTGCATTGTGAAATTACCTCTCTCTACTAGTTAGCATGAATGGATTTTCTTTCCCCTTTAATTTGCCACAGAAAAAGGCAATAATGAGTGGATTACTTGTGCAAGTACAGTTAAAAGATAACTATTGCTCACTTAACCCAAGAAGTTGGGATTTTTAAATCAAGATAACATATAGTCAAGAATATTTTTGTTTACATATATACCTCATATTCCTTTTTAGTACTCATTTATCCTCTACACAGATTCAGAGGCTGAACATATGCACAGAAAAATGATGCTGAGCAGAAACAGTGTTTCCCATCTGTCTTGTCATTAGGATTTTACAGTGAGAAGACACTAGAAGTTTTCTGTCATATTTTCAGAAAGTCATTCCTCAGTCTTTAAAGTGCATCATCTATTTTCTTTCCAGTAAAAGTGTGTCTCCATACTGTTTATAAATTTTTGCAGGTGTTTTGCCAGCTAAAAAACAAACAAACCAGCCAGAAAATACAAAAGGCTTACAAAATCAGACACCCTTGACACTCAATTAATATGAACTTCAAAAGTAAATTACAACTAATCAGGTGACAGCAGATGATAGTGTCAGAGCAGCTCAGGCAGCCCAATAACTGCTACAAGGACAGAAAACAAAAATGTCTTATAAACTAATTGATATTTCCAAGGGTAAATAATAATAAAAAATCTGTTACGGTGTTTTCTTGCAGTGCTTACAAGAAATATTCCACCTCTCATTTTCAAGAGCCACAAAGCAGACAAAGAAATCACACTGCTCTCCCAAGCCATACTGCACTTCGCAAAGGTATTGGAAAAGCAGGCTCCTGTGCCTGACAGCTCTGGCTTGCAACAGCCTCCCATCCTTTCAGTCTGACAGATGCATTTTCTTTGGGAGTCTCGCTGCTCCTGCTCCCCGGCACAGGGAGAAATGCACTGTCAGATCTCCATTGCTTAGCAACACAAGGAGCTGCTGCAGGAGCTTCCTACTCTGCTGCGGCGCTGGGCAGTCGGCAGCCACCTCAGCAACTTTCTCCCGTGTCACCAGGGTTCACCAGTGGCACTGGCAGCAAAAGGTTGAGGCTGGCTGTGCACATGCCAGGCAAAAGGACACACTCCATGACGTTGTACAAACCAAGCAGACCACTGGCATATTAGAGAATATTCGGCACACTAGCTGCCCCACCTGAATCCTTGAGTTATTCCCTTGGACATATCTTGCTCACCAATGACACCTAACATGCCAGACAAAAATTCCTCATAAAAGAGAGGACAGATTTATTTGGTCAAGTTTTAGGGAAGAGATAAGGCACTGCATTGCAGCCTTGGGGCTCCACCAGGTAACACAAATGCAACCACAGTGTGACTTGATTGACAATTCCCCCTTCCTCCCTAGAAGACAAGATCCCAAGAGAGCTGGCAGGCAGCTCAGATTAAATTGACTGTTTGTGTGGCATTAGAGATGAGGGAATAGGAGAGGGATGAAAGCTCTATCAATGCATGAGACAGTTCTAGTGTGACAAAACACAAAATAATGACTTTATTAAATCTTTGTGTATGAGAATGAGTATGCAAGCATCTACAACTTTAAAACTTTCTATCATTATTAAAATCTTTCCACACCTTTCAAAACACACCTAGACACAGAACTGTTTATGGATATATACATTATCAGATCATCTCTAGACAGAATACATCTAAATGCAAGGTTTAGAAACGCAGTGCTAGTAATATGGGGAGTTTTCAATTTTGCAAGAGCTGTATCAGTACTTTGCCATGTACTTACTACTTGACAATCTGCACATCTTCAGTTTATTTTTAGATAGTTAAAATTAGCAAAACAAACCAAAAAACACCCCCAAAACAAGAAAATAAAACACACCACAAATTTCAGAACTCTCATTTCAGAAAGCATCAGGTTAGATGACGGCCCACAATTTCTAGTTTTGCTGAGGACAATGTTCCAAATTGCCCAAGGATTATCTGTTTTCTCTATATTTTTCCTTATAGTATTCAGATTTTCAAATAAACATTGTTTTAGAAAAACAGAGACGGAAGACGGAGGCAAACTAACTAGTACTAACTACGCAATTTAACTCACAATAAAGTATCCTTACAGCTTATGCTACAGTAACTACTTCATATGATACTGGAGTAAAAGATATCACAAACACATAATAGTTTCAAACTCTGAAGCATATCTGGACTGAATAATTTTGTGTTTTCATGAGATGTTCACCTACAGGTTATCAAAGAAGTGCAGGGACAAACCATCTTCAAACAGCATCTTTCAGATGGTTACTGTCATCCTCAAAGCAAATCCAGTCAGATTTCACTACAGGAAGAGAATCTGACAATACCATCAGCTACTCTGGTTTGTGCTAAATTCAGAAACCCTTCCAAAGCAAGCTCAGTGTTTGTCGTGCTTGCTTATTATCTTACATGCCTCATTTTCCATCAGCCTTTTCTCTTTACCCTTTGTGTTCTAATGAGAACTTGATCCAGATCCCACAAAAACTCCCTGTGCAACAACGCCCTGTGGCTGCCATAAAATTTTTCACCAATTTAAGCAGTCCAACAAAAATGGTCAACTTTCGTTTTTTATTTAGCTTAGCTGCTACAACCTTCAGCAGAGCTGCAAATAAAAATTTAAACTGGAAAGGAAATTTACACCTTTCTGCTGCACTTTCTCCTTGACTTTTATGTTTCATCTTACAGGGTAGGAATAAATGCCAGCCTTTTCAAAAGCAGTTATCACCCCATTTCACCAACAGAGAACCTATAAAGGTTTGTTTCATATATCATCTAAATGTAAATATCTTTAAAGCTCAGCCATTCCCAGCCACACTTTCCCAAAGCAGTACCATACTACTAATGCTGTGACCCAGCTGTTGAAGAGGTACTATTCAAGATACTGCCTGACCACACAGTTGGAAAGACAGTATTTTTAGCAGACTCTCCTTTAAAATTTACAGTCAGACATCTCAAAAAGACTGGCAAGAGTTTCTTGCTGCAGGCCAACTAAAGCAATCCTAGCACGTTTTGTCATAAAAGTCAAACTAATAACTGCGGGAACCCATAAACATTCTTGCTGGCATGCTTCAGTGAGGCACAGAGCATCTTGCTTTAAAGTTTATAAAGTTTATCCTTTCTTATATTTTTAATTACTTAAAACTAAGATCTATAAGAGCAGAGCAGGCCACCTCCTCTCTCCTTCTCTGGCTCCAGACTGAACCCTGCTAGATCTTGCAGTGTTAGAAACACTGGTGTTCCCCTTGGCATAGATATAGCTACACACTGCTTTAGACAAAAGTGGAGTCCAACGGGGAAGACTAATGACTTATTTGTCTTCTCAATTGAATCATGTTTAACCTCACTTGGGAGTTATCAGCAAACCTGATTTCCCAAAGATTCATGCAAAGGGCTGCCGTTCAACCAGCGATACCATCTCCTTGCAGGATCTCAGAGACGTGCTAGGAATTGAAATGGAAGCACAGTAGATTGCAGCAATGGCTGAAAATAGTGTGGATCAAATCATCTTTGAGATGAATAATAAAAACAGATTTTGCTGAGCATCTTTTTATTAAAACTAGCATGAGGTTTCAAAAAAAATTAAGCAACCCTTCTATAAAGGCAAATACTGCTGGGAATCGTGTCATTAGCAGTAATAGAGATTGGTAAAGAGCTAGGAATAACAACATAGCCTAGACAGTCCTTGGTACAAAGACCAATTTCCACACACACCCCCCGCATCAACCATCCACCAAATAAACAATAGCTGATTCTATTTTAGACTTGATATATGCTGAAGATTATGTGTTTCAGAAAAGTTTTTCATATGAAGCAGCCTTGAATAGAGCAATCATGACATGATTTGGCTAAAAACTAAATGGCACAAAATAGCATCTAGATTTTAAAAGGACAAACATGTAGGGCATTGGCTGCTAGAGTTAGCTGGAACAAGAGGAGCAGAAACTTTAACATGGACAAAGCCTGCAATTTCTTTCAGAAAGCAGTGCCAAAATTTAAAAAAATAAGCATTCCAAAGAATAATCATTCCAAGGAAAAAAAGCAGAAATCCTCCAGACTTGTTAGCAGACATGTTAGAAGTAAGCAGAGGAGGAATGGAAAGAAAAGACTACAGTGAAATTAATTCATAACTGCTTCAAAATATCATGTCAGTCACATTAAAAAAAAATTATAAAAATTTTTTCCTGCCATATGAAGAAAAAAAACTTACTTCATAGAGTCTGGGTTACAGACCAAGGCTAATCTAAAATCTTATACATGGCAAATTACACAACAGAACTGCAAGTAAATTCAACAGGAAAGACTACATGATCATACGGGTGAATATTACAGATTTTTCACTGTCAAATCCGATTTCATCAGCTGGAAAAAATATAAATGAAAGCCATCAACTAGTCATAACATAAAACTAAATCACGGTAAGCTTCAGAAGAGATTTTCCTGGTGAAAATTAAGGCAGTGCCTATGTACCAGATAACAAACAAAAGTATCAAAGAATACTACACAGTGCTGTCCTGGTATCTAAGAAATGCCCTGTCACGGAAGAAGCCTTTTGCTCCAGTGTTCCCTTCAGCTCACACCCTCTCCTTGCACTGTGCTAAATACCATTGGTGAGGCACCGGCACAGGTTTCCCCAAAAAGCTGTGGATGCCCCATCCCTGGCAGCGTTCAACACCAGGCTGGATGAGACTGAGCAGCCTGGTCCAGTGGAAGGTGTCCCAGACCACAGAAGGTGAAGTTGGACTAGATCATCCTTAAAAGGTTCCTTTCAACTCAAACTGTTCCATGATTCTCATTGAATTAAACACAAAAATCTAGACTAAAGATGAGCTAGGTTAAAAAAAAAACAAAAAACAAAAAAACCAAACACATTTATATTCATTGCATTTCAAAATATACCCAAAAAATAAACATCATTGCATTAGGATTTTCATTTACATCTATACACACACAAAGCATCAGTGCACATAGACACAGCTTAGCCTTTGCAACAATAAGAACGTATTGCTCCCAAAAAGATAGGTTAATAAAGTAATTCAGTGAAATATCACTGAAATAATACATTTCTGTCACTCACACTTCAAAAGATTTTTATTAAAACAGACTTTCCTAGCAAGTTTGGGTAGACTTTCAAAGAAGACACATGGACAGAAATATGAAAAAAAAAAAAAAAAGAAAATCACAAACAAACCAGAAAATATAGCCTACCAAATATGTTGGTGGAATGTCCTTTCCGGGCAATTGGTTTGAGCTCATTATGTCCCCATCCATATTGCCTATAATTGTCCCAGGCATGCTTCATCATCTAAGAAACAGAAAAAAAATAGGATTTGATTACATTATAAAACTACTCTCTATGAATACAATATTTTACTCCTTATTTGAGACTTCATCTTTCACAGGCATCCCATCACACTGACTAATTACTTTGCACTGCTTCTATCTGTTACAGAAATCAGATTTTACAGCATGAATAAATTTGTAAAAAATTTCATGTCAATTTGACTTTAGTTATGGAGCCTAATGCTGTGCATTAGGTCATTTTCCTGTTCTTTCTTTTCCTCTAATAGATGCACAGACATTTAAGAATGTAAGCATAAGGAATGCATTTAAGTGTAAGGAATTGCTGTAAAACACTGTTTAATGTCTTAAGACACTAACTGAAAGAAAAAGATATCTACCGATACTTGAACCATAAAAAGGATTTATTTACACTGGTACATCCAAGTAGGACTAAACCATTCTGCAAATGGCATAATAAATTTCTCATTAGCAACACCTACTTGACAAAGATGTACTGTCACATAGCCTCTACCAAAAGAAATGCCAAAAGCTTTGCTTTTTAGAAAGCTTAATGAACAAAGCAGTATAATGTTATTAATATTTACTACCCAAAAATTTTTAGCTTTTTAATAGATATTTCCACCACCTAGTAAGAAAATTACATCTAAAAACCGAAGAGGTCTTGCTGACTAGTTGTGCACATCAGCCACTAAGCAATGCTTTTATGGATTTGCTAAAACTCTTCAAACTCCTTACTTGTTGGAAATTCAGCAGCCACCAGACTGCAAAATGAATGCAGTTTTAAAGAAATAAATATTATTAATACCTAAACACATGTGCAAGCAATAGGAAGAAATTAGATATCAAAAGACACCAACTGCCCCAGACACAAGAACAGTAAGAAAAATCTTTACAACAACAGCCATGTGTCTGTATCCATAACATTATACATATTTTATTTTTATATCTCATTTTTAAAATGGTATTAAAATAGTGTTAACATAAACAAAATCCCCAAGAAAATGTATAGGGCTAAATATCATGATTTTCACACGTTTGAGAAATGCTTTCTAAGAGGAGAAACTATGGGAATGTAACTAACAAAATACTAACTCTTTAAGAAACTGAGGCAACGCAATCAGTTTTCACTGTGATTTACATGACTGTAATTTTCTTATTTTCATCAGAGAGTCACTGTACTCACAGGAGATGTGAGGGAACAAGCAGATGCTGGCTAAAAAAATGAGGTGCAGCCAGCTGCCTTACCAGCACTACCTCGTGCCTCTCCTCTTACTACCTCTTAGGTCCCTCCTCCTACCAAATTCAATATTTAGTGGAAGTCAGCATCCGAGAATCCCAAGTCTTTAAAACTACATCTAAACTGCCTGCTGAGACATGGAAAACAAACTCCCTGTTCTCCCTACAACCATCAAGAGATCCCTGCCCAAACTACAAAGCTGTAATTCCTTTAAATGTAAACTCCCTCCAAATTTCCCATGGCTCAGTTAACTCATGCCTAGACAATAAATTTGAACCCTGCACAGGCCCAAGAAGCTGGGGAGCACTTTTGTGTTAAACTGGCACCAACCTAAGCACAGATGTCCCTCTCAAGATGCCAAAGTCCCACTCCTACCGCTTGTTATTCAAAGTCAGCTCACACATTGCTTTTAGTATTTGCACTAATTTTGACACCTGATTAGGTCATAATACTCTAGAATTTTTTAGTGTCATGAACAAGCAGTGTAAGAAAAAGTGGATGCAAATATACTAAAAGAGGAGAGAAAAGCCATTTCCCTAGCATTCACAAACTCCTTGGTGTTTACACAGCACTTATGAAAATGGCTAATTCATAGCTACTGGACCATCAAGATGGCTCAGGTAAAGGGATCCTCTCTTACCTCTTGACAGGGAAGAAAACCGCAGCATGACAAACCTAGTAAAAACCTGGTCACAGGCAGTAAGCACAGAAGTTCCTCTGATAGCTCTCACTAACGTTATCCAGAACAAATCTACAAATTTCTATATTAAATTGTTCATCAACTTAATATCATAACATCGAGAATCACAGCATCATTCAGATGGGAAGGAACCTCAGGATGCCTCTCCTGTTCAACCTCCTACTTAAAGCATGATCACTTATGGGATCAGACTGGGCTACTTAAGGCTTTATTCAGTCAGGGTAGACTTAAGGACTGGGGACAGTCAAGACTCCTGCGCAGGGTCCTGCTCTAACCTGCAGCTTGCCCGTCCTAAAAACTCTTACTTGGGAAGACAGACTTAAAGGTTTAGAAAGTACTAGAGAATGAAACTAAAGACTGACCAAGTGCACTCTCTCTGTGTTTGAAAACAGATAGATGACTAAACAACAACGTG
Source organism: Platysteira castanea (assembly GCA_013397175.1). Lineage (NCBI taxonomy): Eukaryota > Metazoa > Chordata > Aves > Passeriformes > Platysteira > Platysteira castanea. Next base: position 595,233 of record VYXC01009627.1, on the reverse strand, counting down.
ACCATGACGTGGCAGATCCAACCAACTGCCTTGCACATAAGGGAAACTGGGTTTCTAAGATCTTTGGATGCCCCAAATAAATATTTCATGAAGGAGAATCAAATAGCCACTGACATTTTAGCTTTGTAAAAGTCTGACGGTATAGGCAAATACCATAACAGATCAAAACTAGCTAAGTCCAGGAGAAGAATAACTAGTTTCCTCACAGAACGTTATTTGTGAAATATTTCACTGTTCTAATTTGCTGTGCTTCCGGGAGGAAAGGTACATATTTTATCACAGAGTATTTAGTGCTGAAGAAACACCAAAAAAGTGTGCAAATTAGAAAGGGCTAAAAGAGAATATATACAACACAAGATGTTTCTATACATATAATTTATCCTAAGATAAAATTTTATTAAGATAGAAACTGCAAAGGAGTATGTTTCACTAAGCATGAATTAATGCAGAAGTAACTTAAGAATACACTACTGAGACCTGGAAGTCTCTTGAACACAAGAGACTAAGACACAGCTGACTGCATCAACTGAGACTGAGATAAGAAATCCTATTTTGAGGAGACTGAGCTACTTTGATAAACACAAACACATCTGTCCTGCCCCTCTGCCTCCCTCAAACACTAAGAATATGGCGTTTTAAGTCCTCGAGAATCCTTTGACTTTATTACACTTTTATTACATTAATCAGCCAGCTGATTTTTTCCAGATGAATGCTGACCATTACTCGGCACACAACTCACTGCTTTCCTCCACCACAAAGCAAGAAGACTTCATGATATCATGCTAGCAGAGAACTGCGCATTACATGCAAGTGAGAAGCCCCACAGCTCTTGTATACAGTATTAAGTTTTGTAAGGATGATATGCCAAGAGATCTTGTAGCAACATGGAGATCGCTGTTACTGCCAGAACAGGTAGCATGTATACTATAGACAGAACATCTATACTATTGGGAGCAGCTGTGCACACAAAAGCTTTGGAGAGACACGAGAAGACAGATGCCTCTGACAGCTACAAAATTTACCTGAGGATAGCATTTTGGCTCAGGAAGTACTAGCAACATGAAATCCTGATTGGAAAAACAAAATTATTTCTAAAGGTACACCAGGTAGCGTTTACATAGTGAAAGTGGGAAATGTTGAAGAATAGTTGCAGGGATAGATAGGCTTTTCTTAAAACGAAACTCTGTCTTTAAGAGGAGAGGAAAGTCTCAGACACTGACTGGAACATCAGCTCTAGGGATAGTAGAAAGAAGGTAAAACTATTTGCAAAAAATACACCCAACCCTTAAAGAGCTCAGAGAGGCACCTTAAGCTCAGTAGAATGAAAACAACAAGCATGGATCAATAACTGTAAAAACTACAAGACACACATTTCTATAGTTGAAATTTCCATACCTGACAGCAGTTTGTCACAGGAAATGCTTGGAGTTTGATGGCATATCATATATAGATCTTGCAATCTGTCCACCAGAGAACGAGCAGTTTTGGCAATGGACTCTTTATTGACACCATTAATGACAGATCTTGCTTTTGAAAGCAAAATCATTCATAGAGTATTGGTCTGTTGCATACTAATTTTGAAAATGTTTATTATGGAATGCAATGCAAATAACCAGCAAGATGCTGCTGCACACACAACTTGATAATTCTACAAAAAGACTAATCTGGACTCTGCTGCAAGACAGACAGAAAGGCAAGAAGCAGGGCATGCCAAATGAAACTGCTTTTGTAGGTACACCATAATCTAGTTGGTTTTACTGACTTTAGAACACATTCATGGGATCTAATCCTCAGCAATTTCTGGGAAATCAGATTTTTATAAAGACAGAGTGGCAATGATGTCTTTTGACAAACAATAAAAGGAGATTACAATGATTGAAAAGAGACTTGTAAGGCAGTTGTACCACTACAGCAGCATGTCAGAAACAGTAATTCAAGCCAAGGATTGGTTAAAAAAAACCCTTTCCAGTCTTAAAAAAGGACAGGCAACCAGGAAACAGAAAGTAGGAGTCCCGAGAAAGGAAAAGAACCAATTTACTGGCAAATTGCAGTATTTACTGGTTCCTGCCATTCCATCAGGAACACGCGTAACAGACAGTAAATAGGTTTTGCTTTCAAAGCAATGTATTCTGCTAAAGGGTACAATTTTGAGAGATTTATATAAACCACCTTCAAATTCTGTTTTAAAATTAACCAAGGACTTGCTAGACAAAATTACTGCTCAATTGGCAGATTAAAAATTAATAACCATTTTCCTACTGTCTGCAAAGAATACTTTTTGGACATTAATTTTAAAAATTATCTTTTCTTTGTATATGCAGATTTTTGATGGAACTTAGAAAACATACACTTTTTTTATTTTTCTGGGAGCTCTGTCTCAAGAGAAATTATTTCAGGCATAAATTCATGCCTCTGTCATGCATTTTTGAACATCGTCACTGAAAAAGTTTGGAGTATGTTCCTAATACACACAGAATATTGGGTTTTCTTTTAGTCTTAAATCTGGTAACAAATCCATTACTAAAACAAAACCAAATGGATGCAAGTCAAATGGATGCAAAGTGGAAAACTCTTTTTGTTGGCATTAAATACTTCAAGTCTTAGATGCCTGATGAAATTACATAGGAAAATCCTTCAGATTGGTGAGAACTGAAACAGTTGATGTAAAGAGCCTAAATTTGGAGAGCTTGCAGCAGTGAACCGGCTGCTCAAAAATGTTCAAGAAAGCCAAATATTACTTATCCAAGATGATGAACAGGTATTTTTGACTTTGTGCATCTTCATGGTTTCAAGACAATTCACAGGACTGAATGGTGCCCTCTGGTGCTGTGTTGTTTAGAAAAGTAGAGCCTCTCAGATCATCTCTGTACACAACCACAAGTGCACATGAGCTAGGAGAAAGAAGTTCCTACAGTTCCTTTCTTCTGGTCTTGTCCTTTCAGGCATCAGTCTAAGCATCCTCATCAGCTTATCCCTGCATCTCTGCCAGTTTTATCCTATTCTTTTTGAAGCTGAAAGACAAGAACTGCATGAAGCTTGCGAGATGCAGAGGCACCTGAGCTTCACAGGCTACCATAAGAACCTCACTCGTTCTCTTCTCCTTCTCTGAAATACTGAATACCTGCTCACTATCTGCTGTTGAGCACTACAGTGACATTTCCAAGAACTATAAAAACCACAGTTTCTCATTCTCAAGTGTACTAAGTCACCTCACAGCTTTCCATACTTAGCATGAAGTTGGAATCTCCATCTCCAGCCCCAATATGCATAATTTTACATTTAGCTGAGAAATAAAAACTGAGATAATCACTCGGTCCCATAAGGTTTTTCCTCAAGTCTTCATGTTGGCAGCAAAGTTGTCATACCACTACTCATCCATTTTCAAACTCCTGTATAATTTAGAGCATGGATCCCCAGCACATGTCCTCTGTGGCCTCCAGCATTATTTACCTGTATTCTCTATTTCCTGCCTTCTAACCAATTTCTCCAGACAAACACAGAAACTATCCTCCATGCCATGGCTGCTTAGTTCAACAGCTATTAGCAGTGAACCTTGCCAAATATTTTCTGAAAAATCATGTATCCAACCATCTCTTGCTCACATATTTTTTTACTCTTTTGGGGATCTTCTGTAGCTTTGTGCACCATGGTATTAATAAAAATAGACCAGGACATCTTACAAATCTGTATGCTCAGTGATTCTATTCCCTGTTCTGGTTCCTGGTAATCTGCAGTTCATTCAGCAGGCACAGGACTCGGCAGTGCTTTGGTTTCCCCTTGAATTCCTTTCAAAAACTGATGCCTTGTTAGCCACTAGTCCTCTGGTAACAAAAGCAGAAAATAAGAATAGATGCCAGCGATGCAAACCAGGAATCCAAATCTCAGAGCAAACTAGCTAGAGTGAACTGTAGGGAGTTTCAGGTAGTTCAGTATTGTATGCAGATGGTCTCTCTCTTACTGGAATGCACCGTGAGAGGTTACTCATTCAACTACCAGTAGTTCACATTGTGTATCAATGACATCATTAATATCAATACTTGAGACCTAACACCATCAGGAAAACTGCATGTTAAGAGCACACTGGCATACGTTCTATGGAGTTGCTCCAGCAAACACAGAGGTGACTACAGGAGAAATTATGAAAAGATGACTAACAAGGCCGTAACAGGATGCTCTGGCTTTCCAATCAAAGTCTCCATAGCTGAAAACACACCTATTGTCACTTGCATAATAGATCATGTATAATTTAAAATAGTGATCTCTTCAATCTAGCCGTAATTCATTATTTTTGCTACCAGCATTTCTGTTTTACAGGAATAAATGGCATAAAAATTACAAAATTTAAAAAAAAATAACAGCAGCAAGGTCAATTAAATCTCATCAAGCCTTTTGATTTACCCAGTTTTGAAGATAAGAAATTTACCTGGAGTTTTGCTCATTTTTGTTTGGCTGATAATATCAGGAAAGTGAAATATTCTCTTATTTCTTTCATTTTAATTTGCATTTATGAGTTTTAAATACCGCAAATGTGCTAATTCATTGTTGAAAGACAGGTTCTTCTCACAATGGTCTGGAATAAAGACATCTTTAATAATGAACACCTTCCTGAATTTTTAACATGCTCCAATACTGCATGAGCACTGGAGAATTCTGTAATTTCTACAACTTGACTAAATTTATTCATTTTTAAAATACCCTCAAACAAAAACTTGCATTCTTCATGAGCAGCACATTTTAAGTTACAAATCAAATCCACATATCGAGAATGTGCAGCTGAAATACTGCACATGAAGCTCCACACTAGGAGTCTCAATTCCATTGTTCTATTCCAGCAAAATAAATACACCAAGCTGCAAAGCTTCTCACAGACATAAATGATTGATTTACAAATGTAAAACGAGTTCTTTATACAATCATTCCAACAAGCTGGGACAACTTTGTTCAGGGCCACTCCTAACATGCCTATACTGGCCAAAGTGCTAATTGCACAGTATTCATTTTAATATACAAATGGAAAATTAGTTTACCAACAGGCTCGATCAAAAAGATTTTATCCTTAGTTTACAGATTTCACTAATTCAGTAAAATTAAGATAAGCTTTAAAAGAATGTAGCAAAACTAACTGAAAGCTGATTTACCTGTTCTCAACGTGTCAAATTACATTGGAGAACCCAGAACACAGAGAATCCAAATAGTGTGCAAACAAAACCAGCTAATAAAAATGTGTGTGTATACACATGTATAGATACAAAGATTTTTATATGCACACACTTACACATAAAATATGTGGGTGTAGATTTTATACAAACATTCATGCTACAGGGAATGTTAGCCTAAATACTGAAAAAGCTGGGTCATAACACTTATATCTTTCAGTTTCAGGAAGTAACTGAAGGAATATAAGTCAGGAGCAGTGAGCTACAAAATACAATGCAAAACCTTTAATAAGCATGGATTATTAAAAACTGAAGTCACAACCAACCAGAAGTCCAAGTAAATTTGACCAAGAAAACAAAGACTGTAAAGTGTCAGCAATAATGAAATTGTTCTAAACTGGTTTTAGATATTGAAAAGGGCATCCCATTTACAGATGGCAGCCTATTTCGCTAGATCAGAAACACTGCAATTAGAAACAATAAATGAGATTAGCATTGAAAGTTGTATGAATAGTAACTATGAAAAAAGGACTTAGGCAGCATGAAAAGATCTCTGGATGATTAAGTAATTCTTTCTTCTACACAGCTCTTTTCTCAATAAGCACAGGTAAAAGGACACTTACTATTTTTAGCCCAATTGCTTAAAAGAATGAAGCTTAGGCAATCTTGCTGTCTGTACATCCATCATTTCACACATACATCTGCAGTAGCCTTTTAATCCCTTCTCTAATTTCACAGCTGATTTTAAAGAGCTGGAGGAACCAGATACTCTACTTTTTGTGTTGAGGAAAAGAAAAAATATCTGTAGCTAGATAAGACAGACAAACACAAATTAGTACCCTGACTGAGACGAAGGCAGTTATAATTCAACCCTTTATTCATTCAGGGGGCAGCATTTAGCACACCAGTAGCTCTGAAGAAGGCACAGAACACACTGCAATTCATGCAGTCAAACAGGAAAGTAAGAGGATATTCACAGCAACAAATGCATGATGAGCAGAGGGTGGTATAAGGGGATGTAGGTCAAAAATCCTTAGGAAACCATTAGTTTTGCTGCTTATAAAACAGCCTGTTACTTCTCAAAAGTGTTAGCAGCCTCTTGAGTATCATCCAGAGACGATGATAAAAATACATTTTAATCACTTTTCTTCTTGGCATATATCTGTAAGTATTTCTGACATTGCCTCCACTAATATTAAATAAACTCCCTACCTTCCCTTCAAAGAAGCAATATATTACAATTCTGATTTTAAAAGAGGGTAAATGGAAAGTTTTGCTGAAGGAAGTTCACTGGCAAAAGAACTCAAGTCAGAACATCCCCAGCTTCCCAGACAGACTTGTTCCTCCCTTGTGCAAAGCATCCAAACTTAACAATAACCCCTTCTACAAGGTGTCGTATGTCACAAATGAACTTCAAGTTGAACTAGATAACCTTTAAAGGTCCATTCCAACCCAAACCATTCTATGACTCTATGACCTTTAACTCCGGCACCTATACTTCCTGGATGTCCATTTCACAACAACTTTTGCGTAAATGTCTTTCTCCACCTTTTTATTTTATCAGAAAGCTGTGACACACAGGAACAGAATCAGAATTACGCTGTGTTGAGAACAGCTTATCAGAAAGATACCACCTTGCTATCCCATCTCATTAAACATAAGCACTTTTGAACTGCACAAGCAAGTATGGTACAGACAGCAGCTTCTGTCACTTCATAACTCTGCCTTACCTGTGCAGACACCAGACTTCCTCTGAGCTCAATTTTAAAAGAGTGTATCTACAACTAGCACTGTGTAATTACACAACTGCATATCACAACAAATACAGAACAAGTAACAGAACAAAAGCTCCAGACAACTCAAGATTTCCCAGTCTATCTGAAACCCACAGCATTATTATTTCCCTGTTAAGTTTACCGTGTGCACTTGTGTAACATTCTAGAGAAGCTGTCTTCCAGCTGACAGGCTTAGTCAACAAACATCATCCTACCACACACTGGTTGAGGTTGGAAGGGACCTCTGGAGGGTATCTGGTCCCACCTCCACGGTCAAGCAGGGTTATTTGGAACACCCTGTCCAGGTTCATTCCCAGTCATTTTATGAGTATTTCCAAGGAGGGAGAGCCCACAGTCTCTGTGGGCAGCCAGCTCCAGTGCTTGGTCACCCTCACAAAAAAAAATGTTTTACGATGTTCAGATGGAGCTTCTTGTGTCTCAGTTTGCACCCACTGCCTTTGTGCCTGTCGCTGGGAAACACTGAAAACAGCCTGGCTCTGTCTTCCTTGCAGCCTCCCTTCAGGTATTTTGTAAGATTCCCTCCCTTGAACTGCCCAGCCGCCTCATCCTTTGCTCAGATGAGAGATGCTCCAGTCCCTTATGCATCTTTGTGGTCCCTCACTGGGCCCTCTCCAATATGCTCATGTCTCTCTCATACTGGGGAGCCCAAAACTGAACAAAGGACTCCAGGTGTGGCCTCACCAGTGCTGAGCAGACAGGAAGGATCATCTGCACAGGATTAGGACCATTATTGGGTGAAATACACTATTTTAACAAGCATCCTAAATCAGTGCTGGCAGTATGAAAATACTGTGACATCTCAGGCTGAAATTAAAAGAAAACCTGTACCCTGAATAAAGTGAAAAGAATTACAAATTTTCCTCATTTGACTGGGTAAAATTTACCTTCTCAGGGAAATAAAACTCACTATAGACCACAGAGCACTATGTAATGATTACATTCAAACTGAAAAGAAGAAAATATTCTGAACACCATTTAAAGAATACAATAAAGGAAATTAAGGGCCAAGTGTTCAAGCAATTTCTATCTAATTTAACTTGGATAGGAAGCCAACGACTTCTGAAAGACAGAATTTGTTCTTGATTTCTCTGCATTAACCACAATGAAAAGACACACCTTAAAGCCTTTCTGTACAATTATATAGGTTGCACTTACGATCTTAAAAAAAAACTTTCTATTTTCAATATTTTTCTTTTACATCGTACAAAAAGCCAAAATATGAATACAAAGCTAAAGTGTAGTGGCAAGAAGAATTTTCAGATGTGTTTGTTCTTAAAATACCAGTTAATTAAACACCACGGTATCTTTTAAAAGCCTGAACAGCAAGCTATTGTGCCAGAGAAGTGCTATAAAGCATGTATGGTAAGCAAGTGGAAAACCCTTACTTCTCAGAGTTGTCACTGTGTACCTGAAATAATCAGTCAACTCATAAATGCTCCTTATTGAAATAACTGTAATAATAGCTTCTTGGAAGAATATAGACAGATTATACAATTTTGTAAATTAAACTTGAGAATACAATGTAACACTAAATATAATTATCAGAACCAAAAGACACATAAAACCAAAACCAGTAAGATGCAGATTCTGCTCCCAGTTGTATTCCATGACCTTAAGAAGCCTCCCTCTCTGTGCTCAGCAAACATTCCTATTATATAAAGCTTTCACATTTTTTACAAAGCTCTCTTAAGAGCATTACACAAATTCTTTTTTACTTTTATATGCCCTTTTTTCTGAAATCAAAATATGCCTTTTTAAAATACTCAGGTGCTGCCAAACCACTTCTTATAGAGAGATGTTAAAAAACCAGACTTCATCAAGTTGCTATTTGAAAAGGAAAACTGGTAATATATTTTCTGTAAAAATAATAGAAACTGGATCCTCATTTGAAAATTTTCCAGCCTTTTTCCCAAATGTAAAGACTCTTGTGTGTTACAAATGGTCCCCATCATTCCACCCAATCCTACAGAGTTTCTCACCATTTGATAGGAGGTGAAATAGGCTGCAAAACATAATTTATTTTGTGAATTTGAACAGTCTAAAGCTGTTCTCTGAGAGTCAAGTTCCTCAAATATATATCGTGACAATTCACAGTAAACCAAAGCAGGTCCAACGCTTTCTTGAGACCACCTGGAATTCTGTAGCCAGATATGCAGCCACCAAAGAGGCAGGAGCTTCCCTGGGCTATCTTTCAGGCCTCAATCCAGGCAATCATAATATCTTGCATGTCAAAAATTATATTTTACATATATATATATATATAGTGGACCTACATTAGAGATATTGTCTCCCAGAACTTGTTCCTTTTTTTTCTGCTAAGTCTCCATCTACAAAGACTATTTGTATTAGTCTGTACTGGTTATATAAAACAGGGAGGGAGGACCTCAGCGATGAACATATTTCAGAATGCACTTCACATCTCTGAAATCGCTGCAGCCTTCTCTGAAATATCTGATGCTGTCAAAAACAGGTTTCAGGCAAGATATTATTCATTTGACACTGTTAATATATATTTTATCTCGGTCACATTGTTCCAACAATAGTTCCTCAGCGTTACCATTTGTCCATTCTCCCTAGCAGACCTCCCACCCTGGTGTTCTATGCCTTCACACATCCAGCTGTAGAAGTGACAATCTGCTGCCCTGCATGAAACAAAAATTAAAAATTCTGGAGATCACCTGGTAGCTGCAGTACTGAAGTGACTGAGTCAATGAAGGCAAATCCACATAACAAAGATTTTCAGTCATGCTCCTGTGATCCTGGGCTGTTCAAGCACAGTGGTCACACAACTGAAAACTGCTCAAGACAAAGGCATTCTTATCCTAACTGAGGGACTTACCCACTTAAAACATAGTCCCACAGAAACCTTTGGTCTGGTAATGAAAAGCTACACTTCAGAAACCATAATAGTAGTCATCAACAAGTTATGCAATAGAAAAACAGCTTGTCAGTGTGACTCACACGTAGGCTGATCACCAAAAAAAGGAGTAAGCCTTTTACAGCACAAGGTGTGTGGCAACTGCAGCTAAGGATCACCACCTGGTGATTCCGACTCACAAACAACCCTGAACTTACGATTTGCTATGCCTTCGGGTTTAGATCAGCAAGAATGTTCCAAATTTTACTACTTTTTCACAACACCAAGAAAACTGCCGTTCTATACTAACCTAGAACTTATCTCCTCTTGGTCTGCATTCTGACCAAACAACCTCAGAAATGCCAATACTAATTTTCAACCCTCCCTCCAATTCCAGACTTGGTCTGTTAAGAACTTTGGTTGATTAATTCTTCCAGCTAGTTCTTCACTGTTAGCTGTGCTCAGTAATTTCACATTACTTGGTAAACTCAATTTTATTCTACACATTAAATCCACCTCAAAGGTATTTAGCTACAGTAATCTGTAGTAAAAATTAAGAAGTGTTGACAACCATGCCATTCACTGTTCATCTTCACCCTACAGAGACACACAGAAGAGCAAAATTATCTCTATATTCTCACTCAGAATGTTGGCAGACAAAGCAGTAGAGCCTTTTCAAATCCACAATTTAATGTTGTCCTTTGGGAAGCTGCCTTAACCAAGCAGGGTCAAGGAGGTCCAATATTCCACACACAACTTCCCAGGCAGAAGTACTTCTGCAGTAACCACTAACAGGCACATCTTCCAGTGAAGGATTTGCCACTTCAGATATTCAGATTGTGACAGGGCTCTATATGGAGTAACTACTACAAATAGTGATACAGCTCCACACTGTATCACTCGTGTATAATAAACAGTTGTTCATTACTTGATAAGAGTGGACTCCATGTAGCCATCGTGAATATTCAAAGCAAAATTCCACTTTGGGTGATCTACCCACAGAATGGCACACACTTGAGCTACAAGGACAAGGTGTATGACTGATTTCTCTTTGGTTTTACGAGCTAGCGAAATTCAGATTACAATTTAAAAGTAGATTTAGCTGATGTAAATACTAAGTGCTATGGTCCTGGAGTCTGTGCTTGCCTACATCTGGCCTGAACCATTATTGCTTTGCTAAACTGATTTTTTGGCATAAAACTAAGCAGAGTGCAGGAAAGAACAATAAGGCTGAACAAGGTTTCTGCCATACTAGCTAGAAGTACAGACTCAGAGAAAAGTCTGGCAACAGTAACAGGAAATTGGCACTGCCAGGACAAAAAAAAGGCAATGAATGTCAGTAAGGCCAACCAGTAGTGGAGAGGATAAGACCACAAACAGCAATTCCCATAGCGTAAGTTGCCACAGAACCAAAAGCCTAAGCAAGTATCTTAGTTTGGCTCATTTACCTGTGAAACATTCAATCTACTTAAATTTACTCAATTTCTTAGACCCATTTAAAATGTATTTTGAAAAGCATGTGATAATTTGGTAATTTTCAAATATTAGCAGCAGGTCTTCTTTTTCCTTATCTTTTCAATCTAATTTTTAACATCTAAAAATATCCTGTGACCCAGTAACATATCCCATTCTTTGAAAGGAAACTGACAAAGTCATGCTCTACTTGAAAGACGGTCTCGTTACTGTTCCATGTGTTAATGACAAACTCACTTTGAATCCATACCACTAAACTGAAGAAATCCTTAATATAATTTTTATAAAATAATTTTTAGGTTGTTATCCAGTCAAATATTAACACTCCAACACCAGGAAAAAAAACATGCAATAATGCTGATGCTCATTAATACTTCTGCATTTTTAGTTTACTGTTTACTAAATGACTTGGAGATCTGTTTTTCTTTTTTAATATAAATCATAGCAACTAAATGCCATATAAATACCTGCTGTCAGACACAAGAATGGGTAGACCATATCATCACCATCTTTACCTCTTTAACTTTGTTCCTCTTCTCTCGGATGTCCGGGTCTGCTGGTTCTCCACTGTTTATCCCTATCAGGTTTGGTAAAGGTACAGGGGGAAGTGGCTTGCTGTCTTTCTTTTTCAATTCTTGCACTACTTTGTTCTTTTCTGTCTGAATCTCAGCTTGAATCTCATCCCGTGATTTCTTCAATTTCTCCTTAGCCTCTTCCAGAGCCTTTTCATGATCTGCTCGGATCTTATTTCTCAGACGTTCCTCTTCTTCTCTAGAGACACAAATGCTAGTCAGCATCTCATTACTAAAAACATATTGCTTACAAACAAACTGCAGCTTCAACAGAAGCCACATCCTAAGTTGGTTTTCTCTAAGTAATTCTAATGATTCAGACAAGTTTATGGATTTATGTTAGTGCACAATCCTACACTATTCTTGCCAGGAATCCCAAAAGAACAGCACGCACATCCACAACACTACTGTAGAAAAACTTATCATAGGAATTTTTTAGATTGTCTTAGCACATTTGCTTCTCCACTCAAGAATTTAGTGAGGAAAAGTCCTACATCCTGTACTTCAACTACAGGATGTATGCAGAGGCACATCTAGCAATAATTCAATAATAATTTTTTTAAGAAATCAGAAGGGCTCTTCCTCACTTTCTGCACAATAACTCATAAACAACTTGACAAGATCTGAAGTAAGCACTACACAACAAAAAATCACAGCCACTTTGTTTATTAACAACCCACACCACAGCATGTTTTCCCTTCAATTCACAACTCATTGTTCCAATCAGTACAGTCCTTACACCAGTCCTAAAAGCAGAATTAATTATAAAGCCATTTACGAACATAAGAGCTTTTAGTAAAACATGATTTTGAAATTCGCTGTCAACAAGACCAACATCATCTTGGTCTTAAGCAGTATCTGACTGTGTGATCTTTAATGATCAGTTAAGGTTTTAAGATTTGCACACAGAATGAAGAGTACTGTTCTAAAGTTTCATTTAAACAAGAGTTTATTCTAACAACAGACAAAAATGGCCCATTCCAGTCCTAAAATATTTCAAGGCATCAGAAAGACACCCATCAGACTCTCAATATAGCACCACCTTTTCAAGCTTCTTTAAAATACAGAGTTGCTGAATGACTAATGTAAGCCAAAAAAAGTTGTAGGGATTTAAAACAAGCACTAGGTAAAAAAAAAAAAGCATTGTTACGCAAAGAGTACTTTATTAGCCCTTACATTTTTCTGAAGTACTATTAGGTTTGCATTTAAAATAAATTATAGCAGCATTATTACCTTCAATATATCAGTACTAGAAATACAAAGCAACATTTTAATAGATGCACTGATGGAAATGCTTTCAAACTGAAGTTCTTCAGCCATATGATTCACACCACATCCATATTTCTTCCAAACAATAAAAAAACACAAAGGACTGAGCTCCTCAATTTGACTGTCAAATCCAAGCTCATTAACACTCTCCAGCGGTATCAGTGCCCCTCTCCCTTAACTGAAGGGCAAGGAAAAAACTTTCGAAGTGGCAAAACACTATTCCAAAAAGAGAAAACAAGTAATACCATTAGGTAACTTTTACATCTACTACAACCTGCTTGTATGAGAAAATAACTTCCTTGTATTCCTGCAAAAGCTACTCACACTCTGTCGTGGCAGCAATATCGTGCTCAAATATCAATAACAAAAGCAGACAAAAATTTCTACCACCTGGAAGATTCGAAGTTTGGAAAGCTTTTCCAAGGCTAGCAGAGGGCTCTGCATAAGCTGCAACTAGAGAGAATCTGAATGAGGTCGCCAGAACAAGACATCATTCCTGGAGTCATGTTGTCCCCAAGAGACAGCACACTGTACAGGAGCCAAAAAGGTACTTGACAGACAGTGAGGAATCTGAAATGTTACTGAATGGTAAGAATCAAAATACTTCAGTGTGGGAATAATGTATTTTGCAGGTACATTTCTCATATGCAAAACTCAGTATCTGGAGGTAAGTGACAGTCTTTACTTTCTGACTACACTGACTAGCATTTTGTTTATAGATACTGAAATTCTTTTTGCAAAGGATTGATCATCCCTGAAATAACTGCATTTTCATGGAGGAAAACGTAACAATGTATTCCAGACCTTAATAAAAAGGTGGTCACAGTATACTTACATTAACCTAATTGTTCTATTACTAAATAGGAATGTTTTTGGTAAAACCCATGGTTAACTTGCAAGTCCTCAAATACAATTCCCCAGTGTGAAAACGATTAATGAAGTTTGAGTAGTTACAGTGAGTCTGACTCACTGAAATGAGTCACTGGTAATGTGCTTTGTGCACCTTCACAACTTTGCACCATCAAGATGAAGTGCCAGGAAGATTTTGTTTCGACCTTTTATCTTTTTTTAAAAGTTTTTCGTTCCAGGTGCTGCATGCCACAACCATAATAAAAGCTCCATCACTCTACAGACTTCACCTGTTTCTAAATTCAAACTGCATGAAACAGCCACAAATTGGAAAACAAGTTTTGAACTCACATCTGTCTACACTGCAGGAACCACTGTATAAGCATACATTTCTCGAGCACTATAATCCAATTAGACTCATTAGGAAAGTCTGAATGGCAGTCTACTTTCCTTCAGTCACTCAGAAGAAAATACATAGCTCAATTGAGATGAAAAATCCCAATGCTAACCGTATGATCAGCTCAAAGCCTTTCTTCCAGGAAGTGACATTTTGAGATAAACATAAGAAAACAGTAAGATGAAGAGAAAGGTCAACAGGTATTTGAGGGAGTTTACAGGAGATAGTACAAGAGCTTCTTCTGCAGACACATATTCTCTGTGCAATTACCAATGATGGACAGCAGGAGCTACATGATATGTCATATTCTACGTGCCAGCTGAAGATGTATTTTACCAAATATATGCAAGTATACAACCCTAATGGAAGAAAAATCACACTCTTAAATACCAATACCACATGTTTCTTCTGAGTTCTTAAGCAACAAGAATTAAGTGAAAATACAGAATGAAGTTAAGAGAATCAGAAGCCTGATTATGGGTGAGCAGCTGACACCCCCTCAAGTCACCAACAAGCTCCCTGGCCAGCAGAGGAAAGAGTAAGCAACAATTAATTACATGCAAAAAGCACTATATTAAAATACTCATAATTAGAGACTTCAGAAGGCTCAGTCTAAAAATATAAGATTGGAGAGAATCCCAGCATAAACACGTATACCAAAACTTGTCAAACTGTTTCCGAATCCCACCCCTGCTTCCAAGCAACATAAGCAAACTGTTAACATTTAAAGTATTTTGAGTAAATCTTAAAAACCTTATCTAACAGAAAGCTACTTTCTTCTAGTCATTCCAAAAGCTTATTCAAAAGTCTCGAGAGAGGTTCAAGTACCATGAAACTACAGCAGTAGCTACTTTAAAACAAGCACTGTTATTAAAATAATCTGTGATTAGACTGTTTTTGCCAAGAAGAACCATAAATAGATCTAATAATTAGAATCTGAAACTAGAAGCAGGTGCAAGTTTTTTAAACAATCACTGCAATGAACTATTGCAGCTGCCTATGCAGGAACACTGTGCACTCTCAAAGTGTCCATGAGCTGCCTAAATATCATGCAGAGAAGACCACAAATTATAACGCTTGACACCCAAATCACCAACTGGAATTTAATGTGCTTTAATTATGCACAGAGTAGCAAGTCTTCTGAACAGCTACCAAGCCTCACTTGCCAAGACAATGACTTTTAACAAAAGTCTTTCCTATCTGCTGTGACACAACAGGCTCCTTAGAAAGCGAACTCCAAAAATCCCTCCAGAAACACTTTCAAATTTCTGAGATTAAAGATTAAAAATACAGAAATAAAAATCAGAATAGAGTCAAGAAAAGCAAATGGGCCACTAGCCACCGTTCTTGCCACTAAAAAGCAGGCCATTAGCTCACTATAGCAAAAGGACACACAGTTTATTATCATTTGGATTTTCAGCAGGTGGACAGAAAACTGATAGAGAACATAAATATTTGTGTAAGCCTATCATTCAGAAACAACCTCCTGTGTGGAAATTCTGAACTTTTACCCTTTGGTCAAGCTTGATCTTCAACCAGAGGCTACTTTCAGAGACAATGAAACAAAAAAACAAGTGCTAATTAAAAAAAAAAAAAAAAAGAAAAAGTTTGAGAGTCAGCACCTAAAAAACATTTCACACATTAACTGCAAGACTTTACTCCAGTCCTTCAGCATATACAATTTTATAATATCCCCAAATACCACAACCCCATTATGTTCTCTCAGTATATGGAGAATATACATTCATGGCATACAAGAGTCATGGAGATACATATACTGCCCCTCACATGATTGGAGTCTGAAGGAGGAAGAACTGCAATAAAGGAGCAGTTGTGCTGGGTTTTGTTCTTGCTTGATCATCCTTCCTGTATGGATGGCTGCATTACTCTCTACTGTCAAGCATGTACAGAAAAAGAGGCTTAATTATTTTTTCTAATGTTTGGTTTTCATCATGCTCATCCTGCAAAAGTTACCACTTTCTCCCAGTTTGCTGGGCTGCTCTGAGGCAGCAGAAATATGCTCTTAAAGGAGTGCCAGACCTGTATGTGTCTGTGACAGCTGAAGAGGGAAGCTCCACCATTAACAGGGAGGCCATTACTTAGCAAGAGTTTTCTCTTTCAAGGCTAGTTAACATTGTATTTATTTCACTGAATTTTTTTTCTTCAGATAAGGAACTTAGAGATCACTGACTAAGAGAGGAATATTTTTAGTTGAAAATAAATGAATCCTACAGGCATGAAGGTAACTCAAGCGTATCAAAAATCCTGCATCAAAGTATTGGTTATAAAGATTTTCCAAACAGACTTTTAAGAAGAATCTTATGCATGTTTTCAAGGGAATGTTTTGTCCCCCAAATCACCTGTTTGTCCAAAACACTGTTTCTAAATATATTTTCACTTTTGTTTAAAATACCCTTGCAGATGGGCACAGTCTAAAACTCTAGCACAGGCAAAGTAGATAGCTGATAACTTAGTAGTAAAACGTTTTTGTTATTTTAAAAAATTACCAAGTCAAACTGTCCTTTGTCCATGTTCTAAACTATTTTAAGAACATTATGCTTTTATAGTTATCTGCAAGCATCCCACCTGCTCACTGTTTTAGTTAAAACAGCAATACCTACATGTGCTATATATACACACTATACAGCTACTTTTGCATGTCTGTGGTGGCCTGGGAATAACGCTGAAATGCAGAACATTCCCCATTTCAACCCTTCTTCCCCAAGGGAGTTAGTAACAGTTCATTATGATCAGAAGATAACATATCTAATTCACTTCAAAAAATTATTTCCGTATTATTTTCCATGTACAGAAAACCTGTGGAAAGGAATCTGCGAATCCTGGTCAATGGTAAGCTGAATTGGAGTCAGCAGTGCCCTGGCAGCCAGGAGGGCATCAGGCACAACATTGCCAGCTGAGCAGGGGAGGGGATTGTCCCACTCTACTCTGCACTGGGGTGGCCTAAACTCCAGTGCTGGGGGCAGTTTTGGGTGCCACAATATAAGAAAGACATTGAGCTGTTAGAGAGTGTCCGAAGGAGGACCATCCTCCGATGGTGAACAGTCTGGAGGGGAAGCCATATGAGGAGTGGATGAGGTCACTTGGTCTGTTCAGCCTGGAGAAGAGGAGACCGAGGGGAGAGCTCACTGCAGTCTGCAGCTTCCTCACGAGGGGAAGAGGAAGGGCAGGCACTGATTTCTTCTCTGTGGTGACCAGGGACAGGACTCGAGGGAATGGCCTGAGTTGCGTCACAGGAGGTTTAGGCTGGATGTCAGGAAAAGGTTCTCCACCCAGGGGGTAGCTGGGCACTGGAACGGGCTCCCCAGGGCAGTGGTCACAGCACCAGCCGGACAGAGCTCAAGAAGCATTCGCGCAACACTCTCAGGCATCTGAAGTGACTCCTGGGGTTGTCCCTCTCAGTACCAGGAGTGGGCCCGATGACCCCTGGGGGTCCTTTCCAACTCAAGATACCATATGATTCTGTGATTCATTGCCCAGAAAATTATCCCAAAAAACGGATACCTTGAGTGGTTTCTTTTTGACAAAGATGACGATAAAATTTATTTCTAGCAAGTGGTTAGATTTGTATATGACAGGAGCATTGCTCCTCAAACAGAAGGAATGTGAGACAGAATTCGTATTCAACGCCTATCCTTCTCCATCTAGTCCTAGTTTTCTTTTTTCCTCTTGCTGTGACACCTCCTCTTGACCTCCTTCATTTTCCTACTTCCTCCCTTCCCCTACTGTTATTTGTACCAACTTAGGCTTCACTAGCTTGCTTCCTTGGACTTCAACAAGGGCATCGCCACCACTCTGAATGCCAGTCCTCTTCACTGTAATCATCCAACTTATTTGGACAATGCAAGGCGGAAGAGATAATTCACTGACACAGGCACTCTCCTTGAATCCTAAATATTTCCACAAAGTCTACATAAACCTTCTCCAAATAAAATTTCCTTCCACTCCTCTGCAAGAAATGATGCCCCTAATTGATGTCTTTGGAAGCTGAATCTTAGATCAAGAAACTGGGCTTTCAGCCACCTTCATCACTGCTCTCAGGACTTCTCACCTCCCTGATGGAAGCTCAAAGATCCTGTTTCAGATCTGGTCTCTTGTCTAAACCAAAACCTCAGTCCCTGACATTTCTTTGTAGATAGCTGGGTGTCACCTTCAAGGCAAACTGTAACTTAATTTTTAATCTTTCTTCCATATCTTTTGTTTAGCAGTGGAAACTTCTCCATTGTCCAGACTGCCAGTGTCTCGGCATTCTTCCCATTTTCTAAAATTTGACTACACCTAAATTTATCTGCTTAGTTTCCACATATTTTAAATTGAGTCTTTCTTAACCCACACCATTAGAAGCCCTCAGATTGTGCTCCTTTCATCCAGCAATTCCACTAGGAAGACAAGTCACTTAACTACTGCCATCCTTAGACTGCCTTTCTGTTTTTCCTCTGCAACTGTAATTTATTATATGTATTTTTTAGAAACACCCAAAAAACATGTCTAGTTCCAGAAGTCCAGCATGTTAAATTCACAGATTTCCATGCTGGTCATTAGAGGCCACTTCTGCTTGTTACTCCTTTACCGTCTCTACCTAATTGTTTTCCTTTGTCTTGTAATTTAGGTATGGCCCTTGGAAACAGCTCTGGAATAAGGAGAAACAAAATCCTGGGGAAAATATATTTAGAGAGAATTTCAAAAACACAGATTGAATGGGCACACAGAACTTGCAGAAGGGAGTGCAGAGTTGAAGCATGCCCCTTATGCACGAAGCCCTGTGCAAAACAGAAAGAAACTAAGTACTCCTTGGTATCCTTTATAGTATTTTGGAACATAGCCAGGACCTTCATGAACCTTTGCATGCTAATACTTCATTAATAAAGAATGTTAACATAAAAGACAACTCATAGGGTTTTTTTACAACCACAGTAAAAAGAACAAAACATACCTTCCAGTTAAGAACAAAACAGTACAGATTACACTATCTATTACTACTATTACTAAATGTGGAACATGAATAGCCTTTGAAGAAAGAAGGAAAAAAATGACATGCAGGTAAAGGGATCATCCTTTGGGAATTATTTGCTTCCTATGTTATGAATATTTACATGAACAGAATTGGTA
Organism: Platysteira castanea; assembly: GCA_013397175.1. Taxonomy (NCBI): domain Eukaryota; kingdom Metazoa; phylum Chordata; class Aves; order Passeriformes; genus Platysteira; species Platysteira castanea. Next base: position 575,737 of record VYXC01009627.1, on the reverse strand, counting down.
AAACTAATTTGAGAATCTGTCAAGTGGTGCGACAATTAGCAAAGGCATTTGTTCCTCACCTCTGTCTACAGCAGCCATGTAATCTCAACCACCAACTCAAAAAAGGAGGAGGGTGCCAAGCTCAGGAAGCACTGCCACAGCTGGTACAGTCAGCTCAAGTTTTACGAGGGAAGAAAAGTTCTTGTTTTCTACAAACACTCCTACAATTGCACTTACATGAGCACCCAAGCATTTGTCAACGCTAAGAAGGGTCACTAGAGACTGTGCAAACATTCTAAGCTTGCATGAAACTTCTTTGCTTGGTAGTTACAGTATCAGCTGAAACAGATTTTCAGAAGAATCAGATCAACTATTTCAGGAAGTAAAATAATGCTTTTTAAGACTGCAACAGCAATGAATGCAACTTTCACTAGTGGTGAGCAAACAAAATTACATGTTTTCAACCAGATATAAGCAAACTCATTCATTTTTTAGTGTCTTAATGTCATTCCGGTACAAAACCACTTCATTAGAAAAAGCAATAGCTGCACAAAGTTCAACAATGCAGAGTTTTCAATCACTACAGCTCCATCAAACACACCTCATTTGTATCTCTTCTGCTTATACAGGGTAAAAGACAATACAACTACATTTGCCTCAAGGCACTAACACAAACAAAAATAGGCATTATTTCAGACTTTTTGATGATTAAAGGAACTTGAGTTAACATCTGCAACTAATTACTTCTGTGCAGAATATTAAACCTCTGCAGAACAAGGTCTTAAATCTGACAGTCAAAGCATTTACAATGATAATACAGAGGCAAAAAATATCTTTTAGGAATCAGTATTGTGCCTAAAAAAGGACTCTGAAAGTCTACTAAAAATTCAGGAAAGTTAGGATGTCTTCCTGTTCCCTCAAGAAAACTGAATGACAAGAATGGTGCTAACTTGCCCTGTGTAAAACTATATTAAATAGCTTCCTGTCTCCTAGCACCATACTGACTGTAGCATCAGATCTTCCTTTCCAACTAGCACCCAAATGAGACAGACGTTATTTTTTAAAAGTAAAAAAGATGAAAGAACTTTACAAGAAATTGGAGTGAAAAATACATACAGACTACAGGAATAAGAAACAGAAAAAGAAATCCAATACTGGACAAGAGAATTGGGTAGGATAAGACGTTAACAATTCTCCATTTGGAAATGTAAGGTTAATTTTGATGTGGGATTCAATCCACCAAAAAACAGTAGGATTATTTTAATTTAGGATTAATTTCAGAAGCCCATTACAATTAACAATTTCAAACCACGATATTTTCCACTATAAACTACTCTAAGTCACTGGAAACACTGCTGCTATACAAATTTAAACATGTATATAGCAATGTACTTACACTCTACTCACCACAGTCCAGTCTAAGACAGCATGGACCAGCATCTTGGATGCTCTATTATTTATTCATACAAAGAACAGTTTGATAAAGGCAGAATAATACACAGCTGATCCTGTGACGTTTAGGAAGTAATGAACTGAGTTCTCCTGCAAGATCAATGCATCATCTCTGCTTCTTATTAAAGAAGGAATTTTTATAAATAAGCACATTTACATATAGGACAAGGCAGTCCCACTGATGTTGATGGCACGGATCAGATACTGAAGCATATGCTCAAGCAGAATTAAAAGGAACCAGAGTACTCCCACATACAGCATTAAGCTCTTAATTATTATTTCTAGTCCACTACTACTGCCAAAAACTAAGTTTCCAATAGGAAAAAACCCCAAAGATTTAAACTCATCAACACAAGCCATGAAGGAAAATAAAAGTGGCACATTCTATGAATTGGCATGTATCACAAAAGTTGCTGCAGAGTCTCAAGCTTTACTGCATTTTCCACATCACTCAAAGCTCATCTTTCACAGATGTCACCACACTACAGTCTTTACAAGCATTACTTATTTTTCTTTATTCTATACAAAACTGAGTATTTGTAAACTCAAGTTTTTCACAATGATAAACAAAACTGCTTTGATAGCAACTTTTTCCCAGAAAAACTTCCAACTTAGCTACCCAACATTAAACAGAATCCTGAAATTAGTTAGACTTAGCTAATTTTAGATTAAACAAAATAGATTCAAACACCTAAACCCCAAGAATATCACTGGTTTCTAGTACATCTTAATTTTCACCCTTTCAAGCATGTGCAGACTCACAAGTTACGTGTGCAACTACTATACTACACAACATTTTAATATTCTTTGGAGTGAGGAGTTTTTGATTTTTCAAAAATAAAATTCTTAAAATATTTTTTACCTAAATAAAATGTATCATGGATTCCATTTTGTACAACACACCTGCAACTGTTTCAGTGTATGCTCTACAGAAGCTTGCATTACATCTTCAGCACTACAGTTCTGACTTGCTACTCCACTCTCTGTACCACCTACACTGCCTGACAGTTGTGCCAAAACAGGATGCTGGGTTCAAAACCTTGGATTTGTGCAGGAATTTTGGGAACACAAGAACAAAGTGACAACAAAGGAACTGCAATCATACATGTGTGTTATACACAGTACCTTGCTCTCTCTCCATTTCTGATCTTCCTTGACCTCAGAATTATAAATCTCTTCTTTTGCACATGATACTGCCAGCAGGAAAAAAAGTAAAAGTTCCTGGAAGAACAGCAGAAAATCTTCAGGAGTAATGGAAAGGACCCAAATAACAGCCTCCAGAAACTGAAGTTCTGAGTAGGAGCTTTGGCCAGTTGAAAAAATTTCTTTTCCTTCTGCACATGTTCAAGCAAAGGAATTTTTAGCACATCTGTGGATGTGTATATGCCCTTGTTCAGGTTGTTCAGCCCAACAAGAGAACGACATCTGTTTGCCTAATAAGCTGCAAGGAGTTTTCTAACATTTCACCTGACATACAGAAACAGCAATATATGAGAACAAAAAGAGAAGCAAAAGAGAAACAGGATCTTGCCTGTTACCTTCATAAGACTGCAGCTTGAAAACTTTCCTTCAGCAGGTATCAAAAGCTTGGTGCAATTGCTGTGTAAGAATATCACAGTGAAAGCTGCATTAATTCCTTGCAATGGGAAGTGCTTAATAGAAATGCTTTAAGTCCTTAATAGGAGAGCCTCATTCTCCACATGTGGTAGGACAGATGCTTCTGTGACATTCTACACAGACATTATAAGCTTGTTCTAACATGAAAGAACAAGAGGGGACGTACTTGAAAAGAATTTGTCCCAAAAGGCCCACACTAAACCTGTGATTCCAGGATGAACAACAGTAGAAAGAAGAAAACTCCTGTTCTGCTCTTATTTTAGATAAAAGACCAAGCAAACCATAACATGGACCAAGAAAACTTTTCAAGCAACACAGCTAACAAGCAAACACCTCTATCAACCTGCTTTTTTGACTTTATTTTGTTAATAACAGGGATTGAAAACTTTATTTAGTTTCAAATAACAACCAGAAAAAGTTAAACACTAACTGTGAGCAGCAATATCTTACTGACATTTAGAAGTATCAAGTAAGCAACCTTAAGTACAGAACTTGAGACAACAGAATACAGGCTGACAAAAGACACTTGTCATATAGAATTGTGTTTGGGGGTAAGGGTGTGGTTTTTAAGAAAATTAAGAAGCAGTAATCACTAAAAATTATGACAATCATTTTAATATCCTCATGTTTCAAAACAGAAAGGCTGGAGCTTTTCATCATCAAGAGAATACACCATTTGAGCTAGTAGCGGGAGGCTGTCATCCTCTACCTAGGTAAACAACAGAGGAAGAGAAAATACCTTGACAGAGTTTCACACGTATCAGCTCGCAGCAAAAAATAAGAGACTCCAGTTACAGTTGCATGCTATATTTAAGCTGATCAATACCTAGCTACTGACAAGTGAAAGGTCCCAACAGCACTAAGGCAAGGATCTGCTAGAAACTACGAACTAACGGATAAAAACACAGTGAGGTAAATGATAATTGGTCAACCCAAATAACACCTAGACCAAAAATCACCACTGCGTGCACAAGCCATGGCAGGTTAAGCTTTGGGAAGCTCTTCTCTGACAAACTCAGAGGTGACCCACCTGCAGACCCAACTTCCAGCTGGAGAAGTGACAACACTGCCTTCACTGCATACCTGAGATTGAGAAGTTCACCTGTGTGGACTGGTAAGAAGATATCCCTGGGTTAAGTACGTTGCACACCATCAGCATGGGTTCCCTCTGCTGACCACCAGCCAGATAAAGCACAGGAACACAGCTCCCCTGGCACTGTCACGGCCAGTCACCTATGGCTACAAAACCAGCACTTCTGTAGAAACAAGTCAACTAGCACATAAGGATGCTTGTATGTCCATACATGCTGCTGATTTAGTATGTTAAAGACAGATTGTGTATGACTGCAGCATTACCAGAATGATCAACTGTAACAGCTGAAATATTGGTTTATGGATAAAGGATATTACAACCCTATATTCCTCATATTGGTCACCATCTCTGTGCAAATCACTCTTTTTTCAGGGCTTTAGCGGCCCTGTAAAAGCTCACTTACTCCTTATGCTGGTACTCAGGAGACTGGGCAACAAGCCATTCAGCCAGTGGTGAGCTGAGCCAGCTGAAAAATTACAGATCATTTCAGGCCAAATCAGGTCTCCTAACTGGCTGACTGCCCAAGCACTGATGTTGGGGCTAGAATATAGTCAAGATTAAATGTCTGGGGACACAGCAGAACAGGAAAGGAGCTTCAAGTGCTTTAGACCTGCACATTCAGGGGTGTTAAACTAAAGCCCAAGGTATAAGTAGCATGTTTTCTGCACACAAATTCACATGGTCATTAACCACCACTATCCATGGCCATTCCCTACTATCAGTTTTATCTCTTCCATCACTCAGCCATACGGTTCCCTCTTCTCTAGTTTATGCCACTGACACTGCTTCTTCCATCACAAAGTCAGTGTCCCTACAATCCTAAATTTTATTTATGCCTTCCTATCAACTTCCTCCAAACGTCTCCTCTCCCCACAGCTACTCTGGTAAGTCTCTGGTATCTCATTCAGCCAATGCCTCTTCTTACACCTGAGACAACAGTGATCTTTTTCTACTTGAGGAAAAAGGGAAGGAAACCAAAAAGCACTATTTCAGAGTCATCCTACCCTCTTCTATTTTGCTTTAAGTGCAGTTTCCATCTCCAGCTTTCAAAGAAATAAACTGCTGCTCCTCACTGCCACCAAGGTCCTCTGCTAGCACTGGTTCAACCTCCCCCCTCCCCTTCAGTTTCCCACTCCTACTCAGGTACTTCCTTTCCTTTTCCTACCCCCTATACTGGGAAAACGAGAACTATATTACCTGAAGCAATGTCCTCTTCCTGATGTCTGTGTTCCAAAGGGGTATTACAGTGAGTAAGACAGCTCTCTCCTTTTACACTCTAAGTCTTCTTGGTAGCCTGACCTCCAGCAGTAAGCACCAAAACTCTCACCAACATAAGAAAAACAGCTGGAGAAAGTTAGCAATTTAAAGCAATAGCCATGACATTAGTATGGTCTTATTCTAAAAGTTCTAAATTGTTCAAATACCAAGTAAGTTGACAGCAAAAAAACAAGAAGTGAGAAAGGCTGTTACAAAGTAAAAGTAGCAAGCAGTGTATAATGCAGACTCAGAGATGGCAAACTTTCAGGTAAGCAGATGGTTCCAGGCTTCTCTGCACGGGAAACCCTCTGGCAGGTCTAAGGAAGTGACTACCCTCACACAGATGTTCTGTCGACTCGAGCCACCAATTTCCATAATGCTATTTTAATCACCCAACCAAAGCTGCCTTGCACATCCTAGAAGCAACACTGCTTTAAAAATCTGATTGGAAGTTCACACACATTGCTCAGATTTAACTTCCTCCTGCACCTATAATTGTTACCATATGTCTGTATGGTAAATTGACACCTGTCTATCAATGTGTTTAAAATCAGAATAGTACTCAACATGCACGCTGCCATAAGCCATGCACTGAAATGTCGTATGGCAGAGCTTGAAGAGAAAGAGGAAGGGGAATATCCTCGGATCTGCCATAGGAAAGCGAGACAAGCTCTTCATCATGGGGAATCAATGCTACTAGGGATGTGCAGCTCCATCCAAACCCAGGCCTAGAGCAATTTCTCCTGACTTGTTCCTCTCACCACCAGGACACCACTACGCACAACCCTCCTGGCTCACACAGCATCAGTGCTACTCGATTTGCCTCGCTGTGGCGCAGCAGGGCTGTGCACTGGATTTGTCTGAAAGTCACAGATCCTTGCAGCGCAGGATTGTCAGGATCACTCCCTTCCTTCTACGTGGCAGCAGTTTAAAATGTAGTCCTGCTTTACAGAAATTGGATCGATTACGGGGCAACAACAGTAACAAAAACCAAACAAGCAAACAAACAAAAAAAAATTAGCTCGAACTCAGTCTCAGAATATCAATACTTTGCAGAAGGTATTACGTGACATGTCATGAGAAAAGCTCTGACAGGACAGGAGCTGCAGGCAATGTTCTGTTGTTAGACACAGTCATCCTTGTTTCAGGAGGGAAATATATACACACATATACATACATACATATAGCACATACACTGTGATTCAAAAGGTTTTCATATAAAATGACACAGACCGCAGTGTGGATATACTTAACAGTAATACTGCAATAATTAAAACAGAAATACAAGTTCTTTTCCCATTCAGCACCCCTGGGACTAGCTAAAAGGAAAAAAAAACAGCAAAGCTTTGTACCTCTCTACTAAGCAAATCAGCCAAAACAGTAACTAAAGATAGAGCAACAAAATACCTGGAAATCATGACGTACAGTCTAATCTGCACTGTTCCACAGAGCAAAACTCTATCTCATTACTCCCATAGTTCTTTAATCTTGTCAGTAAAGCAGAGGATAAGAGACAACTATGTGACAAATTATTTAGCCTTCCAGGTGCTTTTAGTAAGTTTTCTCATGAAAATAATCCCCACTGCTAATAAAATACGCAATTTTGATTCAGGAGACACATAACTGGATGTTGGTTTCTTTTTCCTTTTCAAAAAGGCCAGAAAAGCAACACTAGATTAGTAACTCCCCATCCAAAAAAAACCTAACAATGCAAGGTTCACACTACTCAGGTACATCTACGAATATGGAAAGCAGGTTTTTGCATGTCAGATGAGAACACAGTCCTCAACAAAGAATGGCAGAAAGGCTGAGGGGGGAAACGGATCTCTGGAGGTCATCTAATCCAACAGGGTCATCTGAGCTCAAGCAGGGTCACCTAGAGCTGGTTGCCCAGGACCATGTCCAGATAGCTTCCGAGTATCTTCAAGAATATAGATATCATTGCCACAAATTATGCAGGAGTTTGCTCATTTGCTCCATTCCATGAGCAAACTGCACGAAATATCAATGATAAGCTTCACTCTGCAAAAAGATACCTTCCCAATTGAAATGTCTTCCCAACTGAGTAAACACTCTTGACAGCCATCTCGATTAGCAAAATCCAGGATGTAGTCTAAGGAATGACTGACCCATAAACAAAGTAAGGATGTCAGCGTTATGACAGTAAACATAACAGAATGCAAAAAGAAAAAGTACAAGAGATTAAACTGTGATGTGTAAACTACTCTTAACACATAACAAATAATTCAGCTAAAGATGACTTGGCATTCTTCAGGAATTGCTGAGCAAATCTTAGTTCATGTAAATATGCAATCAAAACACTGTCAGGACACAAGAAGTGAAACAAAATACAGCAAATGAGCAATGTTTCAGCAGTATGTACATTGAGAACTACCACGCGTGCTTTTCACAAGCCTATCATAATATTAACAGATTAGGCTAATGCAATGAAATGCTGATTTAAAGCTCTCAGTACTATCAGTGAAATACTTTAACACTAACATGTTTTACAAGCTACATATACAGGCTTTAGATGTATGCAGAAGCAGATGAGCTGGACACAAACTCACGTTTGACATGACCAAAAGAGAAAACACACAGAAGTACCGTAGCCCAAAACATGAATCTAAAACAGTGAGAGAGCTGGGGGTATAAAATGTCTCAGCAATTTGATCTTTGAATTGTCTTCATCAATAGAATCTCAGGTTTTTCAGAGAGCTTTAGAAATACTACATAGTACATAGTGTTATCTTCCTCTGTTCATTTGCTGAATTAAGTAACATGCATCCAGCATGTAAAGTCTGATTTCTTCCTTCTCCACCATATAAAACTTCCTGAATTCCCAATAACAAAATGCAGCTCATGGATAGTCGTAGTCACATGTTTGATTCCCTGAAGATTAAATTAAAATCTGTTTCATTACTTAAAATTATTATGGCAACATTCTTACCTCTTTCATGAAAAAGAGTTCATTTCACTAACAAATACATCCACACTATAACAGCACATAATTAAGAAAGAGATGACTCAAGCAGGATAACACTGTCGATTTGAATAATGACAGTTTTAGAACTGGAAAAAGACCCACAACCCTTTACTTCACTGGCTGTAAGCATCAAAGTTACATTTATATTGAGTTCAGATGTAATAGTTTCAAATATACTGGTCCAGAGTAAACAAGCACACAGTCCCAAGTTCACCAAACCAAGAATTCAACTCTTTTACAACCCAAAAATCCAGTGTGAGCTTGGGCTGAGCTCCTCCAAAAATAAACTGGTACCTTAGAGGTACCAGTAATTAGAGGATTCTCTCATAGCTGTAAGCCACAAAAGGTAAGAAAAACAGTGTAATTGATGAAACATTAACTTAATTCGATAGAAAAATATTGACTCAAAAAGGCATAAAAGCTGAGAAGAAAGTAGAGCTGGAATATGCTGACTCAGCAAGATCAAGAATCAACCCACTCCAAGATCAAAGGAGCTTGATATTTTCCTACCCTATACCTTCTAGGCCAGCAGGGACTCCTTGAGTTGGTAAGCACATTCATACACAGTAAACTGCCTAACTGGCTAGGCTCTCTGCATGAGCCAGTAAATAATTGCTGTGTATCTCCTGCTTGAAGAACCTCTGTGCATGGTAGAAGATGCTGAACACTTACCCATGGCAATTTTAAAGACAGACTCTATTTCTCAAAACTAATGGTGTGGCAAAAGGTCATATCCTTGCCACCAGCATCCTGCATGGGAGATAATATTAGTTGGAAGTTCCTTCCAACCCTAAAGTAAAGATGTTGCAAAATTAAGCACTCAGACTAGGAAATGGAAGTTTTATTCTCTCCTCTATAAATATTATGTCACCATCAGTCATTACCAGTTTGGATTCCAGAAATAAGATATGGGGGAAAAATAAATAACACAAAACATGGTATTTAAGATGGCTGTCAAAGCCTAATGTGGCTTCCTTTCTTGAGGATTTCTTTAGTCTTATGGAGGCTTTTACTCATTCTTTCTTCTCAGAATTAAAGTTCAGTCATTATTAACAGGTTAAAACAAGAGGCAGTATTACCCATCCATCACCACAACACGTTTCAGGATCACACCTAGCTTTTGTGGGAAAAAGGCTGGGGCAAAGGCTGTGATGTGAAGAACAGCATGGAGAAAAATTTCTGGGTTACACTTCAATCCAACTTCCTATCCTTTTCTCCCTTCCCAGCTTTTCCATCTCTACAGAGCATAGAAGAGGATGCTGCTGTTTTAGAAATCCTGGACTAGAGAGCCATTGGATAGCCCTTAGCACCTTCACTGCCCTGTTTTATTTCAACTGTTGAGCACTGAACTGAAAACAGTAGGGTCAAATTGCTAAAAATAAGTGAACAAGTCTATAAAAAGGAAAGGTAGAGCAGAAACTGAAAATAAAATACAAACCCGAAAACTATCTGCCACAAATGTGTTTGAACAGTTTGATGTAAATATAAGAGTTTCTAAATCTCAAAAGACATTCTATTTTAAGCATTACTGAATACACTCTAAAGCTGGAAAGAGCAAGGTTATGGCTGATGGAGTTTAAGAAAATTTTTTCAAGACAGCTTGGAAGAACTCTACTTACAGTCTGTAAAAGCTCCAGAATTTTTTCTTCTTAAAAGAATTCAGATATACAGAAAAATGAATTTGTTAAGTATCATATTTGAGGAGTACTTAAATTTTTTTATGCTGCCATATATTTTCTAGTTACTAAAACACTAGACAATATTACACAGCTTGCTTTTTTTTCTAAAAATTCCACACTATGAATCCATGAAGGTTCAAAACAAATTTGCTAGAGAACCAAAGAACAGCAAGTAATTACAACTGACTCAAAAGTTACACACTACTTCAGAGTTTAGGCTGGTTGCTAGTTGGTTACTTATTACTGTATGAAAGGAAGCTCCATAAATGTTTCCTTGAAGTTTTTTTTTCCCTGTTAAACTCAAAAGATACTTTAAATTTTCCCAAGATCACCATGACCACAAAATTCTAGAGATTGAAAAATTTTTAACAGAATTAAATATCTCAATGGACTAAACCACAATCTTGTGATGGGTTTTGATCAGGTGGCTCGTGTCAGTATCTGAACCTCCCAGCTCAAGTAAGGGTGGCATTTTCTTTCCACTGCCTCAAGTTTCTCCTGCAAGAGTTCCTGCAGGTTACATTACCACTTGAAATGTCACATATTTCATTGAGCATAATGATTCAGGCATCTTGCCAAATTGACACAAATATGTCAAGCCTCATTTTTCTTTGTAATAGCAGTAGATTGGATGATCTAGTCCCACTGTAGTGTGATGGCCAGATGCTATTCTGAGAAAATGACGTCTAAAGACGGGAGACGGGTGTCAAGCAAACGACGATGCTTAACTGCAATAGCAAATTCATCCGAATAAAATTAGTGCTCAAGTGATTTATGGAAATCAAAACAAACATATCAAAAGACTACAGATGTATAAAATCCAGACCAAACCAAGGACCTGGGGTTCACAGGGAGTGTTTATAACACAGTCACAAAAATTCCATTGTTTCACCACACACACAAGAACAAAGTCACCATTAGGCATTTGGCTTTGTGAGTCAATAAACTGCTCCCATTGCCTACTCTGGCCAGCAAGCAGCTGCCAAACACGGCAATGCCAGCATGGGGCTAAGTAAAAGCCAGTCAGAAAGAACAACAAAAAAACACTGGTGGAAGAGAATCTAGAATATTTTTACATTAAGGAATACCAAGAATTATGGGTGATGGCAGGGTTTATTGTTTTGTTTCGGGTAGGGATTTGAGTGGATTTTGGTCTTGTTTACACAGAAGAGCTTCCTTTAGTTACCAATACAACTTTGAATTATTTCCAGTCACCATGTTCACCAATATCACTTCAAGAAAATGCTGAACCAAGTTCATGCAGAAGTTATTCATAAAAACTGCCAGTAGAATATCAGTCATCTCCTTAGCCATTGGCTTTGAAGTCTCACATTCAAGTACTTAAATGATGGCAGTGACAACTGATTATCCACCTCACTGGGCAGTTTATAGATATCACATATACAGATACCTTGGTAGCCTTCCATAGGTATCAGACCCTCAGAGTGGCAAAGCTCCCAGACACGATATAAAACTAAAAAATTCTTAGTTATCAGTGTGATAACTAACACTTATAACTTAGCTACTGAAGAGCAGTTAAGTTCCCTTCCAGCATCTGCAATGTGAAAAAGTAACTCATTTCACATAAAAACAGGTGTAACAGTGAAACTCTGAACTTTTCACTGCATGGATCTGGACCAATTTAACAAGTGTAATAATTAGCAGATCCAGCTTGACTGTTTGATCTAAATCAGAACAGTTCAGAGTAACAACCAGTTAAAATAATGTGCAAGACAGTGACAAAACGGAAGTTAAAATTTTGTTTAACTGCTTGCATTATTCCATATTTGTTCTGATTTTTTGTATTTATTGGAAAATGGCTGTATCACAGATCCATTAATATTTTCATTGTCGTGGATTCCACTTTTGGTAGAAGGTGGAATTATTCACAAGTTAGAAATGTGAATTTCTGAAATACCTCTTATAACTCCATGATGCACAGCCTCTTACACCTCTGCAACATTTTCTTATCCAGAATGCTGTGCATTGCAATTCAGAATTCACTACATGTGTTACTTAATAACTCAGAGAACACTTTCCACTCAAATAGAAGCCAGCAACAACAGAACAGATGCCTTAAGGAAACTAAGGATGTGTGATTACAGTAGTGGAAAAAGAGACACATGCTTGCATCATCTGCAATTATTAAGTTTAGAATTAAATAGTCATCAGTGTTTCCAAGATAAAACTGATTAAGAGATTTAAAAGGTCACTAGAAACACGGTTCTGAGTCAAACTGGTTCATGCTATCATTTTTTCAAGACAAAATACTTTCTTTCTGTGAGGAAAAAAAAAAAGGAGCAGGGAGAAATACTGTATCTTAACCAGGAAAATAACCTCTCCTCTAAGCATCTTTCCCGCTACTGGCATCTCAAACAAGCCAAGAGAGCAGCAGGTCTTTTTTCAAGTTTTGCTCTTAAAGCATACAGCAAATTTTATTTCATAAAAGCAATGAAAACAAACAGGAAGTTTGTGGTCCAAGAAGTCAGCTCTGGATTACGATTTTCTAAATACATTGCAGAAAGGATGCAAGTATTCTGGAGCAAAAGCAGATCCTCTAACTTGCACTGGGAAAACAGCAAATAGCACTCAAAATGCAATACATTTGTAAAGATAGCAACATACCCAGAAAAATCTGCTGAGGAAACAGCACGTGGCTGTAAGCTATTCTTACTAGCCAACAAACCTAAACCAGGAATAGAATCCAGCACATTCACCACAAGTTCGTTTATCTAGCAGGTTAGTCAAAGCAAGATGTGATCTTCCCATTCCCACTGCAGGATTTAAGGGATATATCACTCCTTCAGACCATGTTTTTATCACCCGTTGTAAGTACATTCAGGTTGATCCAGTAAAAAGTAAATTGGATTAGTCTGATTTACCACTGATGGTCACCTGCTCGTAAGTGGCCTGATGGTACACTTCAGCCTTAAAACATGTCAGCAGGTCACAGAGAGATACGATAACAAATTACTGAGAAACTACTTATGCAGCTTCTCCGTGCAAGCTTCAAATGCCTTGCTGGCCTGCAAACAGTGCTAAAACTCAGCTGACATGAATGCCCTCTTGCAAAACACTTCCAGCTAGCTACTAGCATACAGAAAAAGCTGGAACACCTCTTTATGAAGACAGGCTGAGAGCTGGGGTTGATTCAGCCTGGAGAGAACTCCTCCATGGAGACCTTCCAGCAGTCTTCCAGTAACAAAAAGGGTCCTACAAAAAAGTTGGAGAGGGACTTTTTACAAGCTCGTGTAGTGATAAAAAAAAGGGAGAATGACTTTACACTGAAAAAGGCTTAGATTAGGTGTTAAGAAGAAACTATTTACTCTGAGGGTGATGAGGTACTGGAATGAGTTGTCCAGAGAACCTGTGGATGACCCATCCCTGGAAGCGTTCAGGGCCAGGCTGGATGGGTCTTTGAGCAACCTGGTCTAGTGGAAGGTGTCCCTGCTTTTGGCAGGGGGATTAATAATTGATGTTCTTTCAGGTACCTTCCAACCGAAACCATTCTAGGTTCTGCAGAAATTGACATTTCTGCATGCTGGTGTTAACAGACACAAAGTAATCTCACTGAGGAGCTCTTAAAGCTTTATATAGCAAGAAAATACTTTCGTCACATGCACTCCCTTAAAACTGTAGTTCTGCTCATGCCATACTGATCAGATTACATAATGTTAAGCCAAGTGAAAACCTCAAACTTGCTCTCTCAAATAGAATCACAGAAAATAGCTAGCTGTCCACTGTAAGCTGCAATGGCAGTGCTACTGCAAGGAGCTGGGAAAGCACTTCCAAAATCCTCTGGTGGGTTAAGAGATAACTTAAAAAGTAAGAGTACAAAAAACATTAACAAAATTGATGCTGAATACCATATGCAAGGTAAACCAGTTCAAAGGTGTGCATCATAAGAATATTTAAAAGAACAAAGGCAGCAAGACAGAATGACAAATATGATTCAATGTTTGAGCAAATAAATCATCTGGGAAGCAGAACTAACACAGCCCTGTATGCCAAACACGAATGGCCTTTAGCTTTCTGTCCCAGTGCTTTCTACCACCTCAGTACACACACCCCATTGCTACTGCTATCCCACAAAAGCCAGGTTTTCCCTGCCACAGCATTCATTTCCAACCACCCTTCTCTAACAATCAGTGAAGAACAGAGGACACATGTTCAAAATTACACTCGTGCAGACTGACCAGCAGCAGAACAAGTATCACAAACTATTCCTGGGCTCACAGCTATGATCCTTTCTTCAGCACTGCTCCCAATTAAGGCCTTCCCCTCAGCACCAGGAAAACACAAGATACAGAAATGTACTTATTTTAACAGGTCACCCTTCGCTACTGATTGATCAGGGAAAAAGAGGGAATAGAGAACAGCGAAGGATCAGTGAGAGCTACTATGTGCCCATAGCACGTCCACATAAACTTTGCTTCAGAGACAAGGCCAAAAAGACCTTTAAAAGCAGTCTCTAGATAACAGAAGAATATTACTGGTTATTTATTAACCTGTCTTCTCAGATTTTTGTTTGTTTGTTTTTGTTTTAGAAATTCCAGTGTACCTGGTTAGGTACTCAAAAAAAAAATCCTAACAAGAATGGAAGGAATGGAAGTCACTAGGGAAAGTTATCTCCCTTACTAGTTACCACTTAGTATTTGTAGATCTCAAAAATAATACAGAACCTCCACATCCTTGAGTGAATGGATGAAGTTACATAATTTACTCTATACAGGGCACTAGATCAGGCAACATAAAGACACAAGGAATCAAAACCCTACAAATTTTATGAGCAAACATATGACAAGAACTTAGTCACAAAAACCTTTCCCAATCTTCCCCCCCATGAATACATGTATTCACTCTAAATAAGCCAGTTACAGTCATACAGGACATTTGGAGCACTCAGACTTTTTATTTTCTTTTATTTTGCAGTTTGAGGTGGCAGGGCATTTATTTTTTCCTTTTCTTGCCCCTTACTGGCTTTTTGGCCTGTTGAACATCCGTCTGCCCACAAGTTACTTTCAAGAAAACTCTGAATTTCAGTAAAAAAGTGATGATCTAGTTACTGAATTAAGACAGAGAGAGCACTCACTCGAGCCTGCATCTGAAAATGAAGGGAAAAGAACAAATCCCACAAGCTATACCCAAACACACGTCCCCAAGCTCCTACTCTGCTAGCCTGAATAACTACTGTGAGAAACAGGTGCCTACTCATGAGACCAGACTTTTCTCAACATCAAGAGGGGCAATAATTAAAAGTGAAGGATGGTGGAATAAAATCACTGACCATGTTTTGAATTTTACAGGCTTCCTAGGGATGGACATAAGAAGAAAAGCATTATAAAATTTCTCCTCTTTGCCCGTATTCAGTCTCAGTTCAAGTGTTACGAAAACATGTACACATACCATACATGTATGTAAAACTAATTACAAGTTTGCTAATATTTGCTGTAAGGAAGAAAAAACCTATAACTCAGAACTAGCTGAGTAGGATCAAGATGTTTGTATTTACTACAGCAAACTGAAAAGATCAGAAGATGGGAGAACTCTTGTAGTGCAGTATGCCCACAACTAGCCATACTGCTTACTATTGCCTACACTGCTACCATCGTCAAGCAACCCACATTCGTGCTAAAGTTCTTTTGAGATTTTAATCTACAAAACTCCAAATGAACCAAATTGCTACTGCCTCCCACCCACTAGCTGGCCTAAATCCAACCAGCAGGCTTTCTGCAGTTTTCCCACGCCTGATTGTTTTCCAGCATGTAGACAAAGTGTAGATCACGCAGAAAACCAACAAGTTAAAGCTTTTTTTTTTAATGGAAAGGGTAAGAACTGGAGAACACCAGCACTCAACTCCTCTCTTTCATAACACAGGAAATACTTTGACAAACTGGAGTACAGCAAGAGAACATGAAGAAAGCAGCACTCTACATATGATGTAGGCTGTTCAGCAGATGGGGGGAAGGAGGGAGGACATCTAAACAGATGGTCTAGAATTTGCATTTTGTATTTCAAAGTTGAAAGCATTTCTCAGCCTACAACATAAAGTGCTAATTTCAGCGGAACTTTAGAAATAATCCAAGAGGGCACCTCTCCCACTGTCCAGTGCAACTTCAGAAAAAATCACAATTAATTTTAAGTCTATAACGTGGGCACTCCAGAAGACATCAAACTCCCATAATTCTTCAAGTACCAGCATCTCTCAAGTCTCTCCTCAACACAGGCTCCAGAGAAAAGAATAACATGTGGCTACTAAAAACTCCAGCTGAGAAAAGTCTTCAAATAAAGAGGGTCAGTACTCTTGCAAAAGCTTCAGCAGCTGAAGACTGACACCAGGCAGTAACTTCAACTTTGCACTGGACATACAAGATGTTTCTGAACCCTGACTTGGAATGCACTATCCTGCTCTTTCTGGCTCCAAAGATGCCACCATGAGGACCTGCATTTCCTGCGTGTTGCACTCCCGAAAATCCTTGCTTCTAAATCAAGCATCTCAGCTCAAAATCAGTGCCCACATTTCAGAGAGATTGTGGAGAGTCTGCTCTGAAGACAGGCTCGATCTCATGCACTGAAAAATTGAATGGAGTAGGAGCTGGGGTGCAGACACTAGAGTGGCTCCTGATTTTTAAGGGGAAAAAAACAGGTTCCCTGAATCATAATAGCAAATACTTTTACTTACATTAATGAACTGTGCCTCAAGTAAACTTGGAAAGGAAGAGCAAAGAGCTTTTATGCACTTTTATACTCAATGGTATGGCAGAGGATGACAGAAGACACTGATCCTACTGAGTAATAGAAGCTAAATTATCTCCTCTGCCCACTTTTACTATGGCTAATTAAGTCATATAGATGAGAGAAGATAAAGGGATTCAGAAGAAGCACATTAAGCTTTTCATGTTTCTTTAAAAAAACCACAGAAATTAGAAGAAGAAATTAAGACCGAAAGCACCTCAGAATAATTTTTGTTACTTTCACCCCCTAAGAGTAGAGACAGCAGCTGCTACTGCCAAAGAGACAACCACATACTGAGCAACAGAAGAAAGAGCACTTTTAGACTATTGCCATACAGCTGCTGACCCACAACTCCTCATATCAGACTACAGAGCTTCCATCTTTGCATAACACAGCAGTCAATATTCCCCAGCTTTCCAGAAACAAAGTCAAAACATGATTTAAACTGATCTATATCCACTTCCAGGCAGAGGCCAAGGCCATTGAGGTGGTCACCTGTATTAGCAGCAGCTGCTGTCAGCCTGATGACTTGAGGGTTGGTGAGTTTGCTTTTTAAACAAAATTTTGACTTTTTAAACAAATTTTTTAAACAAATTTTGACTTGAAGTGACACACAGAAATTCAGCAGCTGAAGATACTTCCTCACAAGTTCTGAAGGACTGAACTATTGGCTCAACAGCAGTCCAAGTGCTGTTGCAAAGTAGCACTGAGCTCATAAAATTACATTATTCGTTGCCTTTAGGACTAATGTACTTTCACCACAGAAACGGCCTTAGCTTAAGTCAAGTAATACAAAGAGCAGCTGCTTTGAGACATCATTAAAGAAACAAATCTTCTCAATTTTCATATTGCAGATAACCTTATTTTTAAAAAATCTGAGAAATCAAGGAGATTACAGGGCATTTGCATTCTCACTCATTTACATTAGATGCAAAGAACTTGTAAGAATGTTTTGGTTTACTTCCAGAGCTACCTTTTAGATCTGGTACGGAAGAATGGAATACCATAGATACTTGAAAAGTAACTGAGTAGTAAGAAACACCTTAAGTATCTTTGCGTGGCAAGAGATGCAGAAGTTTGGGAAAAATTACAGTTAGCTAAAATCATGTAACAAATTTTGGTGCTACACAAGTTTGTTTGGCAAGATGTGTCTTCAAAACCATGCAGCTCTCATTCCAGAATCTCTGCAATATCCTATTTGAAATGGAAAGAAATTCATCTTCAGGAAATGAAATTTATTTTTTTTAAAGTGTGTGTATGCATGTACGTTCCTAAGTCCTGGACTAATCTTTTCCACTCTCCCTCCTCTCAAAGGCAAAACTTTGCGGTACACCTTCCCAACACTACTCGCTCATTCCCCACACGCTACCCTGCAGGAAGAGCTTGCAGATGAAATGAACAGCTGAAAGTGAGTATTACCCGGCAATACAGCCCATCCATTTCCCAAACATAAACTGCAGTTTTACTCCAGATTTTAACCATCCTCTTACAAGAAATGTGTTTTTCTCTGGAGATAGGCTAGAACACTGTAACTCTTGAATAAATATTTAATACCATCAGGAAGAGAGTAGGGCTCCCCCCCACCCCGCATTTTTCTGCCTGGAAGGGGAAAAAAAAAAAGAGGGACAGGAGCAGTAAAGAAAACAATTTAATGGAAGATGTAAAGTTAATGTCAGCAAGAGGTAACCACTGTAACAATAAAAATAAAAGCACTCAAGAATGTCAAGGGTGCCCAGGGGAAGAGGTGGGAAAGCAATGCAAGGAATACAGAGAAGTCCAGTGGGAACCATTGTTTGCACACCCAACACTAAAGCATGATTGTGCAATGATTTTCTACCTACATCACTGCTGCATTTTTCTAGAAGACAGAAGTACAAGTATTTTCCAGTAGCCTACAAAACTAAAAATTTGAGTGGGGCAAAATGAGGATTAAAATATTATAGCCTATATATGAAGGCAGCAGTATAATGAGATGTGTGTTTTATCATTTGATAGACATTAATACCAGCAGTCACAGAAGAAACACTTTCCTTTTTAGTGACTAAATCAAATCACTTGTCATTTCATAATCAAGTGTATACTTCACATGAATGACCTTTGATCCAATTAGTTCTGAAGCCCCTCAATTTCTGCAAATACAGTTTGTCAATCCATCCTCACACTTCACATCTTAGACTGCATCCTCCTTCATATTAGGATTAGTTTAATTTCTCTTGACGTTTTGCACCATAACTCCTCTGCCTCACCCAAAAAACAACACTTAAAAAGTAGCTGATGCTTGACTTTCCCCTTGATAGCAAGCAGAATAAATTTTTCCATCCCAAACTGAGACAACAAATAATCTGGAGCTCACCACTGCAGATCCTACACTTTCTCAAAATATCATCTGTCAATGACCCTGCAATCCAGGAGCAAGAACTCAGCAACGAAAATGGCAGCATGTGTTTTCCAGTATGGTAAACAACCACATCAGCTCCAAGCTGATGGCAAATAGCCCATTGATATAACTATGTGGTAACCAGCCAAAGAAGTTGCTTCAAAAATAAAGCAAAGAAGCACATAACCTTGCTTCACAATGCATATTGTGACATTCACACAAGGGTCCTACAAGCAGGTTAAGCAGGCAGGCTTTTTAAGCAGTTAAAATATGTGCCTGGTTTGGAAATTTAACAACAGGAATAACTATTCTTGTTCAAATAATAACTCAGAAAATGAACATGACAGGGAAACTTTGGATGGAGGGCATGTGGGAGGAACACACATTCACAGCAACCCAGGAACCACAGGACAGTTAACTGATGGTAGGATAACCACTTTGTTGAAGAACAGATCTCAAACAACCAAAATGCACTTAGCTCTGACAGTTGTAAGCTACTGCTTATCTACACGTGACACACAAAAA
Source organism: Platysteira castanea (assembly GCA_013397175.1). Taxonomy (NCBI): domain Eukaryota; kingdom Metazoa; phylum Chordata; class Aves; order Passeriformes; genus Platysteira; species Platysteira castanea. The sequence goes on along the minus strand of VYXC01009627.1, from coordinate 556,037 downwards.
AGTATGTACTTCATTCCTAAAGCTGTGGCCTCAGTAACTAAAAGAGGGAACCTGGAAAGGATTCATATGAACTATCACTGTCAACAGACTTCTTTTTTCTACAGCCCATCTACCGGGCAGTACAAGGTACAACAGCCACAGCTGGAGTTCTGAACATTTCTGAACTCTCCTTTTTGTTTCATCTGTCCTGTATTTTAGAAACTGATTTTGACTGCATGTGCCATAGGGACTGGGGAAGCTAAGAAACAAGATCACACACACACAAAAAAAAAAATAAACCCACACAGTGAAAGACAAGAACTTCAAAGGCATATTAGAGACTGTCTAAACCTATGTTTAATGCAGCATTTAACCACACCAGCAATTAACATCATAGACAAAATAAGTCCTTGTTAAACATTAAGTATCCGTGCCCTTTCAGACAGGGAGAAAGAGCTCATGTTAAGTGCCCCAAGACATTCAACAGCAAAAATGCCTTAAGGAAAAATACTATAGTATTCACGTATCCTTTATCACTCATAGCAGATTAATAAAGAGAAGTAAATTAAACCCTTTCCTTTTAATCTCATACAAATAACCTTTAAATAATTCTTATGCCAATAAGATATATTCTAAGCTGTTTTCAAAGGAACAGTATCAGCATAAGTAACCTTCCTTTAAAATTCCCTGAATTACTAATTTGAGTATGGAAAAGCAGGTATTTTATCACCCATCATATTTTAGCACATCTTTGACAGTGAAGAGAGATCTGTCAGCCTCATTAAGATCCAGGCAGCAGGGCAGGATTTAGGCAACTGAAGCATGTTACAAGCAAATATACTGTATAATCATCATTTAAGGTTTTTTACCTTCATTTTAAATGCTTAAATTCACATGATCCAGTCCCGAATATTTAGAAGCTTGCACCACACAAAGCTTTAGGTGGCCCCCAAAAAGCTGTTGATACAGCATATCTACCCTTGATACTCTTAATTTTATCTGTAATTTCTTTATAGTGCCAAATATAATTAAGGAAACTCAGCCACCGGCACCTTCAATCGTCTGGATTAACATTAGAGCAAGTGATTTTAAGGGCCAGAAAAAGGCAATTGTGCCATCTGCACTAGTTCTGTGTCCTGCACGTCACAGGCTGACAGCCTCTGGATCACAGCATGAAGTCTCTTGCAGATCAAAGTTCTCGTGCACTATTCAGCAACAAGCAGCTGTTTTGAGTAAGCACATAATAGCTATAGAAGAGATGCAGCAGTTTTTCAGTCACTTATACTGTCTCCACAAATGCCGTAAGTTAACCCCTTCCTTTCCATGGCTGATGCATGGAATTGGTTAGGGTGAGCAAATAAATCAGTCACTGGAGAACACCTTATATTTGCCCTCCGAGCTCTCGCTCGCCAGAAGGCTAAATTCACACTGTGAAAGGAAACATGGAGCCACAGCTACATATGGCAGCTGGAGAACACAAGGCTAGCGCTCAGAAGTTGGTACGCGTTGGGAAGACACGAGGATGTCGGTGAGAGGAGGGACAGCAGTACAGGAAGGACCTATTTTAAGGGATCTCCCAGTCCCGCTCCCTTACCGGCGAGCGAGGCACCCACCTGTGCCGGTGCTCGTCGTGCCCTTGCCCGTGGATAAGGAAGCCGCCGAGGTTCTTGCCCCCTTTGCTGGTGTCCACGTGGGGAATGAGCACATCCTCCAAGCCCAGGTCAAAGCGCTTGTGCTTCGAGGAGTCGGGGAGGAAGAAGAACGCCCCGAAGCACAGGGTGATGAAGGCACTAAGAATAAGGAGCAGGATAAATTTTTCGGAGAGTCTCAAGGTAGCCCTGTGGTGCGGGAAGGCGGAGGCCCCCAGGTTCAGCGGGGGCAGCCTCCGCCCGGAGAGCGGCAGTAGGGCGGGAGTGGTCATCCTTCCGCTAGCGACCCCCCGGCGGGGCACGGCTCATCCCCTCAGCCCCTGCGGAGGGCGGCCCCGGCCCGGCTCGGGGGCTGCGGGCGGATGCACCATCACCATCCTCCCCGCGGGCGCCGGGGGAAGGGAGGGCAAGGGGGGAGGCCGGGCCGCCCCGACGGCCCCCGCCCCCAAGGGGGCTGGGGCCGGGGCGCGGTCGCCCCGCTACCTGCGCGCCCCCTTCCCTCCCTCCTTCCCTCGCCGCGGAGCCAGCCGGGCCCGAGCGGGCGACTCTGGTCAGCGCTCCCCGAGCTCCGCGGCC